>OX453060.1:19992735-20344999 GCA_949699795.1 Spicauda simplicius | reverse complement strand
ATTCTGCACTCCTGGTTAAAACGGTTATCATTAAAATGTTTACCAATTTAACTGTTAATATGTATTGTAAAGTTATTCATATAATTATAATCATTGTGAAGCTATTAATCTTTTCAGTTATCAATACGGAAGCCATATTTGGCTGGCTACAGTAAATGGCATATCTCTTCTAGTAGAACTTAATCTAGCTTAAGCGTTATTGTTACGGGTAATGGAATGAATGAATGGATGGATAGCCAGCAGAAAATGTCGTAACACAAAAATTTACTACAAATTAAATTTAAAATAGACTACATTTGCACTTGTGAAATTGAAGCGTTTTCACATTTTGCTATCAAATTTTAATTAGACGTATCTGTGCAAAACTGGCCCGTATTTTATGTATGTAAGGTGCAAATTTGTTGGCTTGAATATTAAAAAATGTATCATAAAACAGTAATTTCTATTTATAGACGTTTAACCGCGGAAATGTGGATTAAGTTCAACTTGTGACATTTCCAAAGGTCAGTCAGCGCGTGCCACGCTCCGCATCTGCCAACCGTTGCAATTACTACAAATTATGTACTAGAATATAGATAACCTAGGATAGACTCCAATATTATTAAGACTACATTATTCATTTGATTTGATATCACTAAACACAGTGACCTCGGACCGCAGCGTTGTTTGTCACTGCAATTTCTTGTTAAATCCCAACATTTCAATATTTCATCCACAATAAAAGATCGGGCGTAAAATATGCATATTTTACCGGTAACAAGAAAAACCAACAGCTGAGCCGAGCCCATCTTAAGCGCAATAAATCCGAAATTGGACCAGAAAATAGGAATCACCAACCGTTACACTTCTTGAGCATATCTGATCAGCTGCGCGCAGACAATGAGCTCTCGTTGAACCAGCTATTGTCAGACGACCCTTTGTCATATTGTTACCTTAGAATTGTATCATTCGGAACTTCCGCGTGCAAAACCGAAGACGTCACAATGCCTGTCAAATCGCCCTTCGTATTTTTTTCCGACACGAAACTAGTTCCCTCTTTTACATGTAAATCTTGATTTATTCCCGTCAACAATGCACGTATGGGAATTTCGCGCACTTTCATGCCGACGGCGATAACTTAGCCCTGATTGTACGATTGTGTACGCAGCTTATATTTCATGTTGCCTTAAGTAATGGCTCGACAATGAAGTTGGAAATCGATAGAAAAAACTCGTTGCGTATTCAAACATGAGTAGTTTTGGGTTCACGTATTTTGTGATTAGCGAAATCTTACGCCCAAGGGTCATCGCTTTGGCGCTAATGGCTTCCAAAACACGATTTCAATGTAGAACGAGTTACGGTAAGTATCTGAAAATATGTTCTTGGGTAGTAACAATTTATTTTTCAGTAAAGGGGCGATATTGTTATGCGCCGTGCTGTCTTGAATGGAAACAGTCCGACACTTCCCATGGATATTGTAGAGACCATCGAGAGAAAATATTCGTGTAATAGGCAGCAGCGTCCTCCGGGTATCATACTAACTACTACGGTTATCAATACGCATGCCAGGTGATGTCTTTTGGTAAAACCCCCATTAGGATCAGTGGGCCCAGCCACCCATCTGTGAGGAGCTCGATGGGGCACAACGCGCTCAGACGATTCCGGTTGCGTTCGTTTGAAGATCCCGGAGTCCTCTTTTTAGGGCCAAGAACCGCCACCGGGGGGGGGGGGGGGGGGGGGTTTAGGGCGGTAAAAATCCCACATAACCTTGCGTCGCTCCCACGGCGTCGGGTAACTTTTGAACGTTTCCCCCTTGAAAACAAAAAAAAAAGGGAGGCCTATATCCAGTAGACCTTTCTCGAAGGGCTCATGTAAAGAAAACAGCCTCGTGTTTCGACTTCAGTGGCATTGCCGCAGCTTATTTCTTACTTTTACAGTGAGTCAATCGATAATCACTGGTTTAAATGGAAAGGACGTACACGAGGTTAACGCAAATAAGTAACGGAACTTCATATTTGCAAATAAAAGTGACAGATATCTGTTCAATACATGACATACAACAATTATTTTTCAAACTTTCATTGCATCACATAGACATATAAATAATACATTAATAGTCGCTTACGTTAAGCGACTATCTATTTTTCAGCGATATAGCGTGGGTTCGTAGATGCCGCTGTGGTCAATTTTGAATTTACTTCCACACATTAAATTTAGGGATTTAAGTCAGCGTAAAAACGTAACGTAGAGCAGTGATAGCCTAATGGTTGAAACTTGCCCTCTCGATTGGTAGGTCCGAGGTTCAAACCCAGGCACGCACCACTGATTTATGTGCGTATTAGAAGTTAATTATCACTGCTTTTCGGTGAAGGAAAACATCGTGAGGAAACCTATACACCCGAGAGTTCTTAAAAAAAAAAGTTCTCGGAGGTGTGTGAAGTCCACCTATTCGCACTTGGCCAGCGCGGTGGACTATGGCCTAAACTCTCTCATTCTGAGAGAAGACCCGTGCCCAGCAGTGGGACAATAATGGGTTGACGAGACGAGAGAGAGAGAAAAACGTAACATCTCAACAGTCTTTGACCTGTGACGTGAATTAAGAAAAGTCATAAAACGCTTTCTACACTCATAGCCCCGCAGTTTTCTCATGTGTCGTCGGTGCTATGGACACACACAAATGAATACTCAAACACCTGGGTATTGAAATGAAAGACCCACAACAAGAATCTAAATTCATCATTTGCAGTTTTATATTAAAAAAACCGCGATAAATGGTAGGCGGAGTGGAGGTGTCAGGTTTATTTCGTTACGGAATCACTTAATTCAGTCGCTGCTTCGAGCACAGCTACTGAATTAAGTATTAGCCAGAGATAAAAGCTATGCAATAGCAAAAAGTTATATATCATGATCTTGTTCTATTTTACTAGTCTTGTTATTGAAAGTGGTAGAGCCTCATGTGTTATAAGTTTGTCACCATCGCTTCTTTTTTTTTTGGCAATTGTGTAGTTGCTGTTGGCCCTAATAGCCTTTACAGCTTCACCGGGTTTGTTATGGCGAGCCTAAAGCTCAATCCGGGTCAAGAAGACTGTGGGCTGGAAGGGACGGATGGCTTTGGTCCCCGTTGCCGGGTTCCTCCAACTTCTTCCTTCGCTAGAGGGAGGGACGGTTGCGGATCTAGCTAATGCCGGAGTCCTGGCCTTCCGCCTCTGGTTAAATAGGGATTGCGGCTGACCCAAGGGCACCTCCTATGAGGTACGGACCTCGGCTTAGATCACTGGCGATACACGACCGATCACGCGGGGATCGCCTGTCACCTGCCCTGTCACCATCGCCTCATTTATTTATTGCTTAATAACAGCGATACGCAAACAAATTAGTTCTACTGTGTATTGAATCGAAGCTTCATCCTAGGCGTTTCAAGTTAGTCCTCAGTGATAGCAACGCATTAGTCACCTCTTATCATATTTTTATGGCCATAAGCGACAAAGGAACCTGATAAATGACCAAGTGGTAGAACAAGTGTAGTTCGGCTGGGGAAATACCACCGCCACACCTATTTCTAGCGTGAAGGTACTGACACACATGCTCATTAGTAGCACGAAAGCATGCTAGTAATGAGCATTTGCTCATTAATGGCATGTGTGTCGTAACGTTGCTAGTAATGAGCATGCTTAATTGTAGCATGCTCACAAATCAATCGCCGTTCTATTTTTGAGCATGCTTCCTGAGGCGTGGGTGAAAGGGGGGTGTGCTTTGAGCATGTCTGAACAGGATTGCTTATGAGCATTCTTAATTTAAATATTGTCACTCTAACAGCTATATATATATCTATATATATATATATATATCTATATATATATATATATATATATATATATATATATATATATATATATATATATATCTCAATGTAATTTCCAGTTTTAACTTGGCTGGAATAGCATTCCGCATATGAGTGTTTTCTTTTTGTATGACATTCTCAATTTTAGATAGTAGCTTATCAAACTTCTGCGGGAGCATGCGTAAATGATTTTTATAGCCGTTGATATCTTCGTTTCGCATCTCTAACAACAATCGATTGCTTGCTCCAAGCGTTTCTCTTCTATTTATCCAGTTACGTACCCAGATTCTCCTTTTTATTGTCCTTTTCTTTTTTGCCAAAATTTTCTTAAACAATTGCAATGCAAGCAAAAATATTATTTTATTTAGTTCGTCGGATAAAACAAGCGTCCATTTTATACAAGAACTTGCGTTTAAATAGCATGTGTGTTCTGTTGTTTGCTTCGAGTATGCTTTTTCGTGGGCATGCCTAAAATAAGCATGCTTATAATAAGCATGTGTGTACAATGAAAGAGAATGCTCGTTTTGAGCATGCTTTTTAGCGATCAATTAGCATGCCACTAATGAGCATGTCTGTCAGTACCTTGAAGCATGCGTTTCGATGGGTGTGGTTGCCGGCACACTTTTACATGAGGCGACCATCATAATCCTCGGGAGTGGCAACGCATCTGTGATTGACTTCAGATAGAACCCATGTTCTATTTGAAGTTGCTTAGAGCTGTCTATGGGCGGCAGTAAGCACTTACCATCAGGTGGACTGCGTGGTCATTTGCCACTTCAATCAGAAAAAAAAGGTGGATTGTATGCTCGTAAAAATCAGTCAATCTTAGCCAGTTACAACTGTATGTACAATATGTACTTAGCATCTCTTCAAAACATTAAAAATCTATTAAACAGATGCATCACTATAAAAATAACAGCATCATTTGTAATGAATAAAAAGTTAATGATATTTTAAACGTCATTAAAGCCGTTAAATACATGTTGGGTCTCTCGAAAAGTCGTAAAATTTTTAGAGTCATGATGGAATCGTTACAACCGGTTGATACCACCATGGGTGCTAGAGGTCGTAGGTCAAAATAAAGTTGATTTATTTGTAAACCAACCCCAACACAACCGTGGGTTCTGCTTGTCGACTCGTCCCACTGTCAGCGAGTGTATTACGAGCGATGGAATAACTTTATTATTTTCGCTTCTGCCCGTGCGACTTTGCACAAGTTTGTGGTCTTCATCGATTTAGCATAAATACTTGTATAGCCGGTGATATGTAGCGAGTTAGCGAAAATGAAATTAATTAACTATGCAGAAGACTTGATACACTTGATACAGAGCAGTGATAGCCTAATGGTTGAAACATGCCCTCTCGATCGTGAGATCCGAGGATCAAACACAGACGCACCAATGATTTTTCTAAAATTATGTGCGTATTAGTAAATAATTATCACTGCTTTTCGCTGTAGGCAAATATCGTGAGAAAACCTACACACCCGAGAGTTCTTAAAAAAAAAGTTTCGGAGGTGTGTGAAGTCCACCAATTCGCACTTGGCTAGCTAGGTGGACTATGACTAAAAAAAATTTTATACAGTGAAATAAATAACATATCTGGGAAGTGTTTAATGCCTAAAAAATATTGTAATGTTTTTTAAATCACATTGAACAAACACTTTTGTCTGTCCTTTATTTAATAACAGTTCTTTTATTTTGTTATTATAATTAAAATTACCATTATTTTGAAGAATATCAACATTTTTATCATTGGTAAACAACATTTTTGAAGGAATACCTATGTACAGTTTTACTAGTTTGATCGATCTGTAAATAATAATTTACTTCAGTCTTCACCCTTATATGGTCGAACACATCCCTAACTACTGGTTTCGATCGAGAACGAGTTTTATATGATCGCAATTAGTTCGAAGTCTCAAGTAGTACGGTAACGACTATCGGTATATTTTGTGTGACATACAGTAATCCGCTTTAGTTTGCGTACGTAATAGTTAAGCCAACCGGTCTATGTGTAGGTATTAAAGTTTAACTTGCACTTATCCCACAGTTTTGTACTATAGCTTCCCAAATTTTCTAAAGTCTATCAAAGATTTCTACCAAGAACTTTTCATGGTTTGTCTTCGGCAGCACCACCGCAACACCCATTTGTTTTTTTTTTGTACGAGGGGGAAACCTTCTAAAGGTATCCGACGCCGTGGGAGCGACGCGGGATATGTGGGATTCTTACTGCACTAAAACCCCTCGGTGGCCGTCCTCAGCGCTGCGTGGGGGACTCCGGGATCTCCAACGGAACATAAACGGAGTCTTCCGAGCGCGATGCCTATTTCAGGCTCGTCGCTATTGAGCGGTACGCTCACTGCACCTTCTGTGATTTACGGTGGCATGCGACCACACATGGCACGGTCCTTCCCAGGGTCGCTTGGCTGGACGGTTCGAGCTCCCACTCTAGTCGCCCGCTACCCCGAAAGGCCCTTTTAGTCGCCTCTTACGACAGGCAGGGGATACCGTAGCCCTATTTTGGTTCCGGAACTACAGGGACAACCCATTTTTACCTAATAACATCGTTGTTAAGCTCTGATGTGTTCTAATTTTAAGGACGTGATAAGTGAGACATATTCAAGGCGTTCTTAGTCCTCAGGCATTGTATATGTGACCATCCTCAAGTGGGACTCATCTCGGGTTCATATTAATTAATAGCCATTAGGCCATTTACGATCAAGAGAATTGCATGGTCGTTTGCTATTTCTAAATTATATAAAAAATATTTCTAACAGTCTCTCTCATCCTCAGTCCACGAATGTTGTACTGCTACAACTAAGCAGGAAAGATCTCCTAGTGCTTAGCAGAAAAATCCAGGAGATGGGCAGCAGCGCCTTTTTGTGCAACATTATAACCTATGACGACCAGCGCGGCGGAGCGGTTACCGATGTGACGCGCGATGGGTCCCGGGTTCAATTCCCGGCCAGCCAGGTATCTAAATGACTAGATTCCTGTTCTGGTCCTGGGTGTTTGTGTATTCGTCTTGTGTTTGTCCATGGTACCCACGACACAGGAGAAAATCCTACTGTGGGGACTATGAGTGTAGAAAGCGTGTATTAAAACCTATGGACTACTCCAAAACGCATCCTGGGTGCACTATGATAAGAAGAAGGTCTTAAAAGGCTGATTGATGAATGCATTAATGACTTTCTATCAAATAAAAACTTTAAGTTATTTAAGGAAAAACTTATATATATGTTTATACATATTTATTGTATTTTTTTAATTTTACTAAACTGTAAGGAACTGGTGGGATTTAGTGCTAAATGAATTTCCAGGTAACTTTCGGCTAGGGCGAAAACAATCGAAGTTGATAATGAAATGAAATGTTTTTATTTTTCGTAGGCCTATGAAGGCCAAATTGTCAGTTACATATATTTTTTTACACTACTACTGGATCGGAACACGACCTCAACTGAGAAGATCCGGCAAGAAATTTAGCGGATTTGTCTTTTTTCTTTGTATATCTTTTTTAATGTTTTTACATTGGTTATAAAAGTGAGCTCCAGGATCTTTCCTTATATTTAAATTTAAAAGTATTTTTAATATATACACCCTAATTCCGAAAATTTAACAAAAGTAACATTTCACATCGTCCATATTATTAGCAGTAAGGGGGCGGCATGCTAATTTATGTCAATCAATGCCAACCGAGTGCATTATGGAAATTACGACCGTTGACACCATGACACCTGCCCTTCATTTCCTATTCGAATTACGAATGTCATATTAGAAATATAACATTTCTGATAACTTATGATTGGACTTTATGGTCGCTTTTAAAAAATAATAGCGTTGCTATAATTGTATTGTTTTGACGACCCGCGTGGCGCAGCGGTTACCATACCAGTCTGACGCACAATGGGTTCCGGGTTCGATTCCCAGCCAGACAGGTATCTGAATGATGAGTTTAGATTCATGTTCTGGGTCTGGGTGTTTGTGTATTCGTCTTGTGGGTGTCCATGGCACCCACAACACAGGAGAAAATCTTAGTGTGGGGCTATGAGTGTAGCAAGCGCGCGTGTGTGTGTGTGTGTGTTCATTTTGAAATTAAATTTAAATTATGATATAGTGAAATACTCATATCCTCAATATAATTACGGTAGGTAAGCTTCTTAATTCACCGTTATGGACAGCATAAAATAATAGTTAAATTTAGCTCTCTTAATTCTCTCTGTTAATTTTTTTTTTTTTTGTTTTCGAGGGGGAAACCTTCAAAAGGTACCCGACGCAGTGGGAGCGACGCAGGGTTATGTGGGATTTTTACCGCACTAAAACCCCCCCGGTGGCCGTCCTCAGCGGATCCTTCTCCGAGAGAGTTCAGCGCGCTCTCTGGCCCTTTCGGCGTCTTCCTTCGCTGACATCACGTTCTCGCAGAAGGTGATCATGCCGTTCCAGGCCTCTCGCCGCTGAACCATCGCCGCAACGACAGCCGCCGGAGAAAGGTCCGCTCCAACATTTTGGAATTTTATTTAACTACTTCCTCCATCAAACATACGTGTTTTCAAAAAAACGCTACATAATCATCTCGTTGAAAAATGTTACTACAATATTAATGAATTCCTTAATGAAAACAATCTTTAGAACGTCATGTCTCTGAATTACTCATAAGTCCGAATCTAAATAATATCAAATAATTGCCTATTATAAATTATCATAAAAATATATTGTATAGTTATTTAAGTAGCCATTCACCAATTTAATTTTTATTTCATTTCATAACATAAATTATTATTATTATTATTAGATAATTATTAGATTTTATTGACCTAATTCTAAATTTGACATTTTTATAATTATATTTGTATTTGCATACCTTATTGGTGAGGATAAGCGAACGATAAATTGTAATTTATAAAGAACTTATGTAACCTTTTCCTGCAATAAATGAATTGAATTGAATTGAATTGAATTGAATTGAATCCTACATTATACCATTAGAACCATTAAAAAAGATAAGATTTTTTTAACTGACGTCTTAACTTATGTCACAATATTTTAAATTATAGGTAAATATATGTGGAAAAAGTACTTATACTTCAAAGATTGAGTGTCGATTTAAGAAAACCGGTAAAAGGAAAGTAGGTAATGAAAATGTTATGAAAAAGTAAAGAAAACGAGCAAAATTTATGAACTATGATAAAACAAGTTAATCTTACCTTTTACCTACCCAAATATAAATCGCCATCTATCTTCAAGTACCCACCTATTTCGGCAATCCGCGCCTGTCATGCAAATATTATTTTGTTTATCAGTCGGTACATCTATAGAAAAACACCAAAAATAAATACTATTAACACCTATATCATGTCAATTTCCTTCGTAGTTTGTATGACATCATCATATCTATAAGCGCTGATTCAGTCATTTTTGTTCAAAATATATAACACGATAAGGGCGTTTCCACACTGTCAAACGTCATATCTGACAAATGTCAAGTGACAAAATGCGTCATTTAATATGACTGAGTAGCCACGAAAAGATATGAATATCTTTTATTGTTAGATTTGAGTTAGATTTAATGTAACGTAGAATTGTAATTCGTCGCTTGTTGAAGGGCGTGGCATTGACTTACAGTAAGCATTCCAACTTACCCGCAGGTCACGAGCAACAACGCCCAACACTTAGCCATGAAATTTTCTGCTGATGGTGCAAGCGACAACATTGAGTTCCGGGATCAGAATAGGGCTTCGGTATGTCCTGCCTGTCGTAAGAGGCGACTAAAAGGGGCTTCCGGGGCTGCGGGCGGCTAGAGTGGGAGCTCGAACCGTTCGGTCAGGCGACCCCGCGAAGGACAGCGGTATATGTGGTCGCATACCGTCGTAAAGATCAGACGGAGCGGTGGGCCAGCCGCCCATCTGTAAGGAGCCCAAGGGCGCAACGCACTCAGAAGACTCCGGTTGCGTTCCTTTGGAAATGTCGTAGTCCTCTTTTAGCGCCGAGGAAGGTCACGGGGGGGGGGGTTAGTGCGGTAAAAATCACACATAACCCTGCGTCGCTCCCACGGCGTCGGGTACCTTTTGAAGGTTTAAAATGTATTCTCATCATTAATTAGTACACAGTTAAATTAAGATTTATTTATACTTATTCTGGATTTTCTTGTTATTTGAAGGTATGTCAATTTTATTTATTTCGGGAGTAGGTAGCATCAATAATTAATATCGTTTATAAAAGTAATATGTACCAACTTGTAGGCAATATATTTGTTTAAAAAGAATATGTTTCCGTTATTTTTTTCTGGTATATTTAAATTCCCAGTGTCAAATCAATTAAACTAGTAAGTAGCTGTATAGCTACTTAACACAACCCCTACAATTCTATTATATCAATACCATTAATTAAGAAAGGATTGGCTGTCAGTCTGCTATAAACTTCCTCCCTTAAATTCATTTATATTAGTTTTTTTAGCAATTTCTATGACATTAACACCATTTTAATTGCACAATGCACCGAATAAACGCTAACCCTTGTAATAGGATATACGAATTCTAAAGAATAAAGTCAAGTAATATGAGCACTAATTATGTAGCTAAGAGAAAAGAACGCACGCTCAGTTGTACAAAGATATTATACTGTTCTTTAAAACTACTACCCCCTTAGTACCTTACAACTAAGTCGTTATTTGCTTGTGATTCGCTTTCATAGCTTCCTTTTAAGATGGTTTTGATGCACAAAAAAGCGATTTCAGCTGCCGTTTTTATTATTGAATCAGAAAATATTGCGCCTTAAAGGAGTTTCGTTCAAGAATTGGCGAGAAGAAACGCGGTTAAATGATTGTTGGGAATGTTAGACACGATTATTTCTATCGATATCGATATATTTTTAACCTACTAGTCACCCGTCACAATGGTCGAAATTCGACCGTAATTTAAATTAAAAAACTAAACTTCATGTTGTACAAAGTATTACCAATATTTCTCTAATTAAAATAAATTGCAATAATTTTCAAGTTATTTTGAACGCACCCGTTAAAAGTAAGTTGTTTTTATAGTAAGACATTGAATGTTCTATTTTGTTTATTATGTATGTGTTTGTGTCAAATGCAAGGTAGTGAGTATAATCTGTTTTTAGTTGATTTTATGTATGTTTGAAGCATTATTTGAAAGAAAATATTAGCATTGCGCAATCCTCCTCTACATCAACTATAACAGTGCGTAATTTACACTTCTCCGTCTGCGGAAAGTATTTAAAAAACGAATCACAACTTTTTCCTTTGCGTATTAATATATACATTTTGATAGAAATTCTTCGAGTTATGATGTATTTGTAATGAATATTATAGTTAACTCAATTAGAATAAGTATTACACACTTGCTTATTTTAATATATGATAAATATAATGTCGATAAAAATTCACATCTCTACCTCCAGGTGCGGCGCGTGCTGCATTATTCGCTTTTATCGGAAGCCGACAAAAAATCCGACGACAGCCACCCGGGAACAAATTTTATGGTTAATGTTAAATGTATGCAAAAGATTTTACGACAATATCACATATTCAAGGTGGTAGAACCAATGTAGTTCGACCGGGGAAGTACCACCGCCACACCTATTTCTAGCGTGAAGCATTTCGTGCGTTTCGATGGAAGAGTGTGGTTGCCGGCACACTTTAATATGAGGCGACCATCATAGTCCTCGAGAGTAGCAACGCATCTGTGATTGACTTCAGATGGAACCCATATCCTGTATGATGTCCTGTGGCCACTTACCACCAGGTGATGCAGTCCACCTCGTCCACCTCGCAGCTCGTTAGCTACTTCAGTCAGATAAAAAAAAAATCTCTATAACTCTAATTATAGTTTAGTGATGTAACGAATGACATTACCTGAACATTCGCGAATGCGCATGCGAATATTGCTTACCGACATTCGCGAATGCAAATGCGAATGATGGTTTTTTACAACTTTTGGTGTAGGAGGCCGGGGGATCTAGATTTGGCGAACTTCTCTTTTTTTGGTCGTCAGACTGCAGTTCTGTTTCAATTTGGATAGATTTGACCTTTGACCTTTTTGAAGTTATACTACTTTAAGCGCGTTATCAAAAAATGATGGGAGTGAAATTTTTTATTTATTTTATTATATTTATTAATTTTTTTTAGTTTTTTCTACCTACGTAGAATAAGGCGAAAGATTTTTTTTTAAGATTTTTACCTTGTTACGCCAAAGAAGTATAACTTCTAACGCGTGTACACAAGTACACACACACACTATCTTCTTTTTGCGAAGCATTGCAAATCAATATTCGCAAAACATTTGCATCAATTCTTGCGAATGCGAATATCCGTTACATCACTAGTCGTCGTCAACCCATTATTGTCCCACTGCTGGGCACGAGTCTTCTCTCAGAATGAGAGTTATACGCCATAGTCCTCCGCGCTAGCCAAGTGCGTGGTGCTCCACACACCTTTATTTTTTTACTTTGTCATCACTACATCACCACATTTACATCACTAGTAGAGCTAATATATTTCCATTTATAACCAAGATGTCATTGATGATTCCTTTGCGTTGGTTATTATATACTAGGTTTGAGGTTTGTTCGGTCGTAGTGGCCGTGGTCGTATAATTAATATGGAGAAGATACAATTTAGAAAATTAATTTTGTAGAACTAATTTCAGGCTGGACATTGTAACAACCGCCTTTGTACATTCATAACAAAATTAATTAAAAGAAAAATAATTTGCTTACAAGTTGCTAGTGTTTGTGTTGTGTTGTAGTGTTTTTGTTTGTGTGTGTGATAAAATACATACCAAAAAGGTAAAAAATAAATAAATCAATACCACCCCCGATAGTCAAAAAATCGCATCTAATTTTTTTTCGAAATCTAAGTTATGTATATTGACGTATACAGGAATGAAGTCTACTATCTACTAATATTATTTAAATACTTCTATCTTGTTCATTTCAGTTTTATAATAAATATTAAATGATAATTTTGTTCATTAAATTACGTAACCATATCTTTGTTATTTATTCCAAAAAAATACTCCTTTTTTATTTTCTTTCTCATTTATAGAAACCAAAAAATGATATATGATGGATATAATACACAATTTTCTACAGGTTTCATTCCTTCAAACCTTCTTTTTCCTTTTCTGACTTCTTGCTACATGTGTTTTTGTAAGGATATATAGGATAGAATGTCTTTGTTATTATTATGTGCTGGTCAGATGGCAATTCTAGCGCAACGAATTCAATTGTCAATTTTCGAAAAAACCCAATATCTCATAATAACACGTATAGATTGCAATTTGTCGGCAACTTTTTCTGCATCCATATTCCGACAATAGACAAGGATACAATTCAAAAATACTTTTTCAAAATCTCGACCTAATCTTACCTATTCAACCTTTACTTACAATGTTATTTGCGATCTCATTTATCTTATTTTAAGTACCATAAAGTTTAAAATGATTAAAGTTACTGAACGAAAACGTTGTCACCCAAGTACTTTCCAACAAACAACTTTATTCTCTCTTCCATAGTTTTAAAGTCCAAAATGCCGTAAAAATCTTTAAAAGCAGTCACAAAGATGGCGAATGAAATAGTAATGTAAGTTTAAAACACAATGCAAAGGTACTTTATTTGTATCACAAAGGAATCTGGATCGATATGTACGTTGCACGTGGTACAGCTGTGTTTATAAGGTTTTAAACCTTTGTAGTTCCACTGCAGTGGCAGTAATACTACGTCTAGTACTACCTTATAGCACACCTCTTATGAAGAAGTACAATTCCCTGTAGATGTAGCGCTACACTTTCAACATAGATACAAATAATTTGTTCGTGTAACTTGTTATGTACTTTTTTGTTATGCTATGTTGTATGTACTTAGTTGATATGCCTTAATAAATAAATAAACATCTATTAGACTCTTACCGTGTCAATTGGTCTTACAAGATACTACTTTATATGATTCAACTTTTTCATATTTTGATAATAATTCATTATTTTATTTGTTTATTTATTAAATCCACAGCGCACTCTTATTGTACATAGTTAAAGCCAAAAACATATTTATATTTATTTTTATGATCTCCTAACTTAAAAATTTCTTGCATTACTGTATTCGAAAGACGAGAACTCAGCTTTCTAAAAGTGAAAACGAGATTTACATTCAAATTTTTGTTATCCCTTAGAATAATTTTTAAAATCACCTCAAAAAAATATCAAAGAAGCAACTATTGAAAACATTTGCACGCCTTTTCTTGAATCACATCAGAAGTGACGGAAATCTGGGTGAAACTGGCCAAAGCGCTACATATTTAGGTTTAAAGAATTTCTTGTATAAAATAATATTTAAGCCGTTCAAACCAGTCTTGTTAAAAGAGACCTCAATACAAAATCCAATATCTTTCAATAATATTTTAATACAATTAATGTAGCAAACGAGCCAACTTCAGCTACTAGCCCAGTACAGTTTTCAAGGTGGTAGAACTAGTGTAGTTAAACCTATTTCTAGCGTGCGTTTCGAAAGAAGGGTATGTGTGGTGGCACACTTTCATATGAAGCGACCATCATAGTCCTCGAGAGAAGAAACGAATCTGTGATTGACTTCAGTTGGAACCCGTGTTCTATATGAAGTCGGTTATAAATATACATGTGCGGCAGTGATCACTTACCATCAGGTGGACTGCATGCTCGTTTGCTACTTCAGTCAGATAAAAATAAAAGTCCACTTGACAGTAAGTAGCCACTGTCATCCACTAACAACTGTTATCAACCTCAGATAAGATAGTCTCAGGTCAGGTCGACCACTGAATCTTCGCTACCTCTGAGGACTAAGTCAAGAAAAAAAGCCTCGAACAAGTACCTATACCGAACAAGGTTCCTGTACTTGCCAGGCGTCCGAGTTTGGTGGGACGTCCCGATTTTTTCATCAAAATCAAATGCCCTGCGCGGGCTAGCCCAGTCCCGCTTTTCGGGAAGGACCGGAGTTTTGCAAAAAAAAAGGTCGCCAATTGCAAATATAACTGGAACTTAAGTTTGTCAATCAAAAAAAAGGTCGCCCGTTCCTCCGGTCCTCCTACACCAAGGAGAGGCGCACAGCCCTTTGTAGCACGAGGATTTCTGTCCCGCTTTTGACTATGAAGTCCCGCTTTTTTCACCTAAAATGTTCCCAAATCCCGACTTAGTAAAAATAAAACCCGCGCGGCGCAGCGGATACGATACCGGTCTGACGCGCAATGGGTCCCTGGTTCGATTCCCGGCCAGACAGGTATCTGAATTATGAGTTTAGATTCATGTTCTGGGTCTGGGTGTTTATGTATTCGTCTTCAGTTTGTCCATGGTACCTACGACACAGGAGAAAATCCTAGTGTGGGGCTATGAGTGTACAACGTGTGCTTATAATCTGGCGCGGAACCACCCCCTTCACACCAAAATACGGCAATGCTTAACACTGGTGTTTTTAGGCAGGATATCTGTAGCAGTGGTACTGCCGGAATCAACCACAAACGCTTTTACCTTTAAATAAAATGTATACAACGACTAAACGAGCACGGTTTAATTCCGTCAGGGATAGAAAACGCCTCGGGTAAATGCCATATGTATTACCCGAGGCGTCATCGTCCCACAAATGTCTTCGTTGTCTTCTTTCTTAACACACTGTTTAAACCAGTACTTAGCAGCGCTTAAAACAACGGTGCTATCTCCAAAATCAGACACGAAGGCTTTCAACTCTAAATAAAACTAGTGAATCCCGCAGCTTCGCCCGCGTGAACAAATATCGATTGTCCCGTAGGAATAAGATATTTTCCCACAGTAAAAAGCAGCCTATATGATAATTCAAAGTATCAGCTAACTCCCTACCAAATTTTATGAAAATCTGTCTAGCCGTTTACACGTGAAGAAGTAACAAACATACACACTCACAAACTTTCGCCTTTACAATATTAGTATGAAAGTATGAATATGAATAGTATGATAGGTACAAGTCACCTGACTACACGAACACGGTTCAAATCAGTTAAAGAAAGCATTGAGTTACTATGACAGTCATTTAACTAATTACATTCGCTTTAAATCATTAAAGAAATAACCGTTTCAACACGGTTTCTAAAGAACCTTAACCAATAAATTCTAAATCGATCGATCGTAATCGGTTTCTTGTCAACACTTATGAGAACATGTGTACCTGTCAGGGGTTTACTACATTTGGTGAATGAGACACCTATTGAAAATTATTTATCATCGAAGCGCTTTATTAGTTTTGTCAAGCCGTATGAACTACTCTGATTAACTTTTCACATAATACGACTTAAGACTAAACTACAGATAGGGTAATCTAGACCAGTGGACCATGGGTTAGATAAATTCGGATACGTATGGATTCGTATGCCACACGTCTTTCATGAATAAAAAACGTTCGGCACTCGAGGACTGCCGCGGTCAAGCTATTGCATAGCATTTTTTTATCAACTTATGCAATTATAATTATTTATTTATTTATTTATGCAGTATTTTTTTCTTTGACATTAATTAAAGTTTGTTTCTTTGATATCACTATACTTTCTCACAAACAGCTGCAGACATATTCGTCCGATTCTCGAGCAGCTCGTCCCGATCCGTGCGAGCTTTGCGTACCATACCATAGTGCGTACCATATACAAACATGTTAAGCAAACGCTCGGCCGCGCTACATGGTAAGCGGAGTGAGGGATGTTAGGTATTTTTCGTTCGAAGGAAAACGCCGAAAGGGCCAGAGAGCGCGCTGAACCCTCTCGGAGAAGGATCCGCCGCGGCCGCCGGCAACGGCGCCTCGTCCCTGTAGCCTCGGGGTCAGAATAGGGCTACGGTATCCCCTGCCTGTCGTAAGAGGCGACTAAAAGGGGCTTCCGGGGTTGCAGACGGCTAGAGTGGGAGCTCGAACCGTTCGGTCAGGCAATCCCGGGAAGGACGGCGGTATGTGTGGTCGCATACCGTCGTAAAGACTAGACGGAGCGGTGGGCCCAGCCGCCCATCTGGGAGGAGCCCGATGGGGCAGCGCGCTCGGAGGATTCCGGTTGAAGTCGTTTCGAGATCCCGGAGTCCTCCCTTTTCAGCGCCGAGGACGGCCACCGGGGGGGTTTTAGTGCGGTAAAAATCCCACATAACCCAGCGTCGCTCCCACGGCGTCGGGTACCTTTGGAAGGTTTCCCCCTCGAAAACAAAAAAAAAAAAAAAAAAGGTATTTTTCGTTACGGAATTTCTAAATTCGATCGCCGCGCTCAAAGCCTGCGATAAAAGCTATACAATAGCTTAAAAGCAAATCATGAAATATTGCCTACTAAGTTTAGACACATCGTGTAAGTGTTTCTACCGGACCATCCGCATGAATCAGAATTTTGCAGCGCTTAATACTGCGATATAGCGCAGAAAAATGGTGCAATCCAGCAGGTTCCACTATATCTTAACGAGAACTCCGGTAGGACAGATAAGGCTCTACAAGGCTAGTTCAATTGTAGTTACTAGACCACACACATTATTCGATTTTTATTCTTATTTATGAAGTAAGAAAGAAAGAAAGAAAAATATTTATTTCGTCCAATTTCACTACAACATGTTTATAAGGTACTAAATTTATTTTTAAGTAGATACATATTCGTTATTATAAAGATATGTTTTGCTTAAAATAAACGACGATGTTACATAAAAATACCAATTCATATAACTACACTTATCATAAGCTTTTATCAGAAAATGTTACCTTCTCCTGATTCGTCGCATTCAACTAAGTTGAATCTTCCTTTCCTATTAATAAGGTTAAAACTTTTTTAACTCTGTGGCGTCGAGAAAGCATAGATTATAACAATATAATGTATTTGTAACATAGAATAGAAAACTTTATGATTACGATAATAAGGGCTAAAACGCTAAAAGGCAGTTAAGATTTTTTATTATAACGCCATCTGTGGAAATTACCTGACAATAAAATTAACGTTTATTGTCAAAAAAGTTAAGGCGTTGGTGCAATAAACACTTGAAACGCAAGGCCGGAAGTAATCGCTTATTCTAATTTTGTTATAAGCAAAAGATCGGGAGGTCTAAAAAAACTACGAATTAAACTAACCTTGTTTACTTTGAGACGCTACTTTAAAATGCTTTTAAAAGTCCTAGGACATTTTCGCTCGTCCCTGTAGCCTCGGGGTCAGAATAGGGCTACGGTATCCCCTGCCTGTCGTAAGAGGCGACTAAAAGGGGCTTCCGGGGTTGCAGACGGCTAGAGTGGGAGCTCGAACCGTTCGGTCAGGCAATCTCGGGAAGGACGGCGGTATGTGTGGAGGACGGCCACCGGGGGGGTTTTAGTGCGGTAAAAATCCCACATAACCCTGCGTCGCTCCCACGGCGTCGGGTACCTTTGGAAGGTTTCCCCCTCGAAAACAAAAACAAAAAAAAGGACATTTTCGCTATGAGAAACGATTCGATTGATGAAATCCGTAGAGGAACTAAACTTATCATCTTAGCTCTGTATATATTAATATATGAAGCCAAAAACTTGTGATCCGTTTTTAAGATACTTGCCGCAGACGGAGGAGTATGAAATTACGCACGGTTATAGTTGATGTAGAGAAGGATTGCGCAGTGCTAATATTTTTTCAAATAATGCATAAAACATATATGAATTCAACTAAAAACACATTACACACACTACCTTTCATTTGACACAACCACATACATAATACATGAAATAAAACTTTCAATGTTTTACTATGAAAACACATAACGTCAAAAATGTCAGATGCCTTTGTCAAAATACCCGCTATTGCTTTTAAATCCAACTTAGTTAAACCTCTTTTACCTTTAACGGAAATGTTCAAAATAACTGGATAATTATATTGAATTTGAGAAATATTCGTGGAACGTTGGACAGTAAGAAGTTTAGATTTTTAACCAAAATTAAAGTCGAATTTCGACCGTTGCGACGGGTAACTAGTGTTAGTAAATGGAAAGTGGCAATGCGTTGGCCACATTTTTCAAAGGTCTGTTGACCGATGGGGAATAAAGATTTTTGAGTGACGTCCTTGTATAAGGTAAAAGAGGCACATCCTCGGTCACTGATCCCGTCACGTAGAGTCGGACACCGCCAGCAGTGATGAAAGAGACTCAGTTTTGTTAAGTTATATTGAAAAGACTGGGTCGCGTCGCATCAACCCATTATTGGCCCACTGCTGGGCACGGGTCTTCTCCCAGAATGAGAGAGTTTAGGCCATAGTCCACCGCGGTGGCCAAGTGCGAATTGATGGACTTCACACACCTCCGAGAACTTTTTTTTTTTAAGAACTCTCGGGTGTGTAGATTTCCTCACGATGTTTTCCGTCACCGAAAAGCAGTGATAATTAATTTCTAATACGCACATAAATCTGGTGCGTGCCTGGGTTTGAACCTCGGACCTCCCGATCGAGAGGGCAAGTTTCAACCATTAGGCTATCACTGGTCTGAAAGTGAAAAGACTGGGTAAATAACCATTATTGCCCCACTGCTGGGTGTTCTCTCAGAATGAGAGAGTTTAAGCCATAGTCCACCGAGTTGGCCAAGGACGAATTGGTATTGAAAAGACTTAACCACCATTACTCTTATAGGTGGTAGAACAAGTGTGGTTCAACGGGTTCCACCGCCACACCAATTTCTAGTGTGAAGCATTTCTTGCGTTTCGATGGAAGGGTGTAGTTGCCGGCACACTTTTACATGAGGCGACCATCCCAATCCAAGGGAGTACCAACGCATCTGTGTTTAACTTCAGATAGAACCTATGTTCTATATGAAGTTGCTTACAGATATCCATGGGCGGCAGTGACCACTTACAATCAAGGTGGAGTGCATGCTCGTTTGCTACTTAAAATATTATAAAAAAAACTCTTAACTTTAACATGGCTCGTTTCTTATAGGACTCCAAATCACTCCTAACCCTATTCCGCAAATGTTAATAAGGCGAAAAAACTAAACAAAAGATGTACCTACCTATTCGCTTTATTGTACCTTAAACCTCTCGGTCTAGATTTTAGGCTAAAAAAGTGGAAAACCGAGCTTTTATTTTAAAGTCTTGTAAAATTGGAAACTGGTTAAAATTACGATAATAATATAGCTGAAGCCGTCCCTTTATGTATATCAAATACTAACTGACGTGGCGAACTTCGTTTCACCAAAAAGTCTAAAATTATCAGTGTTTCTCCACTATATTATGCATGCAATATACATAAAAATCTTCCTATTGAACCACTCTATCAGTTAAAAAAACTGCATTAAAATCGGTAGCGTAGTTTTAAAAATCTAAGTATACATAGGGACAGACAGCGCGAAGCGACTTTGTTTTACACTATGTAGTGATAATACAATTACTTTCCAATAGGAATGACTTGTCCATAGCGACAAGAACTTCTTCTTAGACAAGAACTTATACTTCAGATGCGACATATTAAACTTGTCTTCGATCTCTCTCATTTAAAATCTTTAATATATATATATATATATATATATATATATATATATATATATATATATATATATATATATATATATATATATATATATATATATAACTTGCAATGTTTGTAAGTTTGTTAAGGTCAAATCTTACAAACTGAATTGGAATCACTTCTCAGAGTACGATTGAGCTAATTTTTTTGTACTCCTTCGGTTATTAAGACAAATATGGCTTTATATTTTTATGTATTCGTAAAAAATAGACACCATTTTTATTTTCACGTTGTTAATTTGTAGCGGTTACATGATTACAATAGTCATATTTAAGTTGTCACATAAGCACTCCAACAATGTGTTTGCAAAAAAAACATTTATGCCATCATATGAAATGAAATGAAATGTCTTTATTTTGTATAGGCCTGCGGGGGCACTTACAAATTGTCAGTTACATTTTTTTTCTTACACTACCACCGGATCGGAATACGACCTCAACTGAGAAGATCCGGCAAGAAACTCAGCGGGTTTGTCTTTTTTTCTTATTTATATTCCTTTTTTTAATATTATTACAATCATGTTTTTTTTACATGGTAATGAAAGTTAGCTCCAGTATCTTGCATCTATTATCTATATTCAAATTGGAAATGCATTATTTTTAAACAGAGAACACTGACCGCGCTCAAATAAGGGCCAATTCACAGTTTAAGGTGTCGGTGCATCTGCCGCCCGTATCAATAATTATGTTCTAACGCTCACGCTTGACATGGGGGTTTGACAATGACGTGGCGATGTACACAGCACATTAATGTCAGTGAAACGATAAAACGGCGGAAAGTAATGTTTTGATCAGTTTACCAAATTATTACCTAGAAAAATCCTTTTTATCTGTATATTAATACGTGAAGCTAAAACTTGTGATCCCTTTTTAACATACTTGCCGCAAACGGAGGAGCATGAAACTTCGCACGATTATAGTTGATGTAGAGAAGGATTACGCAATGCTAATATCTTTCAAATAATGCATGAAACATACATAAAATCAACCAAAAACCCATGACACACACTACCTTGCATTTGACACAAACACATTATTTATTGAACGAAATAAATAATTCAATGTCTTACTTTGAAAACACATAACGTCAAAAATGACAGATGTCTTTGTCAAAATACCCACTATTGCTTTTAAATGCAGCTTAGCTAATTAAACCTATTTTTACCTTTATCGGGTGCGTTCAAAATAACTTGAAATTATTACAATTTATTTGAATTTGAGATATATTCGTACTACTTTGGACAATATGAACTTTAGTTTTTTTAATTTAAATTACGGTCGAATTTCGACCGTTGCGACGGGTGACTAGTATCTATAATAATTAATTAATTTGCAATATTACCTTATTGCAAATTACCATTTATGCGTTTTTATGAGTGTAGAAAGCATACAGTCTATTTGATGGTAAGCGGTCAATGTCATATCATTTTCTAATTAGTTTTACATAAATTAAGAGATCTATCTGAAATGAAAGGTAGTAACAGCAATATAAAAATATATTGAAGAACTTTTATGATTTTTTTAACAGGTTCATAAAAATATTAAATTAAAGAAATGATTAAAAACCGAAAATCCCGACTCCAAATTAAAGTTCTAGCAGGGTTTTTTTTTCATAATAATTACTAGTATGCAACTGGCGTTCACATTTATAGATCTATTTTTTTGATGTTATATAATTATATACTATTTAATTATAGTATATAATTGTATACTATTTAATATAGCAAGTAACAATCGAATCGTAAATTATTATCCGTTTGTTAATTTCAACTTTCCCATTCATATAAAATGAAATTTCTAAGTGACTGTTCATCGCATATGTTTAAAAAAAAATGTGTGTGTGTACTAGCGTACACGCGTAAGCAGTGAAACTTCTTTATGACGTTATTTTTCAAAAAATAATTTACTATTTGCAACTTTACAGAAATTGGTTAAATAAAGTTAAATTAGATAAAGTTTAATAAAAGGCCTTTATTAAACTTTATCTAGTAATCTAATCTATAATAATCTATCTAATATCACGCGTGGTAGGGATAAGAAAAAGATGGCGCGTAACGGAATAAAAATGATGACGCGTAACGTAACGTAACGTAACGTAACGTAAAGATGGCGCGTAACGGAATAAAAATGATGACGCGTAACGTAACGTAACGTAACGTAACGTAAAGATGGCGCGTAACGAAAAAATGTTACACTAAATTTTTTTCCAACCCCGATAAAGAAGTTCCACTTCAAAAATGGAGGACTAAGATAAAGCGCCTAATAATTTCAGTATTTTTTAAATTTCTTGTCGGAGTGTTTGAGGTCGCATCAAAACTATTCTAATTTATTTAAAATGATTATAGGAACTATCTGTATATTGAGGTGAATAGTCTTTTCTATTTTACTAATTGTATCAAAAGTCATTACAAATATTTTTTTGTTACTTTTAAATGGGAGAAAATCCACGGGGCACACCTTGTTTATGCATTACACACAAATTTTAACCTTCCTATATAACTGCAAGGGATAACTACCATTAAAGAAAAACTTAAAAAAATCTTAAGAAAAATTACCGTGACGAATACCACCTGTATAACCATAAATTATTTCACTGCACCTTCTTCATTGATAGAAAGGTTCTTATTTATTATCTGGCTTTCGAATATTATGGATTATTATTTTGATTGTTTTTTATTGATGAACTGTCAAATACAGCAACTAAAGCTTGCTACTAAAAGTTTTTAATAGTAAGCTTTACCTATCTACTGTATTTTTACCAACATATTTATGGCATAAGATATACTCACAATAAGTAATATTTAGTGGTAGTATATTAGTTATATACAGTTATATTATTTATTTTTATGTGTGTATTAAAATAGATAAATAAATTTAAAGCCCACATAAATAGTACATAATTACATAAGTATACAAAAAAAAAACTTTTTAGTTACCGTCTCGGTCATTGCGAGGCATATAAATATTGAAAAACAAAAATAGAAGAGTTCTTAAAGTTTGTTTACAAAAAATTTCACTAACTAGTAAATTAATACATTCCAGTTAAACATTCATTAGTCTACCTAATCCCAGTATCTTCGATACCTTGCCCAGAGATAGCGATGCAGATATTTTTTCGGGTAGTATTTACATTTTTTCAATATTTTTTTTGATACTTATCTACATAATGTATACGCTTTGTTTGGAAAAATATTTGTATAAAATTTGATTTAAATTGTAATCGTAATCGTAATTAGTATTGTACGGGAGGTATATTAAAAAACATCATTAATAATTATTTTCTATAAACAAGATATTAGTATAAAATCATATCAAAAATATTTTCTTAGAACATTAACGAGCTTTTACAAGATTTAAGAATTAGTTTTAACAAAGAAACGAAGATTAGTTTCGTCGTACAAAGCCTGTCGTGGAGTTTAATCTTCATGTCAAAGAAGATGTTAATCTTATTAGACTTATCAGAATTAAGCAATGTTAATTTTCAATGAATACAACAATGATATACTTGTAAGATTTTTATGGCTTGGTATAACATTATTCCTCTCGTCCCATAGGAGGCGATTAATGGAAGTTTTGGATATGCGCAGTGCGTCTGTGCAAAATAATATTTTATTTTAAAGTACGCTTGAAATTTAGTAAAAACGGAAAACTCAGGTGTAATTTGAATTACAGTTTTATTATTTTTAGTACTTGAATACATGGACTATACTAATTAATTATTAGTTATGTGGATGTAACCGATTAAGCACCTAATGATAATACAATAATTTAGTATCATTTGCTATTCTTATTATAATATTTTAATAAAGAATATTTTTTCATATATTTTAACATACCATAATAGTTCGTGAATAGAAAGCTTTAACGATACTACCATAGACAATAAACACCTGCGTTTATGTCACGGGTCATTGAACACGTCACTTCCTACTTGAAGACATTGAAATTAATTCAATTATGTTCTTAGTTCTTCGTTTAATTAGATTTCACTATTACGGTTTTTCGTGTTATTTGCAATAACAGAAACAGTTTTGAACATTTCTGTCATTATTATCCAAATTGCTTGAACGGATGATACTTTAAATGTATTAATGACATAAATATTATTTTTGTCATAAACACACATTTTTCATCCAGTCTTAATAATTGTTTTATCAGTTTTTAACTGTTAAAATTGAATTTCGAAATTATAATAAACGGTGCGTGCAGAAACATAATATTTTAATTCTTTTGAATCACAAATGAAATGAAGTTTCTTATTATGAATCTGTATGAAAAACTAACTTCGCGATTTTTTATCTGTTACTCGTTTAACTGCGTAGTCATAAAATGAAATAAACCTATACGATTTTTACCCCACAAGGGGTTTCTGTATGAAAATAATAACGTAACAACTGCACAGCAATTAGTTCATTCCGCGAAATGATTTTTGGACAACTGTTAATTTATTATTTCGCATGTTTGCGAAATCGCAGATAATTTATTTCGCGCAGATAATTATTTATGAAAGATTAGAATCTTGTATTGCGACATGTACTGAGTGGAGTACAGTATGCACGAAAATCGATTAATTTTTTTAATGAAACATTTTTACCTATAAAGGACAGAACGTTATTCTGACATTTATAAAAATGTTTATTTATATTGTAATATGAACATTTACACATTTATTGATGTAGGCCGGATAATAAATTAATGATTTAATTAATTTAATATTTCCAATTTATATATTGTAAAAATTCACGGACTTCCTAGAAGCAGGAATATCAGCAATCTTGAAATGAGTCGAAAAAAATATTTTCTTATTTTTATAAATTTTATTGTACCGTAAAAGGTCCCGGTATAATAAAATTTCAGAAATAGGACCCCCTACACTCCCCCCCTCCGTCAGAAGAAAAACTACCTTCTTAAAGAAAGACGTTTTTTCGTATTCGTCTTGTGTACGTCCATGGTACCCTCGACACAGGAGAAAATCCTTGTGTGGGACTATGACTGTAGAAAGAGTAAATAGCGTATGTATTTAATTAAAGCTGATTTTTTTTAAAGCTTCTCCACTCCTACACCAAAATTATGCACACGCATCGCATCAACCCATTATTGGCCCACTGCTGGGCACGGGTCTTCTCCCAGAATGAGAGAGTTTAGGCCATAGTCCACCGCGCTGGCCAAGTGCGAATTGGTGGACTTCACACACCTCCGAGAACTTTTTTTTTTTTTTAAGAACTCTCGGGTGTGTAGGTTTCCTCACGATGTTTTCCTTCACCGAAAAGCAGTGATAATTAATTTCTAATACGCACATAAATCATTGGTGCGGCGTACCTGGGTTTGAACCTCGGACCTCCCGATCGAGAGGGCAAGTTTCAACCATTAGGCTATCACTGCTCTGCATGCATTGATGTCTAATCTGTAATGATTTCTTTTGTCACAAAAGGCAAACGCAAACAGTAGATACAATCGCAGAAGTCAGCGTTGCCGTCAATTATTCTGCTCGTATCTTATCTGCGATCTCGCACGCGTATGCGTTTGCAATATTTTGGTATCAGAACAAAAAAACAGACATAACCTATCAAAAAAACCTCAACGAAATGTTGAAGTGTTAAAAAATTGCCGAAGTGTTATGTAAACAAGTTATACACACATTAAATAAAAAAGAAGCAATTTGAATTTAGTTCAAAAAATCTTAAGTAGTTAAATAAGTAGATAAATAAATAATAAAAATTTAAAAGTACACTTAAATTTATTAAACACAATTAGATACGTATAATTCAATATCTTACATTAAATGTTTGGACAAAACTCTATCGTGTCGTTAAATGGAAATTCTATTTATTCAAAATAGTTTTCTAAGTTGGAACACACTCTAATAGTACAAATTCAAAACAGAAAATCTACAGTGACATTAAAATCACACATACAAAAAAGTTATTCTTCGTTGATCTGTGGGACGTTATCTAACCTTTTTGGTCTGAGATTGTAATGCATAATTTTATTTGTGGCCTGTCCCTTGGCAAGTTGCTATGGCTACCGAAACCTAACGATATTTAAATTCATATGCGGACTGTGATATTAGCATTTAAAAGTTGGAGTATATTTTATCTATGGTAATAAGTAAAAAAACACGCAGCCCGTTCAAAATTCTGTAAAAAATTACTTACTCTATTTCACTGTATCAATGCTAGTTTATTCCCGCAGCCCGGTGTTCTTCCGTTTCGTATACCAGGCTAATCATTAGGTATTCTATGTGTTAAGCATTCTATTCTATGTGTCATAATTATGTGTCATAATTTATGTGCGTATTAAAAATTTATTATCATTGCTTTTCGGCGAAGGAAAACGTCGTGAGGAAACCTAACACACCCGAGAGTTCTTTATAGTCTATATTGTATACGTAATTAATAAAATGTCAAAGTGTAGCGTATTCTGCCAAACGTGCTCCTTGTTAGGCCAAATGTAAGGCAGAACACTGGAGCTAACTTTTGTTACCCATGTAAAAACAAGATGGCAAATAAAAAAAATAAAAAGATTTACAAAGAAAAAAGACAAACCCACTGAGTTTCTTGTCGGATCTTCTCAGTTGAGGTCGTGTTCCGATCCGGTGGTAGTGTAAAACAAATATATATATGTAACTGACAATTTGTAAGCGCCCCCGAAGGCCTATGCAGAATAAAGACATTTCATTTCATTCAAACAAAGTTCTCGCAGGTGTGCGAAGTCCACCAATTCGCACTTGGTCAGCGCGGTGGATTATGGCCTAAACTCTCTCGTTCTGGGAGAAGACCCGTGCCCAGCAGTGGGACAGTAATGGGTTGTACCCCAATCAGGTCATAAACCATTTGCGTGCCGTATTTCGGCGAAATCCAAACAGTTCGACGGGCCCCTAGAACAAAATCATATATGAAAAATTACTAATTAGTGTGAAACTTAGTTTTGTGGACTTAAAAACATTGATTACTTACGCCAAGAAAGCCGATCTATGGAAAGTCATTGAAATATCTATGTAGGAAACTATTAAATAAGTTCCTAAATACCTATTACAATCAACAAAGTTTCATTTTTGCTAATGCTAATGAGATAACATCCTACGCCGCGGCGATGACGTCGCCGCGTGGCGCAGGGTCTACGGGCCTCGAGGAATCCCTCCTTTTTCATTTTTTTATACTTTAACCTAACGATAAGGCAGAGTGGTTACCTGATGGAAAGTAGTCACCGTCGCCTATGGACATTCGCAACACCAGAGGAGTCGCCAATGCGTCGCCGGCTTTGAAGGAGAGCTCTTATCGCATCTTTCTTGAAGAACCCCATGTCATTTCATACTGTAAAGTGGTAATTTTTATATGCGATTTTTTCTAGGGGCCCGTCGTTGTTTTTGCGTAAAAGTGTTACAAATACATGCATCATCACAAACTTTCATCTATATAGTATTGGCAAGAAGTAAGATTTAAGCTTATTACCTGTTCATATAAATAATGGCATCGGATGTATGTATGTTGATGAAAGTTGTAGAACTGTGGTTCGACATTGGAGGCATCAACACTACATCTATTTTTTTATATCTGATCGAAGTAGCAAATGAGCATGCAGTCCACCTGATGGTAAGTGGTCACTGCCGCCCATCTGTAAACAACTTCAAATAGAACTTGGGTTCTATCTTTTTATTTTTTTTAATTTATTTTTTATAATTTTTATAATTTACGAATTTTCTAAAGTTGATCACAGATGCGTTGCTACTCCCGAGGACTAGGACGGTCGCCTCATACCTTAAATGGAACGCCTCAGAGCGGGGTAACGCCGCGTGAGTCTTGTTTTTTAGTGCGTGCAGCCGGCTCTATCGCATTATAAGGCATTGTGTCGACAAAAAATGGGTATTCACATTCTAAATTACTGAAACAGTAACATTCGTTATTCATTCAAAATATCGGCAAAAAGAGTTCTATAAGAATTTATTAACCGCATTACGTGAGTACCCGTTAAATATTATAATGTATCAATTCCGCGATAATACTAGTCTAAAATCATAACATTCGTTACATAACTACTGCATGCTCATTCTATCTTTAAAAAACTTAACATACTGGTAGTAAACATTTCAGTGGTCATCAAATATAAGTGTTTATAACAATTTGTAATAATAATGATCATCGGATAGAGTCACTATGTCGCTACAATTACCGTAATGAAAAATATTGTTTATTGCCATAATTTATGTTTACCCTTCAATTTTGATGGCACGCGCTGTGCACAGAGTAATAAATGACAAATAGAGTATTTGGTTCTAATATTTCCCCGACTGTATCAGAAAGAGGGTAATGTTTTTAGTGAAATCATCTGTACAGATATACAGATGATTTCACTGTAATCATCTGTATAGATATACAGGTGATAGATATATAGATATACAGATGTATAGATATACAGATGATTGTCGCCAGATGACGACCCGCGTGGCGGTGCATTTACCATACCGGTCTGAAGCGTTAAGGGTTCCGGGTTCGATTCCCGGCCAGACAGGTATCTGGATGATGAGTTTAGATATCTGTTCTGGGTCTGGGTGTTTTTGTATTCGTCTTTGTGTATTTCCATGGCACCCACGACACAGGAGAAAATCCTACTGTAGGGCTATGTGTGTAGAAAACGAAAGCGTTATATATGTACGTATTTCCAGTTATTTGGCATACTGTACGATCCACGTACCATGACATGTTTTAATACTGTTCAATGAATATAAAAAATGCACCAACTCTACCGAAGTACCGGTCATGTGTCAACCCATTATTGTCCCACTGCTGGGCACGGGTCTTCTCTCAGAATGAGAGAGAATTAGGCCATAGTCCACCGCGCTGGCCAAGTGCGAATTGGTGGACTTCACACACCTCCGAGACCATTTTTTTTAAAGAACTCTCGGATGTGTAGGTTTCCTCACGATGTTTTCCTTCATCGAAAAGCAGTGATAATTAATTTCTTATACGCACATAATTTTAGAAATCAGTGGTGCGTGCCGAGGTTTGAACCTCGGACCTCACGATCGAGAGGGCAAGTTTCAACCATTAGGCTATCACTGCTTAAGTATCAAGTACCTGTCATATTTGAAATTAAATTTTATACCGCGAATACTGTCCAATACATATTTAATAAATTGTTATTTTTACTATAAAAAATTGTTTCATAATAATCCGTGGTTGTTTGTAACCTACTCTATACATCTCAATTAAGATCCCCAAACAGTATCGCACGACAACATTTGGCTCGTGCGCATCTGATGAGCTTTTAAACGTTGCGCAGGCGTAATTGTTGGACAATTTTATTATTGTGACAGATGGACGTAATTATTAGACACGTACAAGAGGTAAATGAGTCCTCAAATAGGAAATACACACGGTGAGTTTAAAAGAGCAAAAGCTTTAAAAGCATTTTCTACGGCTTAGGTAGAGCTTAAGATAATTAGGCGGAATATTGATTTGGATACACAGGAAATGCAATAATTTTCAGATGCCTCATAAAAATTTTTTGTAGAAAGCTTAAAGGATAAGATTAGCTGATATATTTAAATAAAATGTGTAGAAGTTTTATATGGAGTTGATTACAGACGTCCATGGGCGACAGTGATCTCTTACAATCAAGTGAATTGCATGCTCATTCGCTCCTTCAATTTTATGAAAAATACTTTTAAATAATTTAATGAAATATTGCGTACATTCTTTCTACCCATTCTAACCCAATATCTACACAAGTAGTATCATCTTACACAGCTGCATCAAAAATCCTCGCTCTATTTATTTACGTTACAAAAAATATCAATTGACCAGCATTTAATCCTAAAAACCATACTGCACGCTTCACTGTCATTCGAAACGATTTCGTTTATTCCTAAACCATTCTATTACTATTGTTAAATGGTCGTCAATTGTAAAACTTTTATTTTAAACGAAACCAGTTTCAACCCTCGCTTAATAGACATTTCAATTACAATTTGATCTGAGATTGACAATGAGTCTGGTTGAAATTAAATTATTTTTTACCAAACATATGATTTGTCTGCTAAAACTCCATTTAAATCTATATACGGTTACGACCACATAACTTGGTCAGGATTTTACATTAAATTGTTTTATTTTGTAGAGTATAAGAGTTGAAACATGACGTCAGTGATGGTGACTTTTATTTTTATTTATTTATTTATTTATTTTTTCTAAGTGAGGTATAAAGAAGGGTTTGGGAAGATAGATATACTCATCCCAGGCGTTTCGGTCTCGTACTTATTCCTTAGGAGAAGCAAATGAACTATGGTTAACCTGTGATAACATTATGATGTCATATCGAGTTGATTACATAATCCATGGAAGGCAAAGACCACTTACTACTAGTAGACTGCATATTTGCTACTTCCATATCATAAATAATCAGCCAAGTCGAACCGGACTCGCGCATGGAGGGTTCAGTACCGTTTCGTACTATAAATAATAAATTAAGTTGAACAGTTTTTCAACTACCAATAAAAGTTTGTTTTTTAACCGACTTCCAAAAAGGAGGAGGTTATCAATTCGTCTGTATTTTTTTTTTTTTTTTTTTTTTTTTTTATATTTGTTACCTCATTTCTCCGGACTGGGTGAACCGATTTAGATGATTTTTTTTTTATTTGAAAGGTAGTGCGTGTCATAGGGTCCCATTTTTTTTTAGTATTTTTTTGACTAGGGCATCCATAAGAAAAACGCATAAGTCTTAAATTTGCATTTTCAATGTACGCGATAAATGTATGAATAACTCAATATCCCGCCAACCGATTTTGATGATTCTTTTTTTATTAGAAAGGATGTACTCCAGGGGTAGTCTGATAAGAGTTTGATAAGGTTCTAATCATAGGATCTTCAACTTTTTGGAGCAAAATAATAAAATTAGTGATAGTCGGCCGAACCTTAGCTGGAGAAGTCCAATTGAGTAAAATATAGAATAAAATTACTATGTAGGTATTTACTATGAAAAATTTGACCTTCAACTCTTCAATCCTGATGATGCAGGGGTACTGCTAGCCTGAACTATAAAAGTTGGTCGTTTGATGTTTGCGAATATATAATGAAATTGTTAAGCAAATTCATGGGACAAAAATTTGACCTTCAACTCCTCAACCCTGATGATGCAGGGGTACTTAAAGCCAAAACCATAGGAATAAGCCATTTGGTGCTTACGTATATGTTATAAGATTACTGAGCAAAAACATAAGATGAAAAATTTGACCTTCAACTCCTCAACCCTGATGATGGAGGGGTACTTCAATCCTAAACCATAGAAGTTGGCAATTTGGTGCTTACGGTTATGTAAAGAAAATACTAAGCAAAAATATAAAATCAAAAATTTGACCTTCAACTCCTCAACCCTGATGATGAAGGGGTACTTCAATCCTAAACCATAGGAGTTGGCAATTTGGTGCTTACGGTTATGTAAAAATAATACTAAGCAGAGGCACAAAATTAAAATTTTGACCTTCAACTCCTCGACCCTGATGATGAAGGGGTACTTCAATTCTAAACCATAGGAGTTGGCAATTTGGTGCTTACGGGTATGTAAAAATAATACCAAACAGAGGCACAAAATTAAAATTTTGACCTTCAACTCCTAAACCCTGATGATGCAGGGTACTGCAAGCCTGAGCCATAGAAGTTAGCCACCTGGTACTAACGTATATGTTATAAGATTACTAAGCAACAATATAAGATGAAAAATTTGACCTTCAACTCCTCAACCCTGATGATGGAGGGGTACTTCCAGAGGGGGCGCCCTGTTTGTATGAATTGTAAAAGTGTTTTATGTTTAATTTTTGTGAATATGTAGATGCACAAAGCAAACTTAGAGGCTTTATTTAAATACAAACATAAAAATATAGTCACTAAAAAGTGTAAAATAAAAACTTTTTAACAAAAAATATCTACCGACTTCCATGTCACAAAAAAGTAAAAAATAATTTAAATATATTTTGGTCTAGAACATACTCAGTACTTAGTACATAGTTCTGAAGTCGGTGCTCATATAGGACGTAGTTACCGTCGTCCAGCGAAATATGTCGAGCACCGACTTCAGGACTATGTACTAAGTACTGAGTATGTTCTAGACCAAAATATATTTAAATTATTTTTTACTTTTTTGTGACATGGAAGTCGGTAGATATTTTTTGTTAAAAAGTTTTTATCATAGTGTTTGAATGAATTACAAAGTGTTATTCGTTTTTTGAAAAAAGTGCTAGGTATATCTCAAAAACTGTCTACGATATAATTTTCGAATTTTAGTTGAAAGTTTTCTTTGACATTTACAACATACATTTTACGCCTATTTCTAGCGTGAAGCATTTCTTGCGTTTCGATAGAAGGGTGTGGTTGCCGGCACAATTTTTACAAGAGGCGACCATCATAGTCCTCGGGAGTAGCAACGCATCTGTGATCTGTGTGTTCTATATGAAGTTGATTACAGATGTCCATGGGCGGCAGTGACCACTTACCATTAGGTGGACTGCATGCTCGTTTGCTACTTCAGTCAAATAAAAAAAAAAATAAAAAAAAAAAAATAAAAATAAAAAAAAAAAAAAAAAAAAAAAACATTTTACGCATAGTTTTCACTCTCTTAGTTAAAAGTTAGAGGGGTGGGAGGCACACATCTTTCCGCTTCGAAAAGGCTTATATCTCAAAAAATTGCTTTTGAGAATTAATGATTTCAGATACCTCCATGTCATTTGTGAAGACCTTTCTATAGATGTACCACACGTATATGTAACTAGAAAAAAATATTTGTATATTTGTATAGTATATTTGTTTTATGTATGGAGAGCCCCCTAAACTTAAAATACTTTTTTTTTATTTTTGTATTCTCTAAAGCGGTTTACAAAATACACTTACCTATACTCGGGGCAAATTCGATCTGGAATAAATGTAAACAAACCATAAAAAATCCTATGTAGGGTTATCACCAACTTGCACGAATTTGTACATAAATGTATTTTGTATTCAACCAAAGTATGCATTAATTTTACGCGGAGTAATTTAATTAAGAAGCGTTGATTATCTAATAACGACCAACTGCAAAATAATATGCTAAAACCAGTCAAACTAAATTTATTTACCATTATCGTCATTGTATAACTAATGATATTACAACCCTAAATCCATGACGGGATTTGCAACCTATTATATGTTACAGGTAAAAGTTAATAATAGGTAAAAGACGGCTGATAAAACAACAAAAAGTTGCATTCCCCTGCCTGTCAATGGTTGCTAGGCAACGCTTTGTTATTAAACATTCCATATCGAATTTGCCCCGAGTATAGTAAGTTTCAACTCTCTAGTCTTAATAGTTTCCGAATAAAGTGGCTGTGACATACGGATAGACGGACGGACAGACAGACATAACGAAACTATAAGTGTTAACCTATTGTTAGCCTATGGTATATGTTGCCATTTATATTTAAGTCTACCATAATTAATATTTTTATTATTATATAATACGCGAACAATGTATCGATAGCCATAGATATAGAATGGCAGTATAGACAAAAGAGAAAAGTTGTAAATGGAACATTCGAGAAAAAACAATTGACGGTTGATAGTTCAAATGTTCACTCGCTAGATAAAAATTATAACGCAATTAGCCGGTGTTTTTAATTATTGTAAAATTGAAATACACATAGTTTTTTCCATTCAGACGATTTTATTTACAGTGGTAACTGTTCCTTGAGCTTATATTTTTCAGGAGGGAAAAATATTAAAGTCGTTCTATACTTCTGGGGCTATCCTAATATAAGGGTTCCGATTTTTGCCATTTGTTTAAAAAGCCCTAAAAATAAATCGTATATGGCAGACGTTGCTTTGCAAAGTGGTAAAAACTGGAATGGCTCAAAGTGGAAGCTGCCGCCGCCACACCTATTTCAAGCGTGACGGAGTTCTCGCGTCGATCGTCGGTAGAACTTAGAATAAATGAGTCGACGGTGTGTACACCATTTTGTAAAGGATGAAATATTTGCTGCGTGGTGGAGGCTTTACCTGAATGTTCATTAAATGCGACTGAATAGACAATATCTGTCCACCAATTCGCACTTGGCCAGCGCCGCAGGTTTCCACACATCCGAGAGTTATGGAAGAAAAATGTTCTCAGAGGTGTATGAAGTCCACTAATTCGCAATGGGCCAGCGCGGTGGAATATGGCCTAAACTCTCATTCTGAGAGAAGACCCGTGCCCAGCAGTGGGACGATAATGGGTTGACGAGAGAAACAATATCCAGGAGAGTGGCAGAAGCGTCTTCCTGTTTAACATTAACACTGCGGCCACCAACACGCATGCAAGCCGCGATAACTATTAGTTCATAGAGGAGATCTACATCCACCAGAGAAATTCTAAAGAGTGATGGATGGATGAACCAAACAATTTGCAAAAATGTTTGCTAGCGCACAAAATCACTGAACGCATCTGTTACCCGCATTGCTATTCAATATCTGCTCATATTTGAATGCTCAATCATAAATAAGTACTTTATGAATGAGCTGTGGGCGCGTGCCATTTAATTATCAAAATGATGGTGGTCATTTCAACATGTGCACAATATCCATTATTTTATGAAAAAAGGAAATATTAACAGTATTTTAATACATAGTTAAGTAGAAGTTGTTACTATTTTTTTTTATTTCACTGAAGTAGCAAACGAGCATGCAGTCCACCTGATGGTAAGTGGTCACTGCCGCCCATGGACATCTGTAATCAACTTCATACAGAACATGGGTTCTATCTGAAGTCAAACACAGATGTGTTGCTACTCCCGAGGACTAAGATGGTCGCCTCATATAAAAGTGTACCGGCAACCACACCCTTCCATCGAAACGCAAAAAATGCTTCAAGCTAGAAATAGGTGTGGCGGTGGTACCTCCCCGGTCGAACTACACTGGTTCTACCACCTGTGCTTTTCCTTTTTAAAAATATGGTTTCAATATTTTTAAAAAGGAAAAACTAAATCTTTAAACAGCAGAAGCTATTTGTTTTTTTATCGTTTAATTGCAGACTATTTTTTCCCGAATCAAGGGGTTTCAGGATAAATATCGACCTTAGCAACGAGCGAGAAAAAAATTTACTCTCATCATTTTTCTGGACATCCATCTTTTTTTCTATCCACCTAGACAAAGCTACCCCCATATGTACCAAATAGAGATGCGCCGAATAGCGGTTTCACCGAATAACCGAATACCAAATACTATTGTTTTTAACTTTTACCGAAAAAACTTTTACCGGCCAAAATATATATAATATTGAAAGAGTTGCCGAATACACCGAATACCGAATAACAACCGAATATTCGGCGCATCTCTAATACCGAACTATGCTATAACTGCTATAAAATTGCAGCTAGAACACAAGTTACATTTTGCCGCATTGTTGCCGCAATCCCCATTTAACCGGAGGCGGAAGGCCAGGACTCCGGCATTAGCTGGATCCGCAACCGTCCCTCCCTCTAGCAAAGGAGGAAGGTGGAGGAACTCGGCAACGGGGACCAAAGCCATCCGACCCTTCCAGCCCACAGTCTTCCTGTCCCGGCTTGAGCTTTAGGCTCGCCATAACAAACCCGGTGAAGCTGTAAAGGCTATTAGGGCCAACAGCAACTACACTATTGCCAAAAAAAAAAGTTACATTTTTGTCACCTAACGATGACGATGCAAATTGATCGGGGGTTGCTCGTTCGGGCACATTCCGATCTTTTATTTACCATCCCCTAATGATCGGGGGAGATCCATCGATAGAGCAAACAATTTCGTTTTAATTGTGTTTATAACAGTTCAATAGCGACATTGAAATAACAATAGCTGTATTAGTACGATCCATTTGTGATATGTTTCGTTCGTTATTTAGTTAAAATCATTTATTACACTAAAATATTCGTCTTAAGGCTTCATACTGCTATATTTTCTATATGTTTCATATTGAGATACTTGTAAATATCATTAATTGAATAATACTTTTTACAATATAATATGTTATACATAATAACTTTACTAGTCACCCGTCACTTCGGTCGAAATTCGACCGCAATTTAAATTAAAAAACTAAATTTCATATTGTCCAAAGTACTACGAATATTTCTCAAATTCAAATAAAATGTAATAATTTTCAAGTAATTTTGCCCGCACCCGTTAAATATAAAAAGAGGTTTAAGTAGCTAAATCGCATTTTAAAGCAATAGCGTGTATTTTAACAAAGACACTGACTGATTTCTGTCAAAAAAATGCAAAAAAACTGAATAATTCTGATACGAAATTTAAATTTAATAAAGATGGGCTGAAAGGCATAAAGCCAAGGCAGTAAAATTAAATAATAAAAAAAACATCTCTGACATTATGTGTTTTCATACTAAGACGTTGAATGTTCTATTTTGTTTATTATTTATGTGTTTGTGACAAATGCACATGTGTGTGTGTTGTGTTTTTAGTTGATTTTATGTGTGTTTTAGGCATTATTTGAAAAAAATATTAATATTCTGCACTCCTTCTCTACGTCCACTATATCCGTGCAAAATTTTATACTAATCCGTCCCCGGGATATTACTTAAAAATGCACCACAAGTTTTTGCTTCACGTATTAATATATAGATCTAAATTATGAATTTAACTAACTATTCTACTTGGCCAAGCCAACGAAATCTGGTGGAATAACGGAGTCTCCAAAACATAGACAAAATTAACCGTTTTATGTCGAAAGGGCTAATAATACCCCACGTCAAGCATAGTTGCCCAAATAGTAATTGTTGGTCAAAACGTCGCAAGGACGTGACACGTGGGAACCCGACTTTAATTGAAGGAAATGTCTTAAACATCCCTTAGACAATTGTAGGGTTGTATACCAATTATAACGTTTTCTATGATTTCAAATTTAGAAAGTGGAACGTGATTCGAGTCTAGTGGCACTACGATATTTTTGGATGATGCTGGAGTTAGTTTTTATTGTCCATGTAATAACAAGATAGTAATACATACATACATACCTTGAAATACACACATGCATACATAATTAGATATACCTGTACCGCTTGCGCGCAAGCGAAGAAAATTGGCTCCACAGAATATCAGCGCTGCAGGTGGCCTTGACTATCTGCAGCAATAAGCTGAGTGGAGACCCTTTCGGTCAATGTAATGTAACTTACATTATTAAGTATTAGTTAATATTAATAACACATGTCTGCTATTAGATGTATCTGTTTTTGTATAACCTTATGTACTGTACCGAATAAATTATTTTCTTTCTTTCTTTCTTTATTTCTTTCTTAATACAAAATAGTAATAACAAGAAAGCAAAGAAATATGTTATACAAAGAAAAATGAGAAAAACCAGTGTTTTTGCCGCATCTTCTCACTAGAGGCGTTGAGGTGTTTCGATCCAGTAATAGTGTAAGAAAAGCTGACAAATGTTACTGACAATTTGTTAGTGCCTCCAGGCTGCTATAAAAAGGCAAGACAATTTCATTTAGGCTATAACTGAAGTTTCAACTACTGTTTATCTATTTATTTATTTTAAAACGTTACACCAACAAGGAAAACACTAACAATAACAGTTACAAAACCTTTAAGACATAATGTTACCTTAACTATAGGCACAAACAACAATGCAATGAGGACAACAACATGAAATTAACAAGAAAAATAAATAAAAAAAAAGATATATATATAATTTAACACAAAAATTTTAACTTTGACATAAGTTAAATCAATATTTAATATAATTTATTAAGTCATAAAATTACTAACTGTTATTGACGGATGAATGGAAAACTGTTATGAGTGTGTGTTTGCTATTCAGTAAAACCCTCTGAGTTGTTCAGAGGGTTTCACTGAACAGCAAACATCAATCTCTAGTTATGATATAAGTACTTATTAAGAACAGAAAATTCTTGATTAATTATAATTATTATTTAATTACAGATCTCTTTATTTTGTTTATTTATTATAATTGTTATAGATTGGATTTATTTTTTTTTTAATCATTGATTCAATGTTTAGAGTCACTAAATTATGTTTCTTATTGACAAGTCCTAAGTTATAATTATTTCTATGATGTTTTCAATTTACGATTGTGTATTTTTTCTTTTGATTTGTAATGTATCTGAGTTAGTTAGTGTAATTGGTCTTGATGGCCGTTCTAGCTAACTATAAATAAATAAATAAATAATAAATAAATAGCTTAAATAAAATCTGGTAAGAAAAACATATGTAAAAACAAGTTGATATTACAAGAAAAATTTAACAACCAAAATATAATAATGAATGATTGACTGATTACAAACAAAAAGATAAACCTGCTGAGTTTCTTGTCGGATCTTCTGTGTTGTTTCAGTGTTACGGTCCAGTGATAGGGTTACAGAAAAATATTTTAAGTAACAAATTGTAGTAGTAAGAGCCTCCGTTGGCTATACAAAATAAAGACATTTCCTTTCCTTCCTGAGCGGTAGTGGCTACTTATCATCAGACGAACTGCATGGCTAATTGCTAGGTCAATTTACCACATTATAAAAAAAACAGTAGGATTTTCTCCTGTGTCGTGGGTACCATGGACACACACAAGACGAACACCCAGACCCAGAACACGAATCTAAACTCATCATACAGATACCTGTCTGACCGGGAATCGAACCCAGAACCCGTTGAGCATCAGACCGGTAACTGCTCTGCCTCGCGGATCGTCATTATGACATTATGACATTATTATGCCACTTTTGTAAAATTGCAACTGAACACTTACTTCAAAAAAGGGTTCCAATGTAATAATAAAAAACCCATCCACAGAAACATAAAATAAGGACGACGACGGGAAACGTTTTTATTATACATTCTTCTGAAATACTGAAACTGAACGATAGCAATAAAATTCATGATGGCATTATGCTTATCTATCCATCAAGTCAATCCAATATAACCCTAAAATGTGAGAAGACATATCGAATCATGAATTATTTATTATCTCATACAAAAAAGATATATTTATAGAGATTTTTCGCGTCAATTTTGTCAATTTTACTGGCTGGCAATACGGTAAAAAGCTGTGATAGCATAATGTTATAACCAAGCTCTCGCTTGAGGGATTTAGATTTCAGCCACCGGCATGAGATTTGTAGAAATAATATGATTACTAGAATTTTGGCAGGTAAGGGCAGGCAGCAAACCACTGTAATTCGACCGAGGAAGTACCACCACCACACCTATTTCTGGCGTGAAGCGTTTCTGGCGTTGGAAGGGTGTGGTTGCTGGCACATTTTTATAAGAGGTGACCATCCTAGTCCTCGGGAGTAGCAACGCGTCTGTAATTGACTTCAGATAGAACCCATGTTCGATTTGAAGTTTGACTGCATGCTTCTTTGCTACTTCATTCAGATAAAAAAAGTTAAATATCACAGGTTTATTTATACCGGTTAAGGAAATATCGTAGGACTCAAGTGAATGGAATAGAAATATGACATTTGACATTTGTTTTTGCTTTTCGGAGTACCGTTAAAATATGATCCAAAAAATACTTAACACAACGTAAAGAATAATGCTAATCGCACAGAGAAACAATAAACAAAATTGACATAAACGAAAAAGTTATAAATTAATTAGATTAGTTAACAAAATTATATATTTTGAAGAAGATTATATGCAATGCGGGTATTGTTTAATGTAAGGTTAAAGGTATGGTAAAGAAGTTCTTATATTACGAACGGGTGTAGCTGGCTCTCTGTGGCACATACAGTTGGACTGCATGCTCGTTATCCGCTTCAGTCTTCAGTGAAAAAAAATGTTTGAAAGTTTTCTGAAAAAAGTTTACATATCCACCATCATAGTAAAGACTATACTAGTTTTGCGACTAGAACCGCACCGGTCGCAAATATAAAAATGAAAATTTGAAATTAAATATATAAGTACATTATAACGTGCTTTATCATCAACTAGCTGAGCCGGCGAACTTTGATCCGCCTAAAAGTCAAAAAAATTAAACTATCAGTATTCCTCGACTATATTATGCATGTGTTATACATAAAAACCTTCCTCTTGAATCACTCTATCTATTTAAAAACACTGCATTAAAATCTATCGCGTAGTTTTAAAGATCTAAGCATACATAGGGACAGACAGCGCGAAGTGACTTTGTTTTATACTATGTAGTGATAGTTTGTTTTTTATTTGCTAGGTGCATTTTCAAATACTTATATTTTTGCATCTGAACCATGTTTTCCAACGCTAATTGAAAAATACATCCATTTATGAGAACGCAAAGCTTTATTCCGAAGAGCGAGCTTATTACGAGCTTTTCATTCCAAGAGAAACTCGTCAAAGGGGAAAAGTGCAAGGCTTTAAAGCGAAATTTGACTTTACTGAGTTGTGTAATAGTAGGAACATTATATGTACTTACATATTAAAAACTATGTTGTTTTGAACTTAATAGAAAAAAATGCTTATTTTATGAGTGAAAATATTATTAGTTACTATTTAAGACGAACATAAGCCCTTATACATAGAAACGCTTCTAAAGCCTTTTTGGCTACCTAGGTGGTAGTTTATTATAAGTTCAGTTATATAATACAGTCATGCACATAAATACGCATACACTAAAATTAAAAAGGGTATCTTTGGTGGCTTTATTTATAAAATATACGATTATTTCTATCATAAGTCTCCTAACAATATCAGCAGGGTTGTCGAGCTACGCATTAGAATACCCGATTATTGCATCATAACTCGTAATTATACATATACTCATTCTGCATCATGAAAGATCAGGTTTGCCGAAGTGATAACTTAGAATTTGTATAGAAACAAGCAGATGCGATTAACCCTCTGCTACCGCCGTCCACTTTTATCCCAATCACACATTTTTCGGTCACGTGCCTATTGTTAACAACTTAAACTATTTATTACGTTCACAATGGCTGATTGTTGAGTTAATCGCCGCTTGACCATTTTTGCATTAAGCGAACCTAATTATTTTGTTAAAATAATGATGCACGCGTGCTCGTATGAAAGTAGCGCGCGTACATTAATTTGTGGTGTAATTATGTTGGATGTATTGTTATTTTGACTCGCCAGAGGGTCCCAATAGGTCAATGTCCGTTTAATTTGATCGGGCCTTCGTTATCTAGACGGTTTAATTTAGAATTAGGTTGCATTAATTACTATCAACATTTGAATTTACATGTTACATATCAGTTAGTATTATATAAGACGGAAATAACATTTAAAAATATAAACAAAGCTTCTAATTAGAAATTTAAAATATTACACCGAATATTTTAAAAAGAATATAGAAACTAAAAGTTTCATGGAATAATGATGCATTATACATATCTTTTATTTTTGTCATGTTACGATTAATAAATAAGGTTTAAAGTGTTTTGTATACGATTATATAAAGTACATTTAAGTACTGTACCTGTAACAATAGAATCGGGAAGGAACTGTCTCCCAGGCCGCAGCTCACGCTTTTCTGGGAGTCAGGGCTCTTCGTTTCAAATGCACTCTCATTTATGGTCAATAAACATTTATTATTATTATATTACTCCATAAATATATTAGAATAGTTTAAAAAACCTTTTACTTCTTCATGATTAGTTATCTAGACATATAATTGATAATTTTCATAGTATATATTAATAAAAATATTAGTAATAAATTAAAAAATATAGCAAATATTCAGTTAATTCGTTAACAATACGACACCGACATCGGTGGTCATAAAGTATCAAATTTTATATTCGCTCAAAGTAATCAAGGTTATCCTTTAGTCACGCTCAAATAATTTTTACTTCAAACATACAATTTAAACTAAACTTCCAACCGCTTAATGCATATGTAATAGAAATTAATCGTCCGTCCAGTCGTTCCGCAAACGACAAACCACCAAACCAATACCGTACGTTACTCTACAAAGGCACATGAATTCACTAAACGATAATTTTATATGCAAATGTTGAATATCTTAAGTGGGATCGAAATACCACCGCGAGCGGTTCACGGGTTATCGTCGTGCGGAAAAGTGTTTACGCATTTTTTGGCTTAGAATTAAATATTATTAATGTTATAAAAAGCCGAAAGATTTATGCGTTTTAAAGGGAAATCGGAGTCTGTCATTCTGGGAAAACCCGCGCCCAGAACGACAATAATGGGTTGTACCCAATGTTATAAATATTCCTAAGTTTTTTGAGGATGTATATGTATCAGTGATGTAACGAATGACATTTGAACATTTGAATGCGATTATCACTTACCGACATTGGCGAATGCGAATTTAGTTCTTTTTCAGTTTTTAGTATAGCGCGCCGGAGGATCTAGGTTTGACAACCTTTAGGTCGTCAAACTGCAGTTAAATTTTAATTTTGATAGATTTCCCGATTCTTTCATTCGAAGCATTGCAATTCAATACTCGCAAAACATTACAAACATTGAGTACAATTCTTGCGAATGCGAATATTTAAAAACATGCGAATATTCGCGAATATTCATTACATCACTAATGTGTATTCAGATATTTATTTTTTAATTATTAGACCAAGAGTTTTAATTATATTGTACTCGAAATAATAGTAATAGACAAAGCACGGTTGCAGAAGTAGAGCTGCCATTAGTACAACTATAGAATTTTTATTATATTTCAGATCTTCGTATTGTAATCCGTTAAAATTAAAATAATACAATAATACCTACAGTATTTAACTCCGAAACTTTAAAGCAAACCAAAATGTTATAGCTTATTCTGAAAAATACTATTATGTATTTCGGGCAAGAAACATCGTCTACCCAAATGTGTCCTCCACGAGCCTACCAATGCTCCACGAGCCTACCAGTTAGTGATGTCTACTGCAAATATAATATCTGTGTTCTTAGGAATTAATTAGTAATTAATAGTATAACGTTGTATAATAAAAATAACTAATCACCCGTAGCATCGGTCGAAATTCGACCATAATTTCAAAATTCAAAAACTAAACTTCATATTCTCCAAAGTAGCATGTATATTTTTGAAATTCAAATAAAATTTCATAAAGTAATTTTGAACGCATCCGTTAAATATAAAAAGAGGTTTAATTATCTAAGCCGCATTTAAAAGCAATAGCGGGTATTTTGACAAAGGCAGTGACGTTTCTGGCGTTATCTGTTTTCATAGTAAGACATTGAGTGTTCCATTTCGTTTATTATTTATGTGTTCGTGACAAATGCACGGTAGTGTGTGTAATGGGTATTTAGTTGATTTTATGTATGTTACATGCATTATTTGAAATAAATATTAATATTCCGCACTCCTTCTCTACGTCCACTATAATCGTGCAAAATTTCATACAAATCAGTCCGCAGCATATTACTTAAAAATGCGTCACAAGTTTTTGCTTTACGTATTAATATAATAATAATATAAAAAGCACAAAAACGAAGTTTGTCTTCACATGTACACACGCAACATATGCCTCCAGCTAATTTCAATGCAAGGGGTAGTGGGTTCCTGTGACGTCACAACCCCGAGCGGGAACGTGGCCGAAATTGCTTGTTAATAATAGTAATAGTCATGTTCTGAATATTTTATACATTATTATTCTGCCCATTAAAATAAACGGGCAAAACTATTTTAAATGAAAAATTGCTACATTTTTCATTTAAAATACAGTTAATTCGCACTTGGCCAGCGCGGTGGACTATGGCCTAAAACTCTCTCATTCCGAGAGAAGCCCCGTGCCCAGCAGTGGGACAATAATGGGTACAAGACGATGACGGACAATCCCGGTCGAATCATATAGGATGAACCATGCGAATCTAGAAAATCATCATCGAAATACGTTACTCATCAACTTATACAATTGAAATAAACCACGTAAATTGCAAAAAGTACAGAAAATATCAATAATTGATTTAGAACGCAAATATGTTCATTCTCTCATTCATTATTCATGTCAAACATTGACAGTAGCCAACGAATGCCATTCGGTCTCGGCTCATTGGTTCGGGGTACATCTGTTGGCATGCTTCACTGTGCCTGGATGTCCACATGCAGCTAAAGGACGAATTATATGTTCACAGGGAATATATATAAATAATCGCTTAAATATATATAAATAATATATATAACCACACCTATCTCTAGCGTGAAGCATTTCTTGCGTTTCGATGGAAGGGTGTGGTTGCCGGTACACTTTTATATGAGGCGACCATCTTAGTCCTCGGGAGTGGCAACACATCTGTGATTGACTTCAGATAGAACCCATGTTCTATATGAAGTTGATTACAGATGTCCATGGGCGACAGTGACCACTTACCATCAGGTGGACTGCATGCTCGTTTGCTACTTAAGTGAAATAAAAAATAAATAAAAAATAAACGCTTTCTACGATCATAGCCTCGCACTCAGATTTTCTTCTGTGTCGTGCCATAGACACATACAAAGACGAATACACAAACTCCAAGAACAAGAATCAATGTCATCATTCAGATACTTGTCTGGCTGGGGATCGAACCCGGAACCCACGTGTAAGACCGGTATGTTAACCAATTTGTCGTCGGATCGTCATATACATATGTCGACCGGGGGTACTGTCATACTTATTTCTAGCATGAAGCTATTGCGGCGACCTGCGTGGCGCAGTGGTTACCACACCGGTCTGACACGCAATGGGTCCCGGGTTCGATTTCCAGACAGGTATCTGAATGATGAGTTTAGATTGTCTGAGTGTGAGATAGATGTTCTGAGTCTGAGTGTTTGCGTATTCGTCTTGTGTGTGTCCATGGTACCCACGACACAGGAGAAAAACATAGTGTGGGGCTAGGAGTGTAGAAAGCGTGTGTGTGTGTGCGTTTCGCTGGAAGGGTGTGGTGTGGGTAAGTGTCGGCTAACTTTGATACCATTTGAGTTCAGATAGAAATTCTGTTCTGTATGACGTTATTTACAGATATCCATGGATGGCAATGAGCCTGTGGCCGGCAACCACACCCTTCCACCGGAACGCAGGAACTGCTTCACGCCATAAATAGGTGTGACGGTTGTGGGAGTACAACCCATATAGTCCCACTGCTGCGCACGGGGCTTTTCTCAGAAAGAGAGAGTTTTAGGCCATAGTCCACCACACTGACCAAGTGCGAACTGGTGGACTTCACACACCTCCGAGAACTCTTTTTTTTAAAGATCTCTCGGGTGTGTAGGTTTCCTCACGATGTTTTCCTTCACCGAAAAGCAGTGATAATAAATTTCTAATACGCACATAAATCAGTGGTGCGTGCCTGGGTTTGAACCTTGGGCCTCCCGATTGAGAAAGCAAGTTTCAACCATTAGGCTATCACTGCGGTTGTACCTCCCAGATAAAACTATATATATTCTACTACCTTTATAAAAAAAATCTCGTTAGACTGACATTTAAACCTGACCTCTATGTGACGGGGTGCCTAGGTTCAATTAAACTCCTAAAATGGTTTAAAAGGTCAAGCGAGTTTTAATCTAACTACACACCAATTTCCCGTGAACTTCACAACATTAATTGAGTTATTTGCCATCTCTGAGGATAGAAAATACCTTTGATGTTATATTTCGACACTTTTGGGTAAGCAGATGAGAGTATTTTTAACATGAGGCGGTTTTTAACATAGTGGAAGAATCCCCACACAATATAAAACATAGTCGCTTCCGCTGTTTGTAAATCTATATTTGCCTAAATCTTTAAAACTACGCTACGGATTTTAATGCAGTTTTTTTGCTAAATAGAGTGATTCAAGAGGAAGGTTTCTATGTATAATACATGCATAATGTAGCGGAGTAATAACAATAACTTTAGATTATTTACTTTTAGGAGGAACATAATTCGCCGGGTCATCTAGTTCTTAAATTATTAAAGGAAATTTTGGATATATGACAGAATTATATATATTTTTTAAATAGGATTGAAGTAGCAACGAGTATGCAGTCCACCTGATGGTAAGTGGTCACTGCCGCCCATGTACATCTGTAAGTAACTTCATATATAACATTATAGGGGTTCTATCTGAAGTCAATCACAGATGCGTTGCTACTCCCGAGGACTAAGATGGTCGCCTCATATAAAAGTGTGCCGGCAGCCACACCCTACCATCGAAACGCAAAAACTGCTTCACGCTAGAAATAGGTGTGGTGGTGGTACTTTCCCGGGCGAACTACACTGGTTCTACCACCTTCAAAAATACGTATAGGTTATTTCGGCGGCTTCAGTCGCTTCTGTCATGTCTATCACCGTAATGAGTATCCTATATATTTAGTCCCTGTAGTTCCTGGATTTAGGATTAGGGCTACGCCATCCACCCCTGTCGTAAAAGGTGACGAAAAGGGCCTTCCGGGGTTGCGGGCGGCTAGAATGGTAACACGAACCGTTCGGTCAGGCGGTCCCGGGAAGGACGGCGGTATGTGTGGTCAGAGAGTTCCGGTTACGTTACTTTGGAGATCCCGGAGTCCTCTTTGTAGCGCCGAGGACGGTCACCGGGGGGGTTTTAGTGCGGTAAAAATCCCACATAACCCTGCGCCGCTCCCACGGGTACCTTTTGAAGGTTTTCCCCTCGGAAACAAAAAAAAAAGTGTATATTTCGTTCTGAAACTAAGTGCGTGCCAAATTCCGGTGAAATAGACCGGTATATTTGCTACCTGGAGTAACAATAAATCCTACTTTCATACCAACTTTTGCATTTAGAATAGAATTCATTTTTAAATATCATTATATAGTAATATTAATGCAATTCTTTAGACATGTTTCACAAATACCTATTAGGTAACCTCGATTTGGGTAACATTGAACATTTTTTACAATATTTGTGATATTATAATCTGTTTTATATTTATTGCACCTTGTTTTTATTAAATGAATAGTGTCCTTTTTAGCTGGTTTATTAATCTAACACAATAAATTTACGGAGAAAACAATTAAACTATCCACAATTACCCTTAAAACTCAAATTCAAAGTTATCCTTAGTTTTGGGTAACTTTGAATATAATTTTTTGAGGATATAAAATCCGTCATTAATCGAATATTTTAAGGTCTGAGTAAAATTAATTAACATATTTTTGTTAATTAAAACCAAATCTATAAAAAATACATTTATTTTGATATATAAATACAATAGACAACTTGGTCTTGCCATATGAATCAAGGTCGATCAATTTGGTGGTAAAATAAAATACTAGTTTTTTTTTGATTATTTATTCCATCCATACATACATAACATAGGCCTCCCCTAAATGGCGCCACTCCAACCGGTCCTGTGTCCTCTGAATCCAACGGTTTCCCGCTGTCTTCTTCAGGTCACCGGTCCATCTGGTAGGGGGGCGACCGGTACTCCTTTTGCCTAAACATGGTCGCCACTCGAGGACCTTTCTTCCCCATCGGTTATCGGTCCTACGAGCGATGTGGCGGCCCATTGCCACTTCAGCCTGCTAATTTTGAGAGCTATGTCGGTAAGCTTCGTTCGTCTACGGATTTCATCGTTGCGAATCATGTCTCGTAGCGAAATTCCGAGCATAACCCTCTCCATAGCACGCTGAGCGACCCTGAGCCTCCGAAAAAAATATTTTTTTATGATACAGGTAACTTTGAACCGTTCAAAGTTACCCATATAACATCCAATTTCGACGTCTTCAAAAGTTTAACAGATTTACGCAATATTCAACATGGGATACGGATAGTACAGTTTCAAAATAATAATATACAATATACATTTTAAAGATAAACACCAAAACACACCTGTTTACGGTAAGTTTTATATTATAATTGCTATTTCAAAATGAAGCATCAAACACTTGCAACAAGTTCACTACGGAAAAGGCGGTATTTTTTAAAATTATGACATTCACAGGTACCTTTTTTTACTTTCATTGCTATTACAACATTTTGGCAAACCATTTTACGCAGGTACGATATTGAAACAACAAGAAGTTTCCATGTAATAAATTAACATATTTTTTTCACAACTTTGTTCAAAGTTACACCGCTGTTCAATGTTACCCAAATTGATTGTACACATTTTATTTTTAGCAGTTTTCCATATTTCCCTTTGAGAGCCCCTTAAATTACCCTCAAAATAACCCTAACGCAATATTAATGTTACCTTGACGTCAATCTTGTCTATGGATCTAGTAATTAACAATTTTCTACGGTAGCCGTAAGTATGTTACAATTGGTAATGTTCCCATATGTTCATAACGGAATGTAACATTAAAAACAACCTAAATTCGTATGTAGTATAAAGCACAATTAACAACCTGGAGAAGGTGATTTTGACCTTAACCTGGAGAAGCTGATTTTGCCTAGAGGCAGAAGTCCGATGCGCTGGTCAGACCAGATCAGACCAGGAAAGATGGAGGTCTGTCGTTAAGAAGAGATCACGAACAACCAGTAATGAGGTCATAACCCCCAGCATTGGGGAGTCGATTCAAGGACACAAGGATTAAAGCACAAACATAATACTGACATACATGAAATATTATTAAAAAGACAAAATTATATAGGCCTACATAGGCTATTACAATGAAAAGACTAATTACTAAAAGAGTAATAAGTATAAAAAGTTTTCCATGTAGTTCCGGGATCAGAATAGGGCTACGGTATTCCCTGCCTGTCGTAAGAGGCGAATAAAAGGGAGCTTCCAGGGTTACGGGAAACAAATATTGGAGCTCGGTATATCATCGCAGTACGATCGACGACGCATGTCGTCGTGAAGACCAGACGGTGTGTTGAATCTAGCTACTCATCTTGGTGGAGCCCGATACTGTATCGCCATCAAAGGACTCTGGTTGCGTACCTTTGAAAATCCCGGAGTTTTCTTAGCAACGCCAAGTAAGGCCACCAGAGAGTTTTAGTGTAACAATCCCACATAACCAGGTGTCGCTCCCACAGCGTCGGGTCTCAAGGTTTCCCCCTCAAAAACAAAAGTAGTAAAACATAATCAAACATTCCTACTAATTATCATTATAGTGTCCTGATCACACATAAAATACACAAATAATCCATTAAACAGACTAGCATTCCAACCATTAAAACGGTATTCATGGTTCCATTTCAGTTAACACGCAAGCATTGCCCTCAAGAAACACCCCTTTTAAACGAAGGCATTGCTAGTTTAAGGGTCATTAAAGGAATATTATTTACAATGGACGTATTTGTAATGCACACTGATCAGTGGAATGTGAGGGTATCCACATGGTATTTTGACTTGATGAAGATAAAACTAATGACAATAATTACTTTTCTATTATATTTACAAGGTAGACCGAGTATATTCGACCAGGAAGGTACAACACTAAACATATTTTAACGTGAAGCAGTTTTTGCGTTTCGCTGTAATATCGTAGGTGTCGGCTCACTTTCAAATGAGGCGGCCATCTTATTCCTCGAGCAATGAATCTGTGATTTACTTCAGATAAACCCCTTCTAATTGAAGTCGATTATAGATATCCATGGGCGGCAGTGATCATTTACCATGGTTTATAATATAATTTATTTATGTATTCATTATATTCTGTACACAGCCAGTCATGTATTACATAATTGGTCTTAAGATAATATAAGTTACAGACTTAGAGTGCCAGCAATTATTATACAAAACATTAGACAAGTTTATTGAGAATAGTTTAAACGAGAAATTTTATTTATAATAAATCATACATATGTCTTTGAACGAAATCTCTAATATAACGACTGTGTTAGAAACTTTTTAATTCGCGTTCGGCAGTTATTAGGCAAAAATAGGAGTTGTAATGGTGTTCCATTACAACTCCTATTTCTGCCTAATAAGAGTATTGTAAGGCGCTGGATTGTTCTGGTCAGAAGGGTGTGGTAATGGTAAGGGAGACATACGTAACCTAGACGTTCTAACTTAGTCCTTATCATTAGGTATACTTCGATTTAGGTCACTGAAATTCATTAAGTATGGAATTCACAAAATATACAAGATCTTAAACACTATTTAAGATGGAGGTTATGTGCCAAATTGTATCGTGTGGATGCTTGACAATAAATCACCAATTTTCTCAATTGGATGCTAATTCGTAGCTAATCATCCATTTTCTTGCATCAAAATGTAAAGAATTCTTGAGCATTATGCCATTAATACCCGAGACCATAAGGGTGCGTCCAACCCTTACCGTGTAATGTCGATGGCTAATTCTACCATGGCTCGCTTGCAATTAGTACCACTCCAGGGCAACAGGGGTGCACTTACATAGATTTTCTTATTTTTTATAACTATTTTTGAAGTAGAAAATATATTTTCATCGTATTAAAAATATGTAATGAATAATATAATAAATTCGATTTAATACATTCTTTGTCTTTTATTTATTAAGTGTGAAATAATGAATAAACTTCCACAGACGACTCTCCTGGTTTCATTATCCCTTATGTAAAATAATTGTCATTAAACCGATAAAAGATAGCAAGTAAATAGAGATTTTTTTTAATTTATTAAATAAAGGACTTTGTCGCTTAGCGATATCGTCCCATGAGACTACAATATACATACAAAAGTAGAACTCGAAGTAAACGTCACTCTGTAAATTTCATCTATTCGCAAGTTCCGTCAAAAGGGTTCACTAGTTTCCGAGATAAGCCCGCACAGACAGACAGACACCGTAGCAACGAACTTTGTACTGATAATCAATGGTCGCTAATCAGCTCTGTGGTCTGCATTTCACAATTGTTCACACTTGGTTTAGCATCGATACCTAAATTTTACTTTTAGGTACTCTCATAGATATGATCTCGTTTAAGATCACAAGAGGGTGATAGATAACACTGATGTAAAAAACAAATCGCATGGCTACGACGCTGTGATTAACCTCACAGAGAAAATATTACATAAATTGCTGTGATTCAATTTGAATAAATAAAATAACAAATGATCATGATGATGGTAGAAACAGTGTTCTTCAACCTGGAAGGAACCACCGCCACAGCTATTTATAGCGTAAAGCAGATTTTGCGTTTCAGTACAGGGTGTGGTTACCGGCCAGCGTTGCCAGTTTTTTTAGTGAGTCGGGATTTAGTAACTTTTTGACTGAAAAAAGCGAAATACCACAGTCAAAAGCGGGACAGTAGCCTCCTCGCGGTACAAAGGTCCTCGCGCAGCGCAGACACACAGGAAAAATTGTAGGGGGGACAGAGGATTGGCGAACTTTATTTGTTCTTGCAAATTGGCTTAAATTGGTATATATTTGGCGACTTTTTTTGGTCGACAAAGTACAGTTTCACTCATATTTTGCAATTAGCGATCTTTTATTTGCAAAAATCCAGTCCTTCCCAAAAAGGGGGACTAAGCCTGTCCCACGCGGGACATTTGATTTTATTTAAAATGTCGGGACGGTCCCGCCAAAAGCGGGACGTCTGGCAACCCTGATGCCGGCTGACTTTTATATGGGACTACCATATTTGTCCTCGGGAGTAGCAATGCTTCAGTGATTGACTTCATATAGAACCCATATCCTATATGAAGCTGCTTCCAGGCCATAAGCGGCAGTGACCACTTACCATCAAGTGGACTGCGTGCTCATTTGCTACAGTAACCGGATAAAAACATAATTACGCATGCTTCTTATTCTTATAAGTGCCTTGTAAGGGTTTATTCCCGTATATTGATAAGAGACAGCCCTAGTTTTAATACCGCCGATTCAGACATCGCTTTGAAGTGTAATGGAAAGGAAAGTATTTATGTAAGTGTATATATGTACTATTATATATATATATATATATATATATATACACATATGTATATATTTATACATATCTATGCCTATACATGTCATAGCAAAGTGCACGCACTACTACCATGTATTAACCCATATCCAATCTCGGGTCTGCTGGAAGAGATTTCTTTAGAAATAAGCAGTACCCTTGCACTTATAGTTTACCTATTGTAACTTCTTTTACCATTTATTTGATTCTCTGTGTGTGCATAAATAAATAAATAAATAAATAAATAAATAAATAAATAAATAAATAAATAAATAAATAATTTGATTCTGAATAGCTTATCTTACGGAGACGCTTGTTCAGATGAAATATTTGCTTTATTAATAGTACCCTGAGCTTTTATAACTCAATCTTTTGTGGAAATGGATTAATTTAAGGAAAAGATAAGCAAAAGAATTAGATATGCTTAATTAATTGGTTTGTTCCTATTCGAAAATTTCTTTAAAACTTATTTTCTTAAATCTTCTGAGTCTTCAGAGTTAGAAATGAATCTGTGGCTGGCTTCCTGAAACCATACTACTCTCATTCATAGACAAATTCAGTCATAGAAATCTGTGACTGTCTTTGGTACCTTTGCAATCCTATTTAGAATTGACTAGGTATCAGACGCGGCTTAGCTTGGTTTAAAATGCGTTGAATTTATTGACATTGAATAGAATTTAATTTTAATGAAATGGGATAAATTACCATTTAGTCTTAATGGTAATTTATCCTAAATCTAAATGAATGAGTAGAGACCGGGCTTAATGGCGTGCCTTGGAAGAGCCCTTTGTACAGTGGTGGCCAAGACTAGCTGAGACTTTTTTTTTTTTGGCAATTGTGTAGTTGCTGTTGGCCCTAATGGCCTTTACAGCTTCACCGGGTTTGTTATGGCGAGCCTAAAGCTCAAGCCGGGTCAGGAAGACTGTGGGCTGGAAGGAACGGATGGCTTTGGTCCCCGTTGCCGGGTTCCTCCACCTTCCTCCTTCGCTAGAGGGAGGGACGGTTGCGGATCCAGCTAATTCCGGGGTCCTGGCCTTCCGCCTCTGGTTAAATGGGGATTGCGGCTGACTCATGGGCACCTCCTATGAGGTACAGCTGAGAATGATGATGATGAAAGACTAAATCGCACCTTCGGCAGGACAAGGGCATAAAACTCAAAAATTACGAAATAGACTTAAAAATGCCAAATTGTTTTAAAAACATCCTACTTTCTGGTAGAACAAAGTCAGCCATTCAGTTCCATCTCATTTCGACAGAAATCGATAGTGCTTTTGTCCAATTCGTGCGTTTTTTGTCAATATCGGTGCAACAACATCGTAAGATTCTTGTAGTGATGATTTGTAAAACATGCACTTGTGCCCTTATTCCACCGAGGGTGCGCAATGTTACTCAAGGTACAGAAAATATTTTTTGAAACCTTTAAATTTAATCCAGTACCTAGTTTTTGTTTGATTCAATTTCAAATAAAAAGACACATCCTTTCTTAAAATTAAAGAAGTGACAGTATTTCTTAATGAAATTAATGATTTTAATATAAACGTTATCCGGCGTGGCGGTGCGGTTACCATACCGGTCTGCCACGCAATGGGTCCCGGGTTCGATTGACGTCCGGACAGGTATCTAAATGATGTTTAGATTCTTGTTCTGGGTCTGGGTGTTTGTGTATTCGTCTTTGTGTGCGTCCATGGCATCCACGACACAGGAGAAAATCCTACTGTGGGGCTATGAGAACTGTGGGGCTAGAAAGTGTTTAAAAAAAAAACGGGTATGGCACTACCTTTGCAGTGAAACCACGAAAAATCTATCATATTCTATTAGATGCATTATATTAAAGCGTTGAGATTTAGTTTTTTTGCCGATGCCACCATTAAATAGTATCGAAAAGCTAAACTCCCATAACTTGTCCAAACAAAACAATTGCTGATTCACGAAAGGGTTCAAAAATGCCTGAAGCGCACCCATTGTCACTCAAAATCCCCATAAACACGGTATTAGGGTAATATTAAAGGGTTGCTAGGTAAGTGTTTATTTTTGGAAATCAATACGCATAGAATATTATTATTTGGTTAGCAGAGGCGTAACCAAGCGTTGGTTTTCGTAAAATAAAATATATTAGACAGATAGATAGATAAAATATTTATTCCATGACATAGTGCATACAACACAAGACAATCTTACAATATTTGAAGTATGAATTAATTTGTTTGAAAAAGTATTTCGAAATCATTACATCGTAAAGGTAATTTGACTAAAATTTCTTGCTTAAGAGGACACGGTAGGCAGTTTTGGTCGAGGGTTTTATCATAGCCTTCAGACCTTTTGAAAATGTGTGTAAATATTTATGACCAACACTGAGATTACAAAAAGGTTCATAGCAAAATTTTACTAGAGTTACAATTCGAAGGCACAAACTATAATACCAATATTCAACCCACGTTTAATGGATTTTTGGGCGAAATATCCGATATGCTTTAGTATTGATTCTTATCGCCTTATTTTTTATTTATTTATTTATTTATATATTCAGACATACCAACAGCAAAACATACAAACACATTTACATTAACATACAACCAGAATAATAATTTTAATCCTTATATGTAATGCCAATTATAGGCATGTACAGCAATCTCTTAAATCTAACATTACTGTTAAAGCAGTTACATTGCTATTTATGTTATCATTATGCTATTTAATATAGGAAAAATATAATGAAATATTAGAATACAAATGTAGAGATACTAACAGAGAGTTTAAATTTAAATTTTTAACGGATTTCAAAAAGGAGGAGGTTCTCAATCCGTCTGTATTTTTTTGTAGTTCTAGTATATATAGTTTACGCACCGCAATGATTACACAAGGGAACAAATTTTAACTTTTTTTTCGTTGCATGGAATTTTATGCCCGATGTTTATTAATTTGAGGTCGCTGATTTCAAATCTATCCTCATTTTTTCTGTAACAGCTTTAGTTTTTGAGATGCAGCTATCAGACATATTTTTGTATTTTTCCCATTTAAAGTTTATTAAACTTTGCTTGTTTTATTTTGTCTTATATACTTCTACTATTTTTTAAGCGGTCATTATTATCAAAAATAATCCAAAATTTGCAACGCATCATGCATCTTATCAATCATTAGGGTGTCCAATGTTTTGCTTACAAACATTTTTTACGTTCACGCTATGAGGCCACTCATTGTTATTCATTACCCCCCGTATGCTTAGTCACGTATTAAAAATCGGACTTGGCAAGTCGGTCATTATCTCTTTATAATGCTAAACGTTGAAATTCCTTTCCATTGTTATAAAACGTCAATAAACAAAGATTACGCTCATAGCTTTAATATTAAAGAATAGGGGATGTTATTGATATGTAAGGATTAGTTTTAATCTCAAACGGTTGGCAAAACAATGCATTCTACTTCGCATTTTTTAAATTTTAACTTTTTTATCGTGAATCCTTGTTACTTGATAATTGTTGATTTCTTGTTATTATATTATTTTTGGCGGTAATAATTAGTGTCATATAATTGGTGAACGAAGCTTCGGCTTCGGTTTCGGCCTTTTTTATCAGACTGAAGTAGCAAAAAACATGCAGTCCACCTGATGTTAAGTGGTCACTGCTGCCCATGGACATCTGCAATCAACTACATACAGAACATGGGGTTCCATCTGAAGTCAATCACAGATGTGTTGCTACTCCCGAGATCTATGATGGTCGCCTCATGTGAAAAAGAGCCGGCAACCACACCCTTCCATCGAAATAGAAATGCTTCACGCTAGAAATAGGTGTGGCGGTGGTACTTCCTCGGTCGAACTACACTGGTTCTACCACCTTGAAAACTTCGGTCCAAAAATCCACGGCAATTCTTCGGTTTCGGCCAGAATAAGCCGAAGGAAATGCACGACATCGCGATGGAAATTATGAAACGCAGAGGTAGACGGACGCGCCGGACGCTTAGTAATGGGCCTTACATACCTACCTACAATAGATTTTTTATCGTTATAATATTCACTTTTGTCTATTTGGAACTGATTTTTTATAGATTTCTAAACCTTTAACTTTGCCTTCGCCTTCAGCTTCGGTCAAAATTCTGCCTTCGACGGACACTAGTGACAATATTGTGTGAAATGAATCATTGTTATTTGCTTCTTGATACAATATCAAGTTCGAACTAGATAAGTTATTACATCGTTAGTACATAATATTCCACTTTTTAATTTTTACTTCACTATTTTCTAATAACTATAAAAATGAATAGAAAGAGACATCTATATTGTTTGCTTGTAACTACTTCTAGTGATAGAGTAACAAAAAGTTCTACGTTAAGCCGCCAGATGCCACTAGTAACTGATTATAACGCCATCTGTTTTTATTACAGTACACTTTTTGTTGCCTAATTAAGCATCAATATTGGAATGTTCCGTTAGATGGCCCCATTTAAAGTGTATTTTATTTGTAAACAAATTATTATCATTGTTTACTAATGAGATTTTCTACATATCAATTCTTAAAACTATAACATTCAACCATTGAGGTTGAGCCAGATTAAAACATTATAATGAACTAAAAAAATTAGGTAGGTAGGTATATTCTAACAGGATTTTCATTTTATTAAATAATATCTTTCGAAACATTAAGATTTAAGTACCTACAGACATACAATTTCCAATCCATTAATACAGTTAAAGGGGCTGATTTACTGATATCATAACTATTTAAAAACTTCCAAGTCCGACTTGGTTTCGCCGTCAGACTCCGTACCATTGCATTGTCTATAAATTATTTTTTTTGGAATACCCAATATATACTTTGTAGTATAAATTTAACTTCCTTTTGTGTGATAACAAAACAAATATGTTATGTAAATCATGCCCCTTTCATACCTGTGACCATTTAAATAATAATTAGGTACCTATTATTTACGTAATCCTTTCTGTTTTAGGCTTATAAGGACCATAAATGAGTAAAACTAATAGAAAACTAGGAGAAATGATAAAAACCTTTTGTACATGAACCTCTATAACTACTTACTCATTGTTTGTTAACTTATAACCACATTAACAAATATTGTGTAAATTAACTTCCATTGACGTCTTCATTTTAGCTGTTTTTAATTATATTTTCCAAGTCAAATAATTACAAACTGCACCAAACCATCGTCCTTGTTTTCTGAGGTCTACTTGAAAACTGTGCTCACAGGAGTGATCAAATCTTTGAACACATAAGTGGCAGGTACAAGAATATGTGAACAAACGTGTGAGCAAAGTTTATCAAAGAAGTGTACACTTCAGTGTACAATATGTGCGCACATGTCGGGCGCCGGCATAAAACAAAGTCGCTTCCCATTCCCGCTCTGTCCCTATGTATGCTTAGATCTTTAAAATTACGCTACGGAATTTAATGTAGATTTTTTAGTAGATAGAGTGATTCAAGAGGAAGGTTTTTTATGTATAACACATGCATAATATAGTTGGGGAACAAAAACTATGATAATTTTAGATTTTTGGCTTTAAGGCGGAACGAACTCCGCCGGGTCAACCAGTGAAATATAAATAACAGATGAACGGATGAAGAACCGGCATAGGCTTGGTGGTTTCCTCATTTATACAAAGAACCCTAGAACAGCCATATCCGGTAAAATATAATTACTGTAGAAAGCATAACGTTAATATTATTAGTCGTTAACTTCTCAGAGTAATCATACATTCCCATAGCAGTATGAGGACACTGACGGCCGTAATTACGTGTAATGAGAACACAAAGTATGAAAGATGGATATGGCACGAGCTCCTTCAGCTACTTTTCAATAACTATTTAGCAGTAAATATTGTCATTTTTAATGATAGTATTTACAAGTTTAAATATATTATTAATAAATTCATATATCATATAATATGTTGACATATAAAATCTGTTTAATTTAAACTTAATTTAATTTAATTTTAATTTTATTCCAGAAAAAATGTTTCTTTTCTTTTCTTTATTACTATTGTTATTATCATTTGACTTACTTGTTACTCGCTCCTTTTTGCAAGCAGTCTTCGCCTATAAATGTAGTTGCACTTAGCTTTTCCGTATTGTTTAATTGTGTTATTTTTATATTAAAATTGGTGTAAACTATGTAGGTGATCAAAATAAATAAATAAAATAAATAAGTACTTTTTTATAATAGTTTCGAAGTGATAGAGCAGTGCAGAGCAGTGATAGCGTAATGGTGGAATCTTGCCCTTTCAATCGGGAGGTCCGAGGTTCAAGCCCACGCATGCACCACTTATTGGTTTATGTGCGCATTACAAATTAATTATCACTGCTCTTCGGTGAAGGAAAATATCGTGAGGAAACCTACACACGTATTTAAAGTTCTTAAAAAAAAACTCGGAGGTGTGTGAAGTCCACCAATTCGCACTTGGCCAGCGCGGTAGACTATGGCCTATAACTCTCATTCTAAGACAAGACCCGTGCCCAGCAACGGGACAATAATGGGTTGTACCCCAATAGTTTCGAAAGTTCCTTCAATTTCTAGTTTCTTCACTTACAATACTTGAGATCATAATATATCGAATGTATCTATTTGTTTTTCTATAACATTTCCTAAAAAACTATTTAACAGTAATTAAAATAATCCGAGAATATTAAATAATTTGAAACATGTTGATATTCGTAACGGTATCTGAAATTACTACATAAGCAGATTTATTACAATGATTTACCCCCTGCCCTCTACAGTGCTTTCTATTGATGTAACAAATAACTTGAATTCTCTAATGTGAACGTTTTTTTTCAGTTTCCGGAGTAGGAGCTCCAGGATCTACAGGGGTACAGGATCAGAATCAGGCATCTATATTTAGCGACCTTTTTTGTGGACAAAGTGCAGTTCGATATCAATTTTAGTCATCCGTCGCAACGGTCGAAATTCGAACGTAATTTAAATTAAAAACCGAACATTCATATTGTCCAAAGTAGCACCAATATTTCTCTAATTTAATTATGATAAATTTTCAAGTTATTTTGAACGCACCCGTTAAAGGCAGAAAGAGGTTTATAACTAAGCTGCATTTAAAAGCAAATAGACGGTATTTTGACAAAGACATCTGACATTTGTGACGCTATGTGTTTTCATATAAGACATTGAATGTTCTATTTCGTTTATTATGTACGTGTTTGTGTCAAATTCAAGGTAGTATGTGCAATGTGTTTTTACTTGATTTTATGTATGTTTTATGCATTATTTGAAAAAAATATTAGCATTGCGCATTCCTTCTCTACATCAATTATAACCGTGCCTAATCTCATAATCCTCCTCCCTGAACGGTCCCTTTGATGAAATTTTCTTTCCGACTGCGCTATATCTCGACTATTACAATTTTAAAAAGTATTATTAAATAACTACGAAGTCGTTTAATTGTGTGATAGATAAAAGGGCTTCGGAGATCCGCGTGGGCTTAACAGTGTAAGTGGGATTGCGATCTAGGCGGCATGCGGCATATACCACGTCCCAGGCCGTGGGAACAACATGCTCGAGCCTTATTCTACTAATATGTAGTTTAATTGATAAATTTACCATGTAGGTATTGCTATGTTATTAAACGAATAAAAATAAGTATACCTAATTACTTACCTATGTACTTATATTATTTGTGGTAATTTTAAAGTGATATTACCTACATAAAGATAGGATACCTACTAATAAAATAAAAGAAGAAAAAACTTAAAATTAATGCTATAACTATACTTAAAGATACAATAATAAATATAATACTAATTGCAGAGAGAATATCATATAAATTGGTACGATAATACGTGTTTAATGTTACATAATATTTGGATGACGTTTAAAAAGATATAAATTAAAAATATGTGATATACATACAATCAAAATACCCCACTGTTACGTCGTAATAAATTAAAAAGAAACCAAAAAAAAATCAAAGAAAAAATACTTTCTGCTTAAAAATTATTTATTGAAAAATGAAAATAATCAATGCGGTCGGTGATACAAATTATTTTGGTACGTAATATACCAAATCACTACATAGTATGCAACAAAATCGCCTGCAGCCGCTCTATCCCTATGTATGCTTAGATCTTTAAAACTACGCTACGGTTTTTAATGCAGTTTTTTAATAGATAGAGTGATTCAAGAGGAAGGCTTTTATGTACAAAACATGTATATTATAGTAGAGAAACTCTGATAATTTTAGATTTTTGATTTTTAGGCGGAACGAAATTCGCCGGGTCAACTCACGTCAACCCATTATTGTCCCACTACTGGGCACGGTCTCAGAATGAGAGAGTTTTAGGCCATAGTCCACCGCGCTGGCCAAGTGCGAATTGGTGGACTTGGATTGGGTCAGCTAGTATTTGTATAAATTAGTCGCGGCCTTGTTAGTAGAATAAGGCTTGGTTTGTTTATCTGTCAGATTTATTCGCTGGAACATTTTAAAATTATAGCGTTAGATTTCGTTCCGTGTTCCCGCGAAACTTATTTTATGTAAGTTGTTATTTTAGTGAACAACTGACTGGCGTGTTTTATTACAGCATTATTTTGCAACATCGGTAAATATGATTATCGCGGACAACTTCGTAGTGCCTTGTATAAACTCGATTCGGATTAGGCTTATTGAGCTGGGTTTATAGTTTAAATATTATTATTTGCACTGCATTTTTTTTTTTTTGGTAAAATTGACGAAATATATTTCACGTTTGAGTAGCGGAGCGGTCACCATACCATCTGACATGAAATGGGTTCCGGTTTTTATTGCCAGCAAGACAGATGTCTGAATTATGAAAAGAGATTCCTGTTCTGGGTCTGGGTGTTTGTGGATACGTCCATGGCACTCACGTAAACGAGCAGCTAGTCCACTTGTAGGTAAGTGGTCACTATGGGCTTTTGTAAACAACTTCATATAGAACAGGGGTTCTATTTGAAGGCCATCACAGATACCCCACTCACGAGGACTTAGATCAATTTTTCTTAACGGGTGGTCCTCGGACCACTGATGGTCTCTGGAAGCATCCGAAATGGTCCGCGGAGCCAATAATAAAAGTTGATAACCCGAAAAAAAAGTGCATCAAAAGTATAAGGATTCCAGTGTGATGTCCAAAAAAAGGTCATAAGTGAAAGAAGGCCCTGGTGGTCCATGGATAGACAGATATTTTGCCAAATGGTCCTTCGTACCTACTTGTTGACCCGCCGAACTTCGTTCCGCCTAAAAGTCAAAAATCTAAAATTATCCCTGTTCCTCCACTATATTATGCATGTATATTAATTATCCATATAAGGCATCTTCACGAATCACTCTACCTATAAAAAAAATGCATTTAAATCCGTACCTACCGGAACTTTAAAGATCTAAGCATACGTAGAGACAGACAGCGAGAAGCGACTTTGTTTTATACTATGTAGTGATGAATTATTTCCCTCTCGTTAATGTCCTGAGGGACTCAAAAGAGTTATGTTAGGAATTAGAGCAATTTTTGGAGTCAATCACTTTAATGATCATACGAAGATAATGCCGCTAGCACCCACACAGTGTTCCATAGACTAATAATAACAGTCGTAGAACGTTAAATACCTAAAATATACAATTTATTTTTTATCACCAAAAAATAAATACTTAATATTATTTTCTTATTTTTTCTTTCTTATAGATTCTGTCAATATTAACATGGTACTAACATTGGATAAGTTATTTAGTTTAATGGATAATTGGATAAGTTAGTTAGTACTAGTGTTACCAGATCAGATTTAATTTAAATCGAACCAGAAGGTAAAAAAAAACCTGGATTTTGGGATAAAAATAGAAGACAGAATTAGATAAATAATGAGGTCAAATTATAATTACATTTATCTTTTAATTAATATTAATAGTGATTTTGTAAATCGGAATATGTTCGTACATAATATTTTGTAACAATATTTGTAAAAACTACAAAATATGATTATCAATCTTACATGAAATATTAACGATAAATTATTATTATTTTTATAGTGGTTTTCATTAAATATATTGATTTATTAAAACTTGTGGAGCCCCGATTACGTCCAAATTGTGTCGTTAACTCATTACTATCACAATGCTGGGCACGGGTCTTCTCTCAGAATGATAAAGTATTAGGCCATAGTCGACCGTGATGGCTATTACAAATTGCAACTAAATGCACCTATAATAATTCGAAAAATGAAAAAAAAAGAAAAATGATTTATTTATTTCATAAATGAGTTTGATACAATTATCTGTGTTTGGGACATCCTTTTAAGAAATTTAATACCTGTGTCAGGATGTCCCGCTCTTCCATATCTTACAATTACTCATTTAAGAGGTAACTTACATTAATTAATTAACAATTATTAACTAAATATAGCATAAAGAAATACAATGTGTGTGTGTGTGTGTTATAATATTATATAAATGGGCTGCTTGTGCAACATATTGTCTGTTTGCGAAGGTAGTGTTGGTACGAGGAACTGCTACAGCTTTATTTTGCCTTCTATTATGTTGTGTTAATGTTGAGTCGTAATTTAAAATCGTAAATTCAGATGATTGACTGAAGAAATTAGTTACAACTAAGTTAAAAAATCACGATGCATGGTAACAATCTGTTAACTGTTATAACTGCAACTTATAGGTACAAATAACAGGCAATTAGAGAGGTTCACTTTTTTAGTTAAGATCGTGATATGTCAAAAGTTTTATATATATCTAAGCAAATCTTAGATTTAGCACTTAGCGGCTCAAATCTAGATAATTAGATACTGTAATGTTGTCCCTGTAGCCTCGGGGTCAGAATAGGCTACGGTATTACGGGCTATTACGGGCTAGGCCCCTGCCTGTCGTAAGAGGCGACTAAAACGGGCTTCCGGGGTTGCAGACGGCTAGAGTGGGAGCTCGAACCGTTCGGTCAGGCAATCCCGAGAAGGACGGCGGTATGTGTTGTCGCATACCGTCGTAAAGACTAGACGGAGCGGTGGGCCCAGCCGCCCATCTGGGAGGAGCCCGATGGGGCAGCGCGCTCGGAGGATTCCGGTTGAACTCGTTTCGAGATCCCGGAGTCCTCCTTTTCAGCGCCGAGGACGGCCACCGGGGGGTTTTAGTGCGGTAAAAATCCCACATAACCCTGCGTCGCTCCCACGGCGTCGGGTACCTTTGGAAGGTTTCCCCCTCGAAAACAAAGAAAAAAAAAGATACTGTAATGTTATTTTGTATAATACCAATATGAATTCTAATCTCGAGATATAAGTAACATAATCATCTTGACGCCTAACAAATCATTCGATTGAAGTAGTATGTTCCACGAGCATGCAGTCCTGATGGTAAGTTTATTAGTTTCCGACGCCCATCTGAAGTCAATCACAGATGCGTTGCTACTCCCGAGGACTATGGTGGTCGCCTCATGTGAAAGTGTGCCGGCGACCACACCCTTCGAAACGCAAGAAATGCTTCATGCTAGAAAGAGGTGTGGCGGTGGTTTTTCCTCGGTCGAACTACACTGGTTCTAACTCCTTGAGACAATATATTTAAATGTGTATGTATGATTTATTTATTCTTTGATCAAAATTCTATCCGATATCTAGTATCGATTGTCTTCATAGAAATGTATACTTAGCGGTGATGTAAACTTTTAGGTTCAATTTCCTTTAAAAGATAGAAACAAAGCCTTTAGGGCACGGATTCCTTTAATTTTTTCTCACAATCAAAAATGTAGCGTAACAAATAGATTATCTGTGGACAAATTGCTGTTTTGTTTTGGAACGTTTAAGGTGAAATTTGATTTTAATGTTTTGTTACATTAGAAGCATTTCATTATGCAATGCTATGTTATTGCCGCGAGTAGGCCATAAACTGTGTGTCCCTGTAGTTCCGGGATTAGAATAGGGCTACGGTACCCCCTGCCTGTCGTAAGAGGCGACTGAAAGGGGCTCTTGGGGTTGCGGGCGGTAAGAGTGGGAGCTCGAACCGTCCAGCGAAGCGACCCCGGGTAGGACGACGGTATGTGGCCACACGCCGTCGTACAAACCAGGAGGCGCAGTGAAAAGTGAAAGTTGAAGGGATTCGACTCATTTTTAGCGCCATACGAGAGTTTTGCGTTCAGTCTTAAGTCATAAACTAAAGTCTAAGTCGAAGTGTTTTTACTATAAGACTGAGACGTTTGAAATAAGACATGATATTATAAAGAACACGATGACATATACTAGAAATGTTAACAAGTCAAGGGTAGACTTCAAAACAATGTACATAACCAAAAATATTCAGATATTCGTTTCTTTTTAGCTTAAACAAATTAAATGTTGTACAACTCTGACGAGCTTAAACAACTCGGACGAAAGTCCAATGAAAAAAATGATTAAGTCGTCTTTTTTATAAAGCAAGGCTGGTTTTTTTCATCACTGCTTTTGCCATTCATTCCCCATAAATTCATATAAGGCATTTCAGAATTAAACTTTTTTTTCATTATAGCATTAATCCTATAATGAAAATAATAATTCATTATATCTTTAATGAAGTCGGTTAATATGTTAAAATAAATAAGAAGATTTTTATCTTTTGGTAAACGTGTTTAGTCGTAGGTACTACCAGAATGACTTCAAGTATAATGTCTTCAATCTTCGACTTACTATTTTTCTCTGGGGTATGTTCTTCGAATTATTTTTCCGTGCAAAAAGAGTAACATTGGCTATCGACTCCGATGACTATAGCATTTCCTGAAAGCGCTACCGTATCAGAGCCAAATGTGAAAGATTTTACGGACATTTTCCATTTGCAGTCTTTTTCAATCTGAATTGAATTTAAGCGAATTTAACAAGAAAATCGTGTGATATTTTAACTTTGTTTCAGACATTAAGATCTTGGTAAATGATAGTAATGGTAACAAAACGAACACACAAAAGACCTAGGCCAAGAACAGATATCTGAATCTATCTTTCAGATCTCTCTGGCCGAGAATCAAACCCGGAGCCTACTACGTGTCAGGCTGGTATGGTGACCGCTCCGCCACTCGGGTAACAGTAAGTAAGAATAATTCCGGTCAAGTAGACAGACATTTTTTTATCTGACTGAAGTAGAAAACGAGCATGCAGTCCACCTGATATTAAATGGTCACTGCTGCCCATGGACATCTGTAATCAACTACATACAGAACATAGGTTCCATCTGAAGTGAATCACAGCTGCGTTGCTAATCCCGAGGACTATGATGGTCGCCTCATGTGAAAGTGTGCCGGCAACCACACAATGCTATTTAGTCCAATAAAAAAAACAATCTAAGGTCTTTATTGCAGTCCCATTAAAAATAACATTCCAAGGGTTTAATTCATTCCGTGGACGATGGCAAAGATCATGTAACCCACTTCTTTCTTAGATGTCCTTGGGCTGCAGTGACCATATAACTACCATCAGATTGACTGCATGCTCGTTTGCTACTTCAATTGCTTGAAAATACTTATTTGAGTGACCCACAAAGAAGCCAACTGGTTTGTAGTTTATAATATGAATGCACTTACATATTTAACCGATTTAATAACATTATGTAACACGTTAGGTCATAAAGCGGATAACCGGCACCTTGTAGGGTTTCCGATGTTAAACACTAAGTTCGTAGTCTAGAATTGTAGATTTTGCTTAGTCATTCCACTAACATTGTGCAAGACAGTGGGTATGGCTTGATCGAAGAGGTGGTACTACACCTATTGGCTTGAAACAGTATTTGCGTTTCAGTGGAAGGGTGTGGTTGTTTGTTGATTTACTTTAACATGAAGCGACCATCTAAGTCCTCGTAACCAGCAACCCATCTGTGATGGACTTCAAATAGAAACCAAAAGGTCCCGACGCTGTGGGAGCGACGCAGGGTTATGTAGGATTTTTACCGCACTAAAACCCCCCTGGTGGCCGTCCTCGGCGCTAAAAAGAGGACTACGGGATCCCCATAGGAACGCAACCGGAGTCCTCTGAGCGCATTGTACCATCGGGCTCCTTACAGGTGGGCGGGCGGCTGGGCCCACCGCTTCGTCTGGTCTTTACGGCGGTATGCAGCCACGCATCCTCTCACGCACTCCGCCTGCATACCCGGAAGCCCCTTTTAGTCGCCTCTTACGATAGGCAAGATATACCGTAGCCATATTCTAATCCCGGAACTACAGAGACGTGCTTTGCGTGCTTTGAGGCCCCTGAGGACTAAATTGGAACAGGATAAGTATCTACGTATTATGTGGTAAGTTTATCAACTGCCTTTGTAGGACTTCGGCTGGCGATGCCCTTGTTTTCAGAACTTTTCTAATTAATATTGTAATGATAATACCGTTTCCTACCCATACCCATCTACTTTTTTCTCATATTAGCACTTTTTCTTGTGAGTACCATGGACATATCTTTGTCCTTGATATCCACAAGAAAAAATACAAACACACAAACACCCAGGGCCAGAACAACTAGATTCATCATTCGGATATAGAACCCGGAACCCATTGCCGGTCTGACCATTTTGATCACCGTGGGGGTCATTATCATGAAGAAGCGTAGATACTTCCAGTTAGTAAAACACCACACAAGCCGCAACGTGAGGCGCTCGGTATGTGGAGCACACTAAAAATAAAGTAAAGGTAAGGCAATAAAAACAAATAATGGATAAATGAAGCCACAAAGAGTGCGGAATGCTTGCCCAATCCGACCCACATCCCTTTCAATCGGATGTTTGATTAAACTACTGCGGCAGCAACACACTCTCGCTTGAACGAACTAATGTTAACGGTGAGATCTGTCTTTTGTAAATAATATATTTGGTTTGTTTAATGTTTATATTAGTTTATGTTATTGATTGGTTTCAGACAAATTAAGTCATGCCGAAGTCAAGGGTTCACACCCTAGGCTCACCTTTTTTTTAATTATGTGCTATTGAAAATAATTTATCACATGCTTAACTAAGACGGAAAATATTAAGAAGAAATCTGCAAACCTGAAAAATCTAAATCTAAGTACACAAAGGTGAAATTACATTCTACTTGTACAGAAGATTTGAGAAGTATGATATTAAATCGTGTTCCTATTATGCTCTTAATATGTTGATCTAAATAATTATCCCGGCATACGAAATAAACAGTCTAAAAAAAGTGTTTTTCAATAGTTAACAATCAATAAAATTTGTAAAAAAGACCAAATCTGAGCTGTGAGCGAAGCAATTTTTTTTTATCTCACCGAAGTAGCAAACGAGCATGCAGTCCACCTGATGGTAAGTGGCCACTGCCACCCATGGACATCTGTAATCAACTTCATACAGAACATGGATTCCATCCGAAATCAAACAGATGCGTTACAACTCCCGAGGACTATGATAGTCGCCTCATGTGAAAGCGTGCCGGCGACCTTTGTTTATTAAGGGGATAATAATATGATTGCAAACATTTCTAAATAAAATCCTTCTGAGTTCTGAGGGACTTACGGGTGAATCCCTCAGAACTTATTTTCTGAACGTACCTCGTTCACGAATCAAGAGTGTATTGAAGGCCTAACATCTACAGCGTGCTCTCATTCCACAAACGAAAGTTCCAGTACGGTACGGTTTTATTGCGCGTTAATCTTTCCAATTACCTACAACCGAAGTATCAGCCTTTTCCTTCATGAATGAACAACGATGTTCTTTCTCAAAATCATTGTTAAAGTTTTTTGGTAACTCTTTTGTTAATTTAGGGAAATTGGATACGACTGTTAATACATTTTTATGATTAAAAGTCATAAGGATTTAGTGTTTTTTCAAGGTGTTATTTTTTATGTTAATTACCAAATAAATTATTTTTAACGTCGTGTATTTGGCAGCAACCCTTTTCATGTTTCCCTTTAAACAAGATTCTTTACTACAACGAGAAACAAGAAACAATAAATAACAAAGATAAAAAAGAAAAAAAGGTAGGCACTACCCACTATTGTCCCAATGCTGGGCACGGGTCTTTTCTCAGAATGACAGAGTTTTAGACCATAGTCCACCGCGCTGGCCAAGTCCGAATTGGTAAACTTCACACACATCCGAGATTTTTTTTTAAAAACTCTCGGGTGTTTCGGTTTCCTCACGATGATTTCCTTCACTTTCTAATACGCACATAAATCACTGGTGCGTCTCTGGATTAGAACCTCGTTCCTCACCGATTGAAAGGGCAAGATTTAACCATTAGGTTATCATTTCTCAAAAAAAGGCAAAACAGAATAAAGGAAGTAAACTTTTAGTAACATAGTAATTTTATGTGTAATCTAAAACGACAGTAAAAATCGAAAGAATTCGAACAGCGCCGTGCGCAGGAGCTAGTTTCTTCATAAAAGAAAGTTGATTACCACTCAAACGACAGCTAATTTGCTACATAATGCCAGTTAAATCTAAACTTACCAATTAAAATTAGTTACACCGAAATCAAATTCAATAAAAGCCGTATCATTGTAAAAGCGTGTCGGCTCGTTTCTTCCCAACTATTAATCATGGGTTGTAGTTGGCTGTTTGGGTGTTGTAGTTAACTATTAGTTAGTTAACGACGTGTCGACGGATTACATGCGGTGATTTGTAAATAATGTTTACGTTTGGCGTTTTATTCCGTTATTGCTTGGTCATCCGGTCGGGGTACCTCAGGGTTGAATTTTAGCCCCCATACTGTTTTACTAGATGATGAAATACTAACAATTTATTTGTATAATCGGTTGGGTAAAGGGTTGTAAACGAATTATGAATTTAAATTCTTGATAATGTTGTAATAAAATACAGAGTTTCACATAATGACAGCTTAGATAGATAGATCCTGCAAACGAAATGAAGGATAAGGTGTGATATTAAAATCCAACCTCTGTATAACCCATATAACAACAGAAACTTACGAACGTAACATGGCTGGAGTTGTCCTTAAGATGTAACTGAATGAAATTGGTATCTCTCTAGTGGGCATCGGTGTCACTTACTAATTTTAAGAAGATTAGTATGCCACATATTGCCTCATTTTTAAAAAGTAGCAAAGATCATGTGGTTCGATGAGTGAGACTTTGACCCACGGAAGCAACTTTATGTAGACCATGCCTCCATCTGAAGTCAATCATACAAACAAACAGATGCGTTGCTGCTCCCGAACTGGAATTGTAACCTCAATAATCTACCATCCCTTTAGAAAGTGTCTCGTTATGGAAAAAATGGTTCAAGAAGAGGAGGATTAATAGTTTATAAGCTTCGAAAACATTCAATGATTTTAAGATATACATTTTATAAGACTGGCGTTTCTTTACGTGCTCTCCGAATTATGAAATTCTAACTACAGTTGTACAAATTCCGCGTGCATACATTACCAACTCGCATACATAGCGGTGAAGATAACGCGCCGTGACGCTACGTGATCGCTCGTGACCAGACGTGACAACTAGGGATTGCAATCCGGCTGGATCCGGCAAAATTTTCATCGATCCGGTCTAATCCGAACGGATCCGGCTGGACGGCAATGTAAAAATTGATACCCAATCAACTTTATTACGCTAATTTTAAAATAAAAAAGAAATACGATGAGTTTCTCACTATCAAACAATGTATAATCACAAATTAATAATGTTTTGCTATGCAGATTTTAATTGTTTCACATAGTTACAATTTGAAAATAATCTATAGGTATTTTTAAAGAAACGTAACGTGTGTAATTTTCTATTCAGTCAATTCGTTTATGTTTGACTAACGAATCTTGTAATGAATACCACAGCACACAAATAAGTAAGTATTATTGTATTTCTTAATAAAATATATGTTTCATTTGAATCGTAAATAATAGACAGGTATTCTCTTCGACAACTTAATTTTGAAATGCAGTCTTTATTATTTCATCAAAATCACTTAGTGTGATATAAGATGTATGTTCTTGTTGGATTTGTAACAGTAACTGTTCCTGTAATATCAAATCTTCGCCAATTCGGTTATTAATATATTAATTAATTCGGTTATTACCGGATCTGGTATGTGTATAGATGCCGGATCCGCCGGTTTACCGGTTTGCAATCCCTACAGCCAACACAAAGAACATGAATTACTGTTTCATCACAACTGTTTACTGTTTTAGAATAAGCAAAGTTCCCTATTTCTGCTTAAACGTAAGATAATTATGCTTAAGATAATTATGTCAAAGAAAAAAATATTCAATATTTTTTTTATTAATTGATTTTGCTACCAAATACACTACCAACAATAATTTTCATAAAATGGGAACGAGAAGAAAAGATAGAGTTGTAGAGCTGAATTGTAACTCAGTTATCAAAATTAGTATATTATAATTTATAATATAATTTTGAAGGTGGTAGAACCAGTGTAGTTCGACCGGGGAAGTACCACCGCCACACCTATTTCTAGCGTGAAGCATTTCTTGCGTTTCGATAGAAGGGTGTGGTTGCCGGCACACTTTTACATGAGGCGACCATCATAGTCCTCAGGAGTAGCAACGCATCTGTGTTTGACTTCAGATAGAACCCATGTTCTGTATGAAGTTGATTACAGATGTCCATGAGCGGCAGTGACCACTTACCATCTCAGGTGGGCTGCATGCTCGTTTGCTACTTGAGTCAAATAAAAAAAAAAGGGTCTAGTAGATTTTTTTGCCAATAGTCATCGTGTATGGCACCCGTGTTGGTAACCATAGTCGATTTTCATATTACAGAAAGATGCTCCTGCTCATCTTCTGCATTTTGTCACTTAACCGCCTCATGTTATATTTACCGCAAGAAAGTAATGCTATTTTAGATCGATTCCACACAATCTAATTCAATAAATCAATTAAATATTTCTGCCCATTGCTGGGCACGGCTCTTCTCTCAGAATGAGAGAGATTTTAGGCCATTGTCCACCGCGCTGACCAAGTGCGAATTGGGGGACTTCACACACCTCGGAGACCTTTTTTTTGTTTAAAGAACTCCCGAGTGTGTAGGTTTCCTCACGATGTTTTCCTTCACCGAAAAGCAGTGATAATTAATTTCTAATACGCACATAAATCAGTGGTGCGTGCCTGAGTTGAACCTCGGAACTCCCGTTTGAGAAGGCAAGTTTCAACCATGGGGCTATCACTACTCTGTACTACTGTCTACTACTGTCTCTCTACCATTATGTTTTTAAAAAGAATACTAGTATAGTTCGTTTACATAATATAACTACTTAAAAGATCAGTGCCTAAATATTAATTAGATTTCGACAATAACCTCATTATTATTGGAATTGAATTGAAAATTAATCAGATTTTACGAAAACGTAGATGGGAATGCAGCTAATTAGAGCATATCGAATCTAGTGGATCGGGCAATATAAATTCAATTCAAAATTCACACAGATTAACAATTCCATTATAAGTTAAATTACAAACTTAAATGTAATAAAAGCTTTCGCTGTGGACCATAGCAACGGCCTAGATTTTTTTAACCAAGATCTAATTTACTGCAGCTGCAATTTATCCAACCATACCAAAAACACAAAGTTTCACTAAATTGACTTACATACTTAAAACTACTAATTATGTAGCCTATTGTAGATGTATAAAAGTTCAAACATTAACTACTCGTAATTACGTATTTACTCATTTTTGTTCTCAAGTGGGAAACCTACAAAAGGTATACGACGCAGTGATAGCAGGGTTGTGTGGGATTCTTAGCGCACTAAAACCCTCCCGGTGGCCGTCCTCGCCGCTACGAAGAGGACTCCGTAATCTCCAATGGAGCACAACAACCAATATAACTAGTAATTACATAATGACGATCCGCGTGGCGCAGCGGTTACCATACCGGCCTGACTCTGGGGTCCCGGGTTCGATTCCCGGCCAAACAGATCTGAATGATGAGTTTAGATTCGTGTTCTGGGTCTGGGTGTCTGTGTATTCGTATTTTCGTGTGTCCATGCACCCACGACACAGGAGAAAATCCTACTGTGAGGCTATGAGTATAGAAAGCGATTTTTTATATAACTACTTCTAATAATACGTTATTAGAAGTAGTTATATAAAAAATCGCTTCTATTGTATAGCGAAATAAAAGATGTCAATTTCGTACTAGAAAAAGACAAAAATAAATGACACTAAAATAATTAACCGCGTATTTCACAAACTCCAAAATACTATCCTAATTTTGTCATTTACACAAAATGCTGATTTTACTTTAGGTCCCTTTGTTCGTCATCGTGTATGGCCTTACAAGTACATACGATTAACAGGTTTATTGCGTTATTCACGTCATAATTACATCTCGTTAGGACATGAAGCGAAAGCTTAAACAATGACAATAACTCGGTGCCCTTAAAGAAAACGGGTATAAGACTTATTTTGACGAATCCATTTGGATGTGTTGAAAACTTTTTTAGGCGCGTTGAGCACTTTTGGGTGCATAGAAATCACGGAACTCGCTTCATCGTTACCGAACGCTTACCACGAGCTATATGTGTACGAGCTAGTGTGTATAATTGTATTGTTTACTAACATATTATTATATAATTATATCAACGTCCGTTAGTTTTTACTTTTTTACTTCTATGGGGAGTCGGCATGATTGCCTTTTTTATACCAAAATTGTTACAAAAACTAAGATCTACACATACAAGTAGAGCTGTTTTTCTACGCGTTTTACTAAAACGAGATTTACCGATAGATTTACCGTGTAACAAAAACAGTGATCTATGTATATATCTCAGTTTTTCTCGCAATTTTAGTAGTAATCAATTTTGTAAAAATCATACTTACACCCCTTTTCACGAGCACAGAATTGAAGTCGCATTGCTAAGTACTAATGTACTTACTATATACATATTATTATCATCAGGCGCGCCGTGGGAACATTCACGGGAGGCGTAACTTGAATATTCGTCTCTTTCACTCTCGTTTAAAAACACATAATGCTTATCCTTTCTCCCAAAATTCGTGACTATACGATTTGGTCTGAGAAACACGAGAGCAATTTGAGCGTTTTTGTTTCTGAAGATGCAATATCTTTGATGTATTTTTTACAAGGTGTAGGAAGTTGATGCGCATTCCTAGGGACCGTGCATTATTCTAGTCTCGCTTATTTCTTGATGTACGAGTTCTTGAACGGCTTAAGAGTTTACTTACAAGATGTTATATTGCACAAATTGGTGTTATAATGTAGATTTTGATCTTTTTTAGGTTTTTTTTATGTTGTCGAGGGGGAAACCTTAAAAGGTACCCTACGACGTGGGTGCGACGCAGGGTTATGTAGGATTTTTACCGCACTAAAACCCCCCGGTGGCCGTCCTCGGCGCTACAAATAGGAGTCCGGGATCTCCAATGGAACGCAACCGGAGTCTTCTGAGCGCGTTGCCCCACAGGGCTCCTCACAGATGGACGGCTGGGCCCGCCGATGCGTCTGGTCTTTACAACGTTATGCCACCATACATACCGCCGTCCTTCGTTGGGTCCCCTGAACGAACGTTGCGAGCTCTCACTCTAGCCCACAACCGGAAGCCCCTTTTAGTCGCCTCTTACGACAGGCAGGGGATACCGTAGCCCTATTCTGATCCCGGAGCTACAGGGACGAACAATCGGTACCTACTCCACGCAAATGCGCTATCATAGTATTTTAATAAACCACATTCGAGCGTAGTGGATATCTAAAAAGACAAAATTTCATTACAATCGGTTCAGTAGTTATGACGTAACTACGTTCCATACAAAATGATTACATTCGCATTTCATATTAATTAGGAAAGAGGTTTATTAAACGAACAGTAAGAAAATTTCTTACTGTCAACTATATAGGTACTCAACCATATTTGGATCGGAACTGGTTACCCATGGAGTTATTAATTTAATTGGGCTTTTGTGCTTTCCTTTGCGTTTTTGTCAGATGAATGACTGCATGAGTGTCTCAATGTTTTATCAGAACTTATAAGTGGCATGATGAATTTATTCTCTTACTAATTATTACGACTTTATCTATGAAATTTAATTCTGTGCTGATTACTTATAGAAAAAGGATATTTTAATGGAAATCTTCTGTTCATTGCAATAAAATTGTAATAAAATAACAATTTATTTCTACAAAAATGAAATAGGAAAACATTTGGATCTAAAACTAGGTTGTAAAACACTAAAATATAACGATCTACACATCGACGGATGAGTATTATTAACAATATTTAAAATGTGACATAAAATTAAATCATAATAATCTTGGTGGACTTGAAACCACCCCATTCATGGTTTAAAGAAGACAAAAAGATACAAAACTGAATAAAACATATTGTTTTATTCATGTATTGAAATGAAATGTCTTTATTTTGTATAGGCCTACGGGGGCACTTACAAATTGTCATTTACATATTTTTTTTTCTTACACTACCACCGGATCAGTATACGACCTCAATTATTGATTTATAGGTCCCATTTTTTATAACATGCGATGTACAGACATAGAGGTGAATTTCTTTTTTTTTTTTCGATACAGACAATAACTTTAAATGACAATATACTAAATCTTAATCTAACCAATACCATAGACAATCAAATAAGCCAATATTTTCTTCGATAGTAATACAATCGTACTCAACGTTTTGAATTTCGAATAAACAAACGCATATTAGAAACGCTTCAATGCTCGTATTTCGGAAATAGGAAACGTTATTTCTACTTCATTAGAACGATGGTGTGGTATTTGTCGGAAAGATCTAACAAATGTACTTAACGGATAATTAAATTGAAAGATTCTCGATAAATAACTCATATTTTTAACTAAAACGTTTTGAGTACTGAGGATAATAATAGATTTCCTTACATTATTTGGAATATTTGTTTATATTTTTTAAATTTGCAACAAATCGGTTCTTCTAAAGTTTATATAAGGTATGTTGAGGTAAAATTTAATTTTCTATTTAGTTCTATCAAAGGATTTTATTTATCTGACTGAAGTAGCAAACGAGCATGGAGTCCATCTGCTGGTAAATGGCCACTGCCGCCCATGGACATCTGTAATCAACTTTATACAGAACATGGGTTCTATCTGAAGTCAATCACAGATGCGTTGCTACTCCCGAGGACTATGATGGTGGCATGTGAAAGTGTGCCGGCAACCACAACCTTCTACTGAAACGCAAGAACTGCTTCACTTTAGAAATAGGTGTGGCGGTGGTACTTCCCCGGTCGAACTACACTGGTTCTATATTAATTTAAAGTTATGTTATATTTTTTTAATACAGGACACTAGTGCGAACTAAAACTTCTTTAAAATAATTTTATTGATTATTTGTAATATTAGTTCACCTTAACCTTACAATAAATCAATTATTCATAATGTTACGGATCGAAATAGACGAAAAAGTGCAGTTTTTATCTCAGCAATTTTTACTTACAAATGTTATACAATAATGTGCAATAACAGCGATATTACAAACAAAATATAAAATTATTTCAAATAAATCTTACGTTTGTTTTTGCTATAAAATATCTAAATAGAAATTGTATTAATTATTTATTTATGCACAAAATAATGATAAAAAACACATTTTATTTTAAATGATATTTCAACATTGCATTTAACCATAGGAAATTGTGGTACAATCAATTTGGGTAACATTGAACAGCGGTGTAACTTTGAACAAAGTTGTGAAAAACATATATTAATTTATTACATGGAAACTTCTTGTTGTTTCAATATCGTACCTGCGTAAAATGGTTTGCCAAAATGTTGTAATAGCAATGAAAGTAAAAAAAGGTACCTGTCAATGTCATAATTTTAAAAAATACCGCCTTTTCCCTAGTGAAGTTGTTGCAAGTGTTTGATGCTTCATTTTGAAATAGCAATTATAATATAAAACTTACCGTAAACAGGTGTGTTTTGGTGTTTATCTTTAAAATGTATATTGTATATTATTATTTTGAAACTGTACTATCCGTATCCCATGTTGAATATTGCGTAAAACTGTTAAACTTTTGACGACGTCGAAATTGGATGATAATATGGGTAACTTTGAACGGTTCAAAGTTACCTGTATCATAAAAAAATATTTTTTTCGGAGGCTCAGGGTCGCTCAGCGTGCTATGGAGAGGGTTATGCTCGGAATTTCGCTACGAGACATGATTCGCAACGATGAAATCCGTAGACGAACGAAGCTTACCGACATAGCTCTCAAAATTAGCAGGCTGAAGTGGCAATGGGCCGCCACATCGCTCGTAGGACCGATAACCGATGGGGAAGAAAGGTCCTTGAGTGGCGACCATGTTTAGGCAAAAGGAGTACCGGTCGCCCCCCTACCAGATGGACCGGTGACCTGAAGAAGACAGCGGGAAACCGTTGGATTCAGAGGACACAGGACCGGTTGGAGTGGCGCCATTTAGGGGAGGCCTATGTTATGTCCATGTTCCGTCCATCCTTTTTTTTTTTGTTTTCGAGGGGGAAACCTTCCAAAGGTACCCGATGTTCCGTCCATCCTATGGATGGATGGAATAAATAATCAAAAAAAAAACTAGTATTTTATTTTACCACCAAATTGATCGACCTTGATTCATATGGCAAGACCAAGTTGTCTATTGTATTTATATATCAAAATAAATGTATTTTTTATAGATTTGGTTTTAATTAACAAAAATATGTTAATTAATTTTAGTCAGACCTTAAAATATTCGATTAATGACGGATTTTATATCCTCAAAAAATTATATTCAAAGTTACCCAAAACTAAGGATAACTTTGAATTTGAGTTTTAGGGGTAATTGTGGATAGTTTAATTGTTTTCTCCGTAAATTTATTGTGTTAGATTAATAAACCAGCTAAAAAGGACACTATTCATTTAATAAAAACAAGGTGCAATAAATATAAAACAGATTATAATATCACAAATATTGTAAAAAATGTTCAATGTTACCCAAATCGAGGTTACTATTTTTCTTAAACTTATTTTTCGTCTGATTAATTAATATTATAAATGCCATAGTTTCTGAGTATGTAGGTATGTGTGTTTGTTCCTTTTTACGCAAACTAAGTACCAGTCTGAGGTCGCTGAAATTTGACATACAAATAGATTAGCACAGGATATATATAGTTGGGAGCATATAGGTGTAATCGCAGCCTGTAATAAGAATAACCAAAAAATATGTATATCTTAATGTGTTTTTTTTATATATATTAAAACAAGAACCATTTACTTCGATAAGGATTAATTAATTAATACTTGAAGTAACATTTTTTCATTGAAATCCATCTACACTATCAAAAGTTATCTATACTTATAAATAAAATTGAAGTGTCTGTTTGTAATATCAAAATAACAGCTTTTTATCAATTGCATACGAAAGTATGCAATTGATAAAAAGCTGTTTGGCCATTGGCCGTGTGGTGTCGGCCTTTTAGAATAGCACCACTCCCTCTCTACCCGTGGATGTCGTACGAGGCGACTAAGGGACATAAATCCAAGAGATGGGCAGCAGCATCTCCTTGTGTAACTTACACCTACTGCGGTCACCAACACGCATGCCAAGCGCGGTGACTATCGGCAAAAACCCCCAAATGAAAGGTGCAGAAGAACCCCGGCCCCCAGTCCCCGGCAGCCCCGCTATTCCGGGCTACGGTAGCGGCCAAGGTAACGGCGGGGCAGGGGGTGCTAAGAATCTCCGGCAGAGATCCGGCTACCGCAACCGACGACTTCTGCACCTGGCAACATACAACACCAGGACACTGAGGACCGACGAGAAGATACGGGAGCTGGAAGAAGAGATAGACAAGTTGAACTGGAGTGTTTTGGGATTGTCTGAAGTCCGAAGACAGGGTGAGGACACGATAATCCTTAAATCGGGCAACTTGTTCTATCACCGGGAGGGCGACCACCTGTCTCAGGGTGGTGTCGGGTTCCTCGTCCACAAATCCCTCGTTAACAACGTGGTAACAGTCGACAGTGTGTCGTCAAGGGTAGCGTACCTTATACTCAGAATATCTAAACGGTATTCGCTGAAGGTCATACAGGTATATGCGCCGACTTCGACACACCCAGACGATGAGGTCGAGGTTATGTATGAGGACGTAAGTAGAGCCATGCATACCTCAAAGACCCACTTTACCGTTGTTATGGGGGATTTTAACGCAAGACTGGGCACGCGGAACGACGGCGAGCGGAAGGTGGGGCCCTTTGGAATTGGACAACGGAACCACCGAGGCCACTTGCTTGCCAACTTCTTGGAGAGGGAGGGCCTCTTTATGATGAACTCTTTCTTCGAGAAGAGGGCACAGCGAAAGTGGACTTGGATAAGTCCTGATGGTTCCACTAAGAACGAGATAGACTTCATTTTGGCAGACAAACGGCACATATTTAATGATGTCTCTGTGATCAACAGGGTGAAAACCGGAAGTGATCACCGGATGGTAAGAGGCACATTAAATATCAACGTAAAGCTGGAACGGTCACGCCTAATGAAGTCTACGCTCCGACCAACACCTGTCCAAATCCAGGGCTCCGAAGAGTTTCAACTTCAGCTACGAAACCGTTTCGCGTGTCTCGATTCTTGCGTTTCTGTGGACGAAATTAACAACAAGGTAGTAACAACTGTCCACGATGTGGGGTCTAAGTACTTTAAGACCCACTCCAGTAGTGGGTCTCGGGTTCTCTCAGAACATACTCTCGGTCTCATGAGGGAGAGGCGAGAACTATGTGTGCAGTCTCCAGCCTCAATGTCGAAATACAGACTGCTCAATAAACAGATCTCTCAGAGTAGGCGACGCGATTGGCGTGCTCATAACACCCATCGCGTAAAAGACGCTATTGAGCGGAACCAGGGCTCGAGAGTGTTCGCCAGGGATCTGTGCGTTAGGCAGAGCCTGCTGACGAGGTTGAAGACCGAATCGGGCACCATGGTTTCGTCTAACTCCGATGTTCTGAGAGAAATTGAGAAATACTACGGACAGTTGTATGCTTCCGCACGTGCTCCCGCCCGTAACAAGGCGGGCGACAAACGTGCCAAACTGACCCGACACTATACTGAGGACCTCCCGGACGTCAGCCTGTATGAGATTAGAGAGGCTCTCAAACAGCTGAAAAACAACAAGGCACCGGGCGATGACGGAATCACAACAGAGCTGCTAAAAGCTGGCGGTAAACTCGTACTAGTGGCGCTCCAAAAGTTGTTCGATTCCGTCATTACTAGTGGGACAACCCCGGAAGCGTGGAGCAGAAGCGTAGTGGTGCTGTTCTTCAAAAAGGGCGACAAAACTCTTTTGAAGAACTACAGGCCCATTGCGCTTCTGAGCCACGTGTATAAGCTGTTTTCGAGAGTCCTCACTAACCGCATTGCACGCAGGCTAGACGACTTCCAGCCTCCCGAACAAGCCGGTTTCCGAAAAGGCTACAGCACCGTAGACCACATTCACACGCTGCGGCAGATTATACAGAAGACCGAGGAGTATAATCTGCCGTTATGTGTTGCTTATGTGGACTATGAGAAAGCCTTCGATTCTATCGAGACCTGGGCGGTGCTGGAGTCCCTTCAGCGATGCCAGATCGACTATAGGTACATCGAGGTGCTGAAGTGTGTATACACTGCCGCCACCATGTCAGTCCGAGTACACGACAGAAGCACAAATCCAATCCAACTGCAGCGGGGAGTCAGACAAGGCGATGTTATATCGCCGAAACTGTTCACCGCTGCGTTGGAAGATTTGTTCAAGCTGATGGAGTGGAAAGGTCTTGGCATTAACATCAATGGCGAACACATCACGCACCTTCGATTTGCCGATGATATAGTCATCTTGGCAGATTCGCTGACGAACCTCAGCACAATGCTAGGCGACCTCAACAGTGCCTCACAACGGGTGGGTCTTAAGATGAACATGGACAAGACGAAAATCATGTCTAATGTCCATGTCACACCCGTACCGGTAGTTGTTGACGGCACTCCTCTCGAAGTTGTCGACGAGTACATTTACCTGGGACAAACGATCCGGATGGGTAAGTCCAACTTTGAGAGGGAGGTCACTCGAAGAATCCAACTCGGCTGGGCTGCGTTCGGGAAATTTCGTAGTATCTTCTCGTCCACAATTCCTCAGTGCCTGAAGTCGAAATTATTCGAGCAATGTGTGTTGCCAGTGATGACCTACGGCGCCGAAACGTGGTCCTTCACTGTAGGCCTCATTCGGAGACTCAGGGTCGCTCAGCGTGCTATGGAGAGGGTTATGCTCGGAATTTCGCTACGAGACATGATTCGCAACGATGAAATCCGTAGACGAACGAAGCTTACCGACATAGCTCTCAAAATTAGTAGGCTGAAGTGGCAATGGGCCGGCCACATCGCTCGCAGGACCGATAACCGATGGGGAAGGAAGGTCCTCGAGTGGCGACCACGTTTAGGCAAAAGGAGTACAGGTCGCCCCCCTACCAGATGGACCGATGACCTGAAGAAGACAGCGGGAAACCGTTGGATTCAGAGGGCACAGGACCGGTTGGAGTGGCGCCATTTAGGGGAGGCCTATGTTCAGCAGTGGACATCAAAAGGCTGATGGATGGATGATACGAAAGTATACATGATACTGATAACAAAACAACAATCAGTAAAATTTTTGTCTGTCTGTCTGTCTGTCTGTCTTTCTGTCTGTCTGTCTGTCTGTCTGTCTGTTTGTTTGGGGTAATCTCCGAAACCGCTGGACCGATTTTATTGGGATTTTCACTATTAGATAGCTAATTTTACAGCGCTTAACTTAGGCTACTTTTATTTTAGAAAAATAATTAGGGTACTTTGGTAAAACATAAAAACCTTCAAAAAATACCTCCGCTTTATGCAGATTAAATGATAACTTAGGTTCAGCCGATATGGTTTACATGAAACTTAGAGTGAACCTTGAGTATCTAGAATAACATAATATGATAAAATAATTGACCTTCAACTCCTCAACCCTCATGATGCAGGGGCACTGCCCGCCTAAGCCGCAAGAGCTCCTCATTTTCTGCTTTCCAATTTGTTATAATGTTCTTGAGCAAAAACAAATAGTGAAAAATTTGACCCTCAACTCCTCAACCTACATGATGTAGGGCGTATTGTCTGCCTTAACCGTAAAAGTTAGTTTTTTTTTACTTACAAATATTTAAGGAGGTTTGTAAGCAGAAACAAATGATGTAAAAATTGACCTTTACCTCCCTATGATTCGAGGATACATCGTTAACCCATTATTGTCCCACTGCTGTGCCCCGTGCACGGCAGTGACTCTTCTCTCGGAATTAGAAAATTTTAGGCCATAGTCCACCGCGCTGGCCAAGTGCGAATTGGTGGACTTCACACACCTCCGAGAACTTTTTTTAACGAATTCTCGGGAGTGTGGGTTTCCTCACAATGTTTTCCTTCACCGAAAAGCAGTGATAATTAATTTCTACTGCACACATAAAACAGTGGTGCGTGCCTGGGTTTGAACCTTGGACCTCCCGATTAAGAGGGCAAGTTTCAAGTTTCACTGCTCTTTATTCGAGGATACCTACTGCATATTCTACAGAAGATGGCCATTAGGTGCTTTCATCCATACAAATAAATGTAATTTAAATGTCTTTAGAATATGAGAATTCTACTTTTTACTAAATTAATATGGAAATGGATATTCCGTTTTTTAATTCACAATCTACCTTTTTGTAATAAATCTACTTCGTACAAACAAATTTATACCTACAAAAACAAAGGAAATATAATTAATTCGACTTATTTTTGCAGTAGTTACTTACCTCAGCTAATAACGAGGTGGGTAACTACTTATACATGAAGTAAACAATATTAACTAACTATAGATACACCTACACAGGTAGACACATCACGATGCTGCCGCGACCGAGCATTCTCAACTTTCAAGCGTGTTTAGAAAGATTTACTTTGTGTATTGTTTTAATAAGGAATAACAGATGTCGCTGGATGTATCCTGAGTTACGCCAAGGGCTTCCTGAAGTTTGTAGGTAAGTATATAAAAGTGAGTGAATTATTTTGAGTTCAAATTCGATTTCGTTGGATTCAATTGGTACGATTTGTTTAAAATAGGGACTTTGTAACGTATTACTATTAATTATATGCTGGTAATATTATATTTTTTCTTAACGTAATGATATACTCAACTGACTTCGAAAAGGAGGAGGATCAATTCGGTTGGTATGTTTCTTTTATGTATGTACATCGATTTCTCGGCCAACTGAGGAAGTATTTTCTTTCATTCAATGGAGTTTACTTGCAGTTTGATACTATTGTCATCATTCATAACTTCAGAAATATGTGAGATTGCGATGGAGCATCATATAAGATATTTTGGTATATGTACCTATCTATGTAGAATTGAAACGAAGATAACTTAAGTCATCGACTTGTATGGATTATTAATAAGAGCTGTTAATAATTGTAACATTATGCTGTACAATGTGTACAAGTACCTACTGGTATTAATAAATATTTAAGGGAGGGGGGGGGGGGCTTTCATGTGACAAATGTTATCTATTTACACAATATTAATAAGAAACAACAGGTAGAGCTTGAAATATTCAAGGAATTTTCAATCAAACAAATGGGGCTTTTTGCCGTTTTGTTTATAAATAATGGTACGGAACCCTTCGTGCACGAGTCCGCTTCGAAGTTGCTAAGTTGCTATCAGTCCTACCGAAAAAATGTTGTTTAGTTAAAAAACTTATAGACATAAAATTGGATACGTAGGTATATGTCATGTGTCCCTGTAGTTCGGGGATTAGAATAGAGCTACGGCATCTCCTGCCTGTCGTAAGAGGTGACTAAAAGGGGCTTCCGGGGTTGCAGACAGCTAGAGTGGGGGAGCTCGAACCGTTCGGTCAGGCAATCCCGGGAAGGACGGAGGTATGTGTGGTCGCATATCGTCGTAAAGACTAGACGGAGCGGTGGGCCCAGCCGCCTATCTGGGAGGAGCCCGATGGGGCAGCGCGCTCGGAGGATTCCGGTTGAAGTTTCGAGATCCCGGAGTTCTCCTTTTAGCGCCGAGGACGGGGGGTTTTAATGCGGTAAAAATCCCACATAACCCTGCGTCGCTCCCGCGGCGTCGGGTACCTTTTGAAGGCTTCCTCCTCGAGAACGAAAAAAAAGGTATATGTCATGTATTTTTTAAACGCGGGCGAAGCTGCGGGTTTCAGCTAGTTTTAATATAAAGTTATATGCACCTAGTTACTAATACGCACGTATCTGTGTACAATCAAATATGCCTGGGATTCGAACCTTGATCCACGGGGAGCTATCATTGCTTGTTTCTAAACATTATTTAGGAAACATAAATATTTAAATAAATCTTACCACCAACACGTACATACTCCTTCATAAATAAAATGACAATGCGTACAAATCATATTTTATGGCCATTATGACACTCGTTATGTTAAAAACGACTCCCACGTAATCAATTCTTTTGGAGACGGGTTCCGAGACCAACATCATTCATTGGACATTGAAACTGTCGCCGTTAGAACATTGTTTACGATCCGATACTGTCTCTATATTATTGTAATGGGTATGATCACTTTATTTACTACATAGAAACTTTCCTATTTACCTAAACTGTTTTTCTGTCCTTTGAAGGTTCTAGACCCTTTGTGATTTGATACAGTACCACTGCCACTCCTAAACTTCAACGCTGCTGTGTTATGGTTTGAAGAGAAGGGTAGTATAAGTATATGACCTTCTTCTTGAGGTATTACCAGAGCGCTATGACACACAGCTCTTTTTACACCTTTTTTGAAGAGCTCCACTTTTCAAGAAAGGTGTGAAAAGAGTTCTCCTTCAAAGCCGGCGATGCATTGGCGACTCCTCTGGTTTTAGAGTAGTATTATCGCGGAATTGATACATTATAATATCGGCAAAAATAATTCTATAAGAATTCATAAACAGCATATCGTGAGTACCCGTTAAGTATTATAATGACTTCTCTGGTGTTGCATATGTCCATAGGCGACGGTGACCACTTCCAATCAGGAGGCTCGTGCTTTATCGTTAAGTATAGCTATAAAAAAATACTACTACTCGGTTAAGTTCCGAGGCGTTCCAGCTTAGTCCCATTAAGTGCAGTGCACCTGTGATCAAGCTTCGATAGGTCTTTAATCTAATTAGGGATTTATTACAGGTCTGTAGATCGGATGTGGCTACATACCATGAGGAGGTCTGTACATTTTTTCATAGTTCTATTGTATATACGCTTTCTACACTCATAGCCGTACACTAGGATATTTTCCTGTGTCGTGGATACCATGGACACACACAAGACGAATACACAAACACCCAGACCCAGTACATGATTCTAAACTCATCATTCAGATACCTGTCTGGCTGGGAATCGAACCCGGGACCCATTGCGCGTCAGACCGGTATAATAACCGCTCCGCCACGCGGGTCAAGTCTTTTAGAAGCATTTTTCCTTTTCATTTACTTTTCATCGTCTTCTGTTATACATTCTTATTTTATCAATATAAATAACTCAACTAACTCAACCGTTAAAATGTCATTTTATTTTTGAAATATTTATTGGAAAACGGATCTCAATTGCAAAATAATACACATTCCTTTACCTTTCGGACCCTTTTAGGTCCAATGTTGAACAAAGGCCTCCTAATGTGGGGTTTTGCCAATATTCACCACGCCTTGCATGCGTGATGATGACCGCAGTGGGTCATGGCATATTACACAGAAAGACGCTACTGCCAATTTGCTGAATTTTGCTCTTTACTCGGTTTATACGACAGCCACGCGAAGAAAGTGGTGCTCTTCAAAACGTTTTTCTGGAACATTGAAATTGTAAAAAACCATGCAGTTCACCTTTTTTTAACTGACTGAAGCAGTAAACGAGCATGCAGTCTTAATGGTAAGTGGTCACTGCCGCCCATGGACATCTGTAATCAACTATATACAGAACATGGTTTCCATCTGAGGTCAATCACAGAAGCGTTGCTACTCCCGAGGACTATGATAGTCGCCTCATATAAAAGTGTACCGGCTTCTAGCGAAAGTCATCTCAGATGCGTTGCTATTTCAGCGGACTGATATGCTCGCTGTATATAAAACCAGCACACTTACTCTTTGAATAAACCGCAAGAAACGCTTCAAGCTTAAAATAGTCGTGGTGGTGGTACCTCCTTGGCCGAACAATATACGCTCTACCACCTTGAAGACATCATAACAAACTACCATCAAACGGCATCAACAATCCGCTACAATCTCTATATTATTGTAGAGTTGGGTCTGATCATGTAAATAATTTAGTGTAATGCTGTTATCTTCCGGTATTTTTTTTATCTGATTGAAGTATCAAACAAGCACACAGTCGACCTGATGGTAAGTGTTCACTGTGCGCATCAAAGTGCCCATGGACATCTGCAAGAAACTTCATACTGAACACGGGTTCTATCTGAAGTCAATCACAGATGCGTTGCTGCTCCCGAGAGCTATGATGGTCGCCTTATATAAAAGTGTGCCTTCAACCATACCCTACCATCAAAACGCAAGAAATGCTTCACGCTAGAAATGGGTGTGGCGGTGATACTTCCCCGGTCGACTTACACTGGTTCTACCACCTATTTAAGTAAATGTTTGGTTACCTTACAGTTTACTTAGGTACATGTCATTGTATACAGACAATAATGTATTTTATTGAATATACTATACTAAGCATTGTGCCATTTTTAGGTAATTCTCACGAGGCCTAGTGAGTTTATAAATTAAGTAATACAAACAGCGTCATAGCGAAATTATGTCATTTAATTTCACCTATATACCTATTTGCATATTAATTAGTATTTGTAATAGGCACAACCTAATAATAGACAATAGGTTACTAATACAATATCGCGGAATATAATTAAATACCTGCATATGTTTATATATGTAGGTATATGTAACTTACTAGCTGACCCGGCAAACGTTGTTTTACCATATAAAAAATAAAAAAAATGTTAAGGGACAACCCTCATTTCTAAGGGGTATGAAAAATAGATCTTGGACGATTCTCAGACCTACTCAATATGCTCACAAAATTTAATGAGAATCGATCTAGCTGTTTCGGAGGAGTGCAGGAACGAACATTGTGACACGAGAATTTTATTTAATAGATATGACGAGTAAATAACGTCTGCTTTGGTCGATTGAAAAATGCACTGTTTACGTTCAAAGATTTTTGGTCCTTTTGTTACTAAAACCACAGTATTAATATCATTCAGTAGTCTAACTCGGCCGTGTCCTTGAATTTTATACCTACAGACGCGCTGGACGAGAGTTCGCGTTAGGGCTACCCGCCTAAAGTATTTTAATACATCTGTATACTTGACTTTCTTTCTTACTTATTATGTATTTTATTCAGTAGATTAAGGTAAAAACAACGCGTTCTTTTAATATTTAAGAGACTTATTAATAAATCGTACACAAATAATAGTTATAAATTTCACACTGAATAATATTTTACCAACCAAAATAAAAATTATTAACACTTGACGTGTTTATGCACAATTAAAGCAATCAAAAACAGCCTAATATAGTTTACAACTGCTCTTCGCTACATTATTATTTAAATAAAAAGATCCACTGCTTAAAAAACGTCACATCGCCCGCTCGCCACTACGGCACATTCGCTAGCTGTTGGGTACCGAGTGCATACCGAAATCGTGGCGCGTAGGTATAACTTGCGTTTCGTGCGTTTTTAAGAAGTTAGAATACTGTAGATACTAGTACTGTGCTAAAACGGAAGATTTATTTTGTAATAAATAGGTAAATACTTACTTACCGACTAAGCAAGCTTCATCTTACAGCCTACAAACATACTGCAATATATCAAAAAGCGTGACAAATTCAACACGGAAGCGAAATTCAAGAGCAATAAGCCACACATTAGCGAGAATGTACTGTGTGTACCGTGTCTAAAGAAGCCTAGAATCTAGAATCGATTGTAATACCTTTCCGGACGCAATCATTTGAAGACGGTGAGCCGAAGGAGGCTAAACCACGCTAAACTATCGTTGTGGCGCGAAAACCGGCAGTCCGACACCGATCGGCCGACAGTGCGCATGTGTTCCGCCATCTTGTTTTCCCGGTTGCTATGGTAACGTGATTGTAATCAAATATAGAACGAATTTTACGAAAATAAACAAAGTGTCTGTGGTTACTTCCGGTGAATGTTAAAAAATATTATGGTGAGCATTTTTTTACTTTTTTCAAATTATGTGCACAATATTTGTCGATTAGAAGCGTTACATTCGAGAAGTGTTTCTGCTGACATGAAATTGCGTTTTAAATTTTATTCTTACTTACAATTGTGTAATTACGCACCGTAAAGTCAATTGATTTACTTACTTTTATATTTATAAGGTGTTAAAATAACTCCGAAAAAATGTGTTTTCTTTTTTAAGTTAAAACGCAATTGCAGCCTTAACATAGCAATAAAAAAATAGAAATTATTTTATTATATCTTTATTATATTATTATAATTATCAAACAGTTTTAATTTGTTATCAACATTACCTATCATTACAAATCCATTGTTGTTCACTTCGGGACACCGCCATTTTTTTTTATCAGACTGAAGTAGCAAACGAGTATGTAGTCCACCTGATGGTACCTAAGTGGTCACTGCCGCCCATGGACATACGTAATCAACTACATACAGAACATGGGTTCCATCTGAAGTCAATCACAGATGCGTTGCTACTCCCGAGGACTATGATAGTCGCCTCATGAGAAAGAGGATGAAATAAATAAGGGAGTTAAGGCGTTTCTAGGACTTCTTTCAACATTATTTTGAATTATAATGATTTTATAAAAGTTAAGTAGGTAATAATCGAGCATGTGGCCAAACATTTCTTAAAATACCTTTATAGGTATTTCCTATGAAAGGATACTTGCCGCAGATTATTATCTGATTGTAGGCAAGTCGTGTACGGTCGTCCAGGCACGTCGATAATCAAACACAAATTGTAGATAGTGCTAGGGTATCCCTGTAGTTCCGGGATCAGAATAGGGCTACGGTATCCCCTGCCTGTCGTAAGAGGCGACTAAAAGGGACTTCCGGGGTTGCGGGCGGTAAGAGTGGGAGCTCGAACCATCCTGCCAAGCGACCCCGTGTAGGACGACGGCATGTGTGGCCACATGCTATCGTAAACACCAGGGAGGCGGACTGAGTACAATGCTCACTGGGAAGAGCCCGAAGAGGGCATCGCCCTCGGAGGATACCGGCAGCGGTCCGTTAGAGATCCCGGTGTCCTCCACACAGAGCCGAGGATGGCCACCGTGGGGGTTTTAGTGAGGTAACAATCCCACATAACTCGGCGTTGCTCCCACGGCGTCGGGTACCTTTCGAAGGTTTCCTCCTCGATGTCAAAAACAAAAAGGGTAGGCTATGTAGCCCTCTATCCTTGAAGATTAATTTGCTAAGCCTGGTACTTAGTAGAATTATTTGGTTCATTGCATGTCTCTCTTTGAAAATGTTTCAAATTCAAATTCACTAGCGGATCTGGGACTTTGATTAGAGGGCTTGATTAGACTGGATCAAGCCCCTAGAAAATAGGTCTTCCTAGAAGAATATAATAAAGCTTAAGCCATATCGGGCTGAAGTTTCTCCAATTTTATCAGGCCTCGAGCCCTTTAGCCATTTATCATAGGTTTACTATTTAGGTACCTAATCCAATGTTACCACAGAAAAAGAACATATAGTTTACTTGATAGTACTGATACTGCCCATGGACATGTTACCAATTTTATATTTTTTTCTTATCTGACGGAAGTAGCAAACGAGCATGCAGTCCACCTGATGGTAAGTGGTCACTGCCGCTCATGGACATTTGTAATCAACTTCATGCAGAACATGGGTTCTATCTGAAGTCAACCACAGATGCGTTGCTACTCCTGAGGACTATGATGGTCGCCTCATATAAAAATTGTGCCGGCAACCACACCTTTCCATTGAAACAGAACAGAGGTTCTATATTATATCTCTAATCAATCTCGGATGCGTAGTTACTCCTGATGACTAAGAGGGTCGCCTCATGTGTAAGACTTCCGCAGTCCAAAAACAAGAACTATTTCACGCCAGAAATAAACGTCTTCGTCGTTTAATGAGGGTTTTGAGACACTTTTTTTGGCTTTACTCGGAAGTACATTACAAAAGAAAAATGTGTGCGTGTACTAGCGTACACTCGTAAGAAGTGAAACTTCTTTATGACGTTATTTTTTAAAAAATAATTTACTATATGCAACTTTATAGAAATTGGTTAAATAAAGTTAAATTAGATAAAGTTTAATAAAAGGCTTTTATTAAACTTTATCTAATAATCTAATCTATAATAATCTATCTAATATCACGCGTGGTAGGGATAAGAAAAAGATGGCGCTTAACGGAAAAAGAGATGGCGCCAAACGAAAAATAAAAAAAAGATGGCGCGTAACAGAAAAAGATGGCGCGTAACGAAAAAATGTTACACTAAATTTTTTTCCAAACCCGATAAAGAAGTTTCACTTCAATAAAAATTCCGATTTTTGTAAATATTTTTGGCAGAAACTAAAATCCGGAAATATCAATTCCTCTGACATTACATAAGTAGACCTTCTGATCAAAAGTACAAAAGTATAGGAACTTACGTTACCGGCAATTCCTCGGTAAGACTGCAAAACCATGTTTCTCGACCTACAAATTTGGTCAGCAATGAGACCATATAAGTGCAGTCGTGCACTCACGTCGATCGTGCGACATCCTCTTAGATTTACGGGTTTGTCGGCAAAAAGCATGTGAGGAAATCAGGATTCGAAAGTCGTCCAATGATGCAATATTTAAGACGTAAAATAATTATTTCGTGACGTTTTTTTTTAACCGACTTCCCAAAGGAAAGAGGTTATTTGAAATTTGTTAACGCTTGAAAACATAGGTTAAGTAACCTTCGGTTGGTAAAATGTCGAACGACGATCGATTGATGGATTGATCGATGGATTGACGATCGATTGATCGATTGATGAAAATTCTTTGATCGATAATTCACTATACATTTCTACTTACAACAGTGGTGATTTCCAATGTATCTGTTTTCTACCTTTAGTAAGAGACTTGTCGCTCGGTTCACCGTCTTGTCTGAATGATGTGCTTACTATGTCCATGGGCGGCAATAGTCTTACCATCAGGTGGATTGCACGCTCGTTTGCTACTTCTATGTTATAAAAAATATAGTTTTGTTTTCGTTTATTTTAGTTTATGTTTTCACAGATCATTGCAATGTAGACTGCAATGACTGGCGAATACATAAACACATGCTTTCTACACTCATAGCCCCACACTAGGATTTTCGCCTGTATCGCGGGTGCCATGGACAAACACCCGGACCCAGAACATGAATCTAAACTCATTCAGATACCTATCTGGCCGGGAATCGAACCCGGGACCCATCGCGCGATAGACTGGTAAGGTAACCGCTCCGCCACGCGGGTCGTCGAATGAAATATAAATACATAAACAATGATTGTTTTGAGGTAACAATAAACTAGTACTAAGAGCGCTGACATCGATTCCGTCTTTGATCGATGCCATCGGGCAATTCGTGCGGTAACAATTGACCATCGAACCTACTCCCGATCGAGGACAGATCTGTGTGTGTGACCTCAAGAGTGCTTATGAGTACGTACTTAACATTGATCTTAATAGTTATAGTGTTAAAGGAATATACTTTTACCCGACTGCGTTAGACGGAGGATAATGTTTGCGAGCGTATGAATGTATATTTGTATAGGTATAAATTTCATTGGCACACGCTTATTATTATGATAAAAATTAGTTGACCCGGCGAACTTTATTCCACCTAAAAGTAAAAAATCTAAAATTATCCGTGTTTCTCTACATACATAAAAACATTCCTCTTGAATCACTCTATTTATAAATAAGAACTACATTAAAATGTGTAGCGTAGTTTTAAAGATCTAAGCATACATAGCGAGAAGCAAATTTATTTTATACTATGTAGTAATATGGGTATCCAATAAAAGGTAGTTAATCCATCCATCCATCAGCTTCCACTGCTGGACATAGGCCTCCCCTAATCTACTCCACTTCGACCAGTCCTGAGCCATCTGAATCCAATGGCTCCCCATTGTCTTCTTCAGGTCATCATTCCACCTGGTCGGGGGGGGGGGAGGGGGCTACACTCCTTTTGCCCAGACGTGGTCTCGTTTCAAGGATTATATTACCCCATCGGTTGTCTGTCCTACGAACGATATGACCTGCCTATTGCGACTTCAGCAAGTCGTCCATTACAAATATAATTCTTATGTTACCACTATAGAAGTAGTTCTTCCGCTTCGGAGAAGCATGTCTCCTTAACCACCCTTTAGAGCGAACACAATAGCGCTTAACTCTGTTATTTGCCAGAATTAGATATAGCGGTGAAGCCTCCACATGAATTTACGCTATAAAATCCTATTAATATTATAAAGGCGACAGTTTGTTAGGATGTACATGCATGTGTATTATTTAATGCAAAATATATGGATTGGATTACGTTGAAATTAGGCAAACAGTTTATGAGCTTTTTTTTACATGGGGAAACCCTTCATAGGTTCCTCTCAGTCAAGGAGATATGCCTGTTGGTTAAAACACGCTTTGTACACTCATACCATACTAGTTTTCTCCTGTATCGTGGGTATCATGGACACCCACAAGACAAATACACAAACACCCAGACCCAGAAAATCTAAACTCTTCATTCAGATACCTGCCTGGCCGGTAATCGAACCCGGAACTCATTATGTTGTTGTCTCAAATCTGTTCTTATAATATGTGGTTTAACGGTTTATATACTTGCAAAGTGTGTTATAAAACAGCATTTATATCGATCGTTAATCGGTAATTAGTATGTTATTTTCGCTTCCCTCAATCTGACAAGCGATTATAAGAGCAGAGACAAAAAGGAAATCAAGATTTATTGATAAATATAATTAATACGCGTGAATATATTATTATAGTTGTAAGACTGTGCGATAAATTATTTCAAATACATTGTGCATGTCCCTGTGGCGCAGAGGATAGCGCGTTGGACTTCTAATCCAAAGGTCGTGGGTTCGATCCCCACCAGGGATGTTTATTATTGTTAAAATTGCTATTTTGAAAACATTACCAAATTATCAACACGATTGTATGAGGTTAGCATATGTCTATTTTTTATTTACTTCTGTTAAGTATCGTTAAAATAATGCATAAGGTACTTAGTGCACCGAAATGTTATATTTTAGGGCTTAGCGTGCGATTCTTTGACTTTTAGTTGTTAGATAACCTTCGACCTTCATGTTACCTACGTATTAGTTACGTATTACCTACGTATTAATATTAGTTAAAGCTTAATTTTTGAAGATTGATGTACCCACGGAATAATAATTTTAAAATAATTAATCATTTAAGTAACTGCTTTCTGTTTTATGAATATAGCTAGAATAAAAAAAATCGCAAAACAATTTGTGTATATTGCTGGCAACTAAAAATAATCTCTACCTCTATGATGTAAGCACTTATTAAAAAAGTGGGCCGTAAACTTTCGCGCGCATTCTTGACATTTTTTTCTAAATTTGAATCGATCTGGTTTTCGATACGTTGTGTTGCGTTGTTTAATTTCCGTTCATCGATATCACCCATTTATTCGCTCAGTCGATCAATAAACTAGTCCAGGGTTTCACAAACTAGGGTACGCGAACCCCTAGGGGTTCGCTATTCGATGGCATGGGGTTAGCAATAAGATTTACGTAATAAAAATACAAAATTATTCCTAAAATTGACTCCATTTGTAACAACGAACAAGCACACCCATCGCACACGAATAGAAGAAAAAACACATTTCTTTTGGCACTTTATTGTTAACTTTTATGGAAATAAAATCATAATTGCCTTCAGCAGTCAATTTTATTGTTTTCTTTGTCCCCTCCCCCCCCCATTACTTAAGGGGGTTCCCTGTCACTTGGAACCTTTAACAGGGGTTCGTGGAGCCGAAAGTTTGAGAAACCCTGAACTAGTCCTTTAGCATCTTACCCGACTGGGTTAGCAGAAAAGTATTGTTTTCGAGCGTCGTCAACCCATTATTGTCCCACTGCTGGGCACGGGTCTTCTCTTAGAATGAGAGGGTATTAGGCCATAGTCTACCGTGCTGGCAAAGTGTGAATTGGTAGACTTCCCACACCTCTGAGAGCAGAAAACCTACAAACTTGAGAGTTTAAAAAAAAAAACTTTAGGTAGGTTTAGGTGTAGGTCAAGTCAACTATACTGGCTCGGTCGTCAACCCATTATTATTCCACTACTGGACACTGATATTTTTTGAGAATTTTAAGCCTGGACTATGGCCTAAAATTCTATCCAAGTGACAATTGGTTCACACTTCTACACACACACCTTTTTTTTTGTTTTCGAGGGGGAAACCTTCCAAAGGTACCCGACGCCGTGGGAGCGACGCAGGGTTATGTGGGATTTTAACCGCACTAAAACCCCCCCGGTGGCCGTCCTCGGCGCTGAAAAGGAGGACTCCGGGATCTCGAAACGACTTCAACCGGAATCCTCCGAGCGCGCTGCCCCATCGGGCTCCTCCCAGATGGGCGGCTGGGCCCACCACTCCGTCTAGTCTTTACGACGGTATGCGACCACACATACCGCCGTCCTTCCCGGGATTGCCGGACCGAACGGTTCGAACTCCCACTCTAGCCGTCTGTAACCCCGGAAGCCCCTTTTAGTCGCCTCTTACGACAGGCAGGGGATACCGTAGCCCTATTCTGACCCCGAGGCTACAGGGACGTCTACACACACACCTATGAGAACTATTTGAAAACTCTCAGGAAGTATAGAGGTTTCCAAACGATGTTTTCCCCCACCTAAAAGCAGTGATAGAAATTTCAAATACGCACATACTTATAGAAAAATCTGTGGCGAGTGTCTGCGGAGAGGCCGATTTTCAACCAATAGGCTCCCACTGCTCTTGTTCACTTCACACTAGTTCTATCACATTTTTTTATCTGACTGAAGTAGCAAACGAAAAATGCAGTCCACCTGATGGTAAATGGTAACTGCCGCTCATGGACATCTGTAATCAATTTCATACAGAACTTGGGTTCCATCTGAAGTTAATCACAGATGCGTTGCTACTCCCGAGGACTATGATGGTCGCCGCATATAAAAGTGTATCGGCAACTACACCCTTCCATAGAAACGCAAGAATTGCTTCACGCTAGAAATAGGTGTGGCGGTGGTACTTCCCCGGTCGAACTACACTGGTTCTACCTTCAAACCTTCAAACTACGTGTTCTTTAAATTAGGTCCAACCCTTACCTTCAAGCTTATTGACACCCAAATGATATATAGGGCAATTATGAGCCGAATCTAATTACAGTACCTACTAATTACTGTGCACGTGTTTCAATCAACCCGTGGCCTTACCGTTTAATGGTAAATAGATCGTTTCTGTCTCATTAGGAATGTCAGTTTGATGGTCAATGGTACAGCCAGCGTCTAATAGTTAGGGACACTCAGGGTATTCATATAAATAGACGCAACCAAAAAGTCAATAATATCGGTACACACAAAGTTTGCATAATGTTGTTAACAATATGGTCGCTCAAAAAGCCAAGACGTTTAAAATGTCGTATACATCGGTTCAGTCAAAACGCCATAAATATGGTTACAGTCATCCCGCCAACGGTATCCAAGCATTGTAAGCGTTCAAAAATGTGGAACATATTAAAAGATAAACTACTTAACTTATTATAGAAATAAACAGTTTCTCAAAGATGAAAACCTCTTTAGACAACCTAATATTACTTGCTTGTCATTCTATGTCTATCATGTTATGTCAATAAATAAATTATATCCAATTTCAAGTGTAATAATAGTATTTCATGCTAAATTATGGCTACATATCGAATTAATGAAAACACCAAATATCGAATTATATATTTGAGGGAGGAAGGTGTCTCCGTAACAGATATATCAAATGAACTGGGAATATCCGTAAGTTTTGTTTAAGATGAGTTACCTACCTATCGAATTATTCGCATCTCTTACGATAATATTTTTTTTCTTGTAGAGAAACACCGTATACCGTTGGCTAGAGAGATTCCAAAATGATGGTTCATTGCGTAACCATGTCTCATTTGGTCGTCCACGTCAAACGAGTACAACTCAGGATAGAAATATAGTGCAGCAAGCTATAAGTAATCGTTTTATAAACTCCAGGAGTATGTCTGTGGAATTTGGCATATCACAGAGCACAATAAGACGACGTCTGCGAGAACATGAGTTACGCCATCGAGTTCCAGCTAAAAAGCCTATATTAACGCCGAGGATTAAAGCGCAACGTTTACAATTCGCACGGAATTACTTAATTTCAATTTTGATAATGTGATATTCGTAGATGAAAAAGTTTTTTGTTCGTCTGCCCAGGGACGATTATCTCTATACCGAACATCAAACACAAGGTATGACGAAAGAAATGTTCTCCCGAACAATCGTAGTGGCCGCATCACCTTAGGGTTTTGGGGATGGATGACTGAAAGTGGACCAGGAGAGCTAATCGAGGTGGGAGGAAGAATGACTGGTCTCCAATACAAAGACATCCTGGGAAAACGTTCTAGTTCCAACCGCAAAGATTTTTTTTCCTCATGAAAGAATTCGATTTGTGCAAGATAATAGTTCCGTGCACAATGCCAGAATTGTTCAAAATTACTTGATAGGTAACAGAGACCTGGAATTAATTTCGATGCCGCCTCATAGTCCCGACCTTAACCCAATTGAAAATTTATGGGGCAAAATGGTTCAAGTGTGGGACAGTACTCGAGCACGAAACACCATAAATTTAAGAACTCATTTGGAAGAAATTTGGGAGTCCATGAGAGGAGAAAATTTTTGCCACAATGCGGTGCAATCGATGCGAAAACGTCTTTCTGACGTTATACTGGCAGACGGTGGCTATACAAGATTCTAGTTGATAAATAAATATTATTAGACCTAAAAAAAAAGCTTTTTATTTACACCCTATGAGAGTTTTTAGTGTTATAATTATATACTGATTTATTTATTTTATTTATTTATTTCTTAGGAAAACTAACAGCTAATGATATAGTAGGACTTAAAGCAATTTAAGCGATTAATGAAATAATAGGTTGTTAATTTTTTTCAACATTCGTGTGGAATAAATCAATATCACATTTTCTACCAATAGCGTTTAGGGACTTACAAGCTCGTATTATAAAAGATTTTATCCTATATTTAAAGATCTGAGGGCAAACCCAGTTTAGCACTTTAGTTCAAATGTGTGGTTTGGCCGTTGTGTTGTTCAGTAACTATCTCTATAGTAACGACTAATCAGGTGAGTTCGTGTCTCCCAAACGAATATCTACGTGTCCTCCTAATATGTTCCACATTTTTGAACGCTTACAATGCTTGGATACCGTTGGCGGGATGACTGTAACCATATTTATGGCGTTTTGACTGAACCGATGTATATGACATTTTAAACGTCTTGCCTTTTTGAACGACTATATTGTTAACAACATTATGCAAGCTTTGTGTGTACCGATATTATTGACTTTTTGGTTGCGTCTATTTATTTGAATACCCTGAGTGTCCCTAACTATTAGACGCTTACTGTACAAGGTACATACAATACAAGGTACAATGGTACATACAATACAACGATGAAATTATTGACTGTTTTAAGACTAAAAATATTTACTTTCATAAACAACTGCACAATTAAAAAAGATTTTTGTTATAAAGGTACAGTTTTGTCCTGATTAAATTATTTTACAATTGAAAACTTAGTGCTCTATCTCAACTGTGATTAATGCGCTTTTAATTCTTTCTAACTTTATTTATTATTAAAAAGAAAAGCAGGCAAGCATCGATACGTAAAATCAAATTCATAATTAAATGTTTCACTTTCCTTACTTTAAAAAAACTTAAAAAAGAGAAACCGTTGTCAACTTCTGCACAATTATTTTTCGTACTAAGGGCACAGTAGGTACTAACGTAATTTATCCTATAGTTTATTCGTTATAAGCATACAAAGTACAATTGCTTAAATGTTTGTTAACTCAACAAAAACTGTACAAGGATATTTCATTACTGTTAGCTGCTAAGGTACATCGTACGGTATTAATTATGTTGACGTCAAACTGGATAATGAGTTCGTATGTACAATTTATTAGGTAGAAATTAAGAAGTCGAAAGATAAAAATATAATATTCATTTATACACATCCAGCTTGAATTTTACTCAGATTTCACTGTTAGATAGTCACGGATTCGTCACAACAAATAAAGGAATAACCGAGAAAAATGCATAATGTTGTTTAAAACATGTAAAAGAAAGAAGACAATTTGACAACATTGGTAAGAGCTACATTAATTTGGTTATAAACAAATTATCTCTGCTCCTAAATTATTAATTTTTAAAATTCATTAATATCGAATATTAAAAAATATATACAAATTTAACAAATACATAATTATATACTAGCATAAGTAATTGAGTTAATACTTGGTTTATCCAATTGAACTTAAAAATAAAGACAATAAAACATATTTTGTAAAAATCTTAAATATAAAGTTGTATCCAAATTGCTATCTCTGGCCTGACAATGCCAACATTAGCACATTGAATAGCTAGGCTAATACGCTGGTTTTGGGGGGGGAGCTCTGTGCTCAATATGGAGGTGCGGCGGGAGCGGCCAGGCACCGGCGGGTTCGCGGATGACTGCTAATGCCTGCCCGTGTTCCCGTCGTACGGTGCGAGGAGAAAACACAATGGGGGTTTAGCCGGCAAGAGTCCGGCATAACCCAGGTGCTTCCCCGGGCGGCTGGGTATCCATGAGGATTACCCACTATAAAAAAAAATACGCTGGCGGAGGTGTTGCCAGCTTTGGGCCTTTATTTGGTCCAACGTTTGGACAGACTCTTGAAGAACAATCTAGCATCGGGTCGATGTGCGAAGCAATACTTTGTTGATGATAGCAGAGATGTGAAGGGTAGCCTGTCTTGCGTCGATCAGCGAAAAAAGTTCGGCCAGACAGTAATATTTTTTTCACATCCTCTGCTCTGCGGGGAAGAGGTATACGTAAATACCGCATACCGAGTTTACACATTTCAGCAAAAGCACAGTAATGTGTAAACTCAACATGAACAATGCAGAGTAATTTTTTTTGTCATTTAACAAAATTACACAATTTCAAATACGGGGTTATAACCCCGCATTAGTAATTGTGTAGTCTTCTCGTCCAAGATTCCTCATTGCCTGAAATTATTGTCCCACTGCTGTCCCATTATTGTCCCACTGCTGGCCCGTGCCCAGCATTGGGACAATAATGGGTTGATGAGGACCGGTTACAGTGGCGCCATTTAGGACAGAGTGCAGGGCTTTGTCCAGCAGTGGACTTCAAAAGACTGATGGATGGTTGAAAATGTCGCAATAAGTCGTAAACGTAAGCTCTAGTATAAAAATAACAGTTTAAATATTTTGTATAATGGACCAAATTATAAAAACATTTGCGTGTTAATTTTATATGAATCTTAGTTCAAGGTTAGTTGAGTATGGTTCCAAACCGGTTATCCGATTGTTTCGTAGTAGGCCGATGTGTTATGTAATTATTTATCCGTATTTCCTTATAAGGCGTCTTCATCGTAGATTTAGAGCGATGGAAGTGGAAGATGTCTTGATTTCAAGTCAGCGCACTTGATTCAAAACGTAAGTAAAATGATTCTCAGAGATTTTTGAAAGAATGAATTTTTATTTGGATCAGTTACAACATATAAACACAAAGAGTTTTTTTTTATCTTTTTATTTTATTGATAAAAAATAGATATTCGGGATTATGCGTAATTTATGCCGCACATCTGCTTAAAATTTATGACATTTATATACAGAGTGTTATATTATATTGTTTGTGTGTTCCGGGGGTGTTCAGAATTAAATTCTCACCTTAAAATGTATAAATTATGTAATTGTGAAAAGATAATTCGATAAAATACATTATTGATGAACATTAAGCATACCTATCGCCTGATCATAATTATGACAAAATAGTTTCTAAACAAATGACGCCAAAATTCATGTGCAATAGTTAGCGATATGGTGTTCAATGGCCATATGTAGGGTAACATTTTCATCAGTATCAAAAATATGTTGAGCTAGATAATTCGCGGGGAATCGTCTACCACGGTAATAGTATCCTATTATTTATGTTGATATAGGTCATAAATTATCTGTATGTCAAATTTTAGCAAAATCCAAGCAGTAATTTTTCGTAAAAGAGTAAAAAACACATATATATATACCTCCTCACAAATATTGTAACTTGTAATAACAAGTAAAATGATTGTAATATAGAGCAGTGATAGCCTAATGGTTGAAACTTGCCCTCTCGATCGGGAGGTCCGAGGTTCAAACCCAGGCACGCACCAATGATTTATGTGCGTATTAGAAATTAATTATCACCGCTTTTCAGTGAAGGAAAACATCGTGAGGAAACCTACACACCCGAGAGTTCTTAAAAAAAAAGTTCTCGGAGGTGTGTGAAGTCCACCAATTCGCACTTGGCCAGCGCGGTGGACTATGGCCTAAACTCTCTCATTCTGGGAGAAGACCCATGCCCAGTAGTGGGCCAATAATGGGTTGATGCGATTGTAATATAACTAAGTTATCTAACTTATAACTAAAAATCAAAGCCGAGTTTTGTTTTTAGACCATAATTAGCGATTTATATCTATGGTGCGGACGTTTCCTCTACCTATTATATAATATATGTAAATATTTGTAACGCGGAGAGGTTGTTTTTACGAGCTCAAACTACGCCTCTGTTTTATTTATTGTCTGACTAGTATTTATAGTATTCTTTCGCGAATGGAATCAAAATAGAAAAAAAACTATAGCTGTATATAATTCTTGTTTTAATTGTTGAAACCAAATTCTGCTGAAGAAATGGACATACATTCGCTCGGAAAACATTGGGCTTCGTCTGACGCGGTCGAATAATAAGTAGGTAAATCCGCGATCATCCTGACACACTTCGAAGCGATTAAGTGTATGCAATTGGTACACATTGCAATATAAGGCCGTAGGGAAACTTAACCGTGTCATGCGATAATCTCCTTAACATATTTGCCGAGTAGACAACTAAGGCTATATATCTCTTGGGCATTTCAAAGGCCCAAGAGATACATAGCCTGTTTCATGTTGTTTAGATTCATCATCATCAATCAACCTATTATTGGCCCACTGCTGGGCACGGGTCTTCTCTCAGAATGAGAGAGTTTAGGCCATAGTCCACCGCGCTGGCCAAGTGCGAATTCGTTGTTTAGATTAAAAATAGATATTCCCTTTGTTTGTTTACCATGAGTTCTTAAATGGATATTTAATAACATTTCAATTTTAAATATTTTTTCAACTCTATCGTGTTGAAAAAATATTTAAAATTCGTTCTCTTCATTTCCTTTCGTCAGTCCCAGTGCACCAAAATATAAAATCTCTTTTGTAAATCATTTGTGTGTCTGGTTGTCTGAAAGAGAGGATGGCTTCATCGATAGTTACCAAATATAATTTATACCATATCTATTACAAAAGTTGAAATTTGTCTCCAAATATTCGCTTAGATAAATTACTCGTTAATTTTTTGCGAGATGATTTTATAAAAGATAGTTACAACCAACTCAATCGGAATCATACGAGTTGTATGATTCCAACCTACTCTGAACTATACATTAAATGGTAAATGCGCTATTATAAGTAGGTTAGACAAGGAAAACTAAACATCACGGATCGATGTTCTAATCTTGTGTTTTTCCTCATACGTGATACATGAAATACCCAAGACACCATTGCAGTTGTGATTCTTAAGGTCGTTACCTACATTGATTCGACCTCTACGCCGCTGGACTAGTAATGGAAGTGTCAGCTATTATAGGACTGGGATAGATTGTCACCTCGTAGTGCAATCGTTTCATTTATAACCCTTGCGCTTAACTTGAGATCTGCGTGGAATCAGAAACATACGTACTACAACAACGTCAGCGGAAATAATGGATAGTTTTGGTTCAAGTAGTGCCGATGCTTGACCAGCCGGATTTAGGCTTTGACAGAATTAGATGGAGCATAAATAGTCTTCCGGTAAAGGTAAAGGCTGTCTTTTAGATTGGGGAAAAGGAGCAGGGCCACGGTGGAGGAAATTCTGCATAGCTTTAGTTAAAGCGGTGCTTGACCAGCCCAAGTTAGACTGGAAGAATTTTATGATATATAAAGAGTCTCCCAGTAAAGGTGAACGCTGTCTGTAGATTTCAGTGAAGAAAGGGGCTGTAACTTTTTAACATTGTCGATAATTTGTCGCTGACCTTTGTTGTAATTGTGGTACGGACAGTAGTATATATATATATATATATATATATATATATATATATATATATATATATATATATATATATTTTTTTTTTTTAATTTATTTATTTATTATTAAAGGTACATACAATGACAACAAAATAATGTCTTGCCAAACTGTACAGACAGTTTGTTGGCAAGTAAATGCTCAGCTTATATTATATTTTGTACCCCCTTAACAAAATAGTCACTAGACATTAATATATTACAATGACATGATACATTTTTCTATTTACTCTTAAACAACTTTTTTTTATCCTTATTTTAATTCCCTGTAAACTTACTTTATTACTTTTACTTTATTATTTTTAAACATACGCATAAAGATTCAATATTGTTTAGCTAAACATTAAGTATTTGTAAATATTAGTCAATATTATGCATATTGTACATTTAAACATTAACGTTGCTTCTAAAGACTGTTGTTTCGTGATTATTATAGTTGTATACATTTCCATGTATAATCAACCATAAATAGATCATGACTGCCATTCAGTTTCAAGTGTAGCTATTATTGCGTGGGTACCCTTTGAGAACTAAGTTGGAGTGGCTCATTTAAGTGTTTGGTCTGCCACGCCCTATAAACGTGATGACAGTAACGCTTAACTACTTGGTAAGACATAAATAAGTTAACCGGTGGCATTTTAGTTGCAATAAATATCAAGTACTAGTTGAATCCCGCTGCTTTGCCCGCGTTACTAAAAATCTATTGTCCCGTGAGAATTCCCATTTTCCCACAGTAAAAAGCCTATATATTAATCTAGAGTATCAGCTAACTCCCTACCAAATTTTATGCAAAATCGCTCCAGCCATTTACACGTTAAGAAGTAACAAACATACATACTCACAAACTTTCACCTTTATAATATTAATAAGCATGATTATTGCAGGTTCTAGTAGCAAACTAACATGCAATCTACCTGATGATAAGACGTTAATGCCGACATATGTAAGGAACTTTATACAAAAATCAAGGGTTCTATCTAAAGTCGAACACAGACACGGAGCCACTTCCGTATGCTAAGATGGTCGGCTCATATAAAACTAAGCTGGCAGCCACACCCTTTCATAGAAATGCAAAAACTGCTTTAGAAATATTACCCTGTTGAAGTATATTTGTTCTACCACCATGTGTATCTTCAACCCATAATTGTCCCATTGTTGGGCACGGGTCTTCTCTCGGAATGAGAGTTTTACGCCATAGTCCACCGCGCTGACCAAGTGCGAATTGGTGGATCGTGTGTATAAACCGTAGATAAAACCCCGAAGCTACCGTTGTAATTCCCATAAACATATTGTACTCCTATGTGTTATAATAATATATGTTTTAATGTAGTCCACTTTATTTGTGCCGTTTGTGTGTTGTAATTTTCACGAATAAACCTATTTTTAACCGACTTCCAAAAAGGAGGAGGTCTGTATTTTTTTTTTTTATATTTGTTACCTCATTTCTCCGGACTGGGTGAACCGATTTGGATGATTTTTTTTTTATTTATTTTATTTTATATCTTCAGTACAAAAGAAATAATGCTAAAACACCAAAATAGCATTTGAGGGAAATGAAATGAGGTTTGAAGTTGCTTTATACAGAAAAAAAAATCAAGCCACCTTTATTCCTGGTGGGATCATGTTGAATAGTATATACTCCGAACAACAAGATCCCACCAAAAATAAAAGTGACATGATTTTTTTACTAGCTTTTTAGCATCAAACTTTTTAAGATATTATCGAAATGATAATCACTCTACTCATATCTGTCAATAAAATATCTTTAACCATTGACACCATGCACCCCACGCCTTTTTTAAAACAAAATATATTTTTTTTATTCACACTATTATTAATTTATATTCATTGAAATTTTTAACACTATTTTCTTATTTTAAATTCATTTAAATTTATTTTTTATTTTTTAGTTCGATTTTCTATAAAAAGCGTGTTTTTTTAGTTTTTTTAAACTATTATTTATTTCTGTAAAAGACAACTTCAAAACATCATATCTCACAAATGCCATTTTGGCGGTTAGCATTATTTCCTTCCCACTGACGATATCATAATCTTTTCACTGTCAATATCTGTCAATAATAATTAGTTCTTGTTCGTCCGTCTTACAACAGGATCCGTATAACGGGACTTTTCTAGTTGCGGCCTTGAACGAGTTCTGCAAACCCATCGGCTCATGAGTCGGTCAACTCTTATTAAAACAAGTCAACTACTTCACTGTAGATGGGATTGACACGGAATAACGAAAGTTAACTTTTTTAATATGGAAGTAACGAACGAGCCACGTGCTCACTGTTGCACATTACAATGCACATTCGAGTAGAAGAGGCTTTCTTCACTAACTAGAGTAACTTCAGATAAGTTAATCACAGATGCGTTATTGCTCCCGAGGACTAAGATAGTCGCATCATGTGAAAGTGAGCAGGCAACCAGACCCTTCCATCGAAAGGCAAGAACTGCGTCACTTACCACCGCCACTGACTACCTATCAGATGGACACACAGTTCATTCGGTTGCTCGTTTTTTTTCAGGTGTATCAAGCAGCAAAAATAGCTTAAACTTTAGAGTTTAAAAAGAAAAAAATACGCGAAAAATAGATAACTTCTTTCCTTTGGAAAGTCGGTTAAAAATATGTGTGCACCCTTCCTTCGAAAGGAAAGAACTGCGACACTTACTACCACCACTGACCACTACCTATCAGATGTACACGCAGTCCATTCGATTGCTCGTTTTTCTCAATTGTATCAAGAAAAAAATAGCTTAAACTTTAGAGCTAAAAAAATACGCGACGAATAGATAACCTCTTTCCTTTGGAAAGTCGGTTAAAAATATGTGTGCAAATCTAGTTTTTGCCACTTTTTCCACAACACACTATCTGTGAACCCCCGTTGTTCTAAATCGCGATCGGCTGACTAATCAACAAGTGGCTACGATTCACCGGGTTATCGCAATTAGGTGAGAGATAAGCAACGCTTATCGTGTGTAGTACTACGGCCGTTCTAGTCTTTTGTTGTTCTATGGTCACAAAGCATGTTAAAGTAATTTTATTGTTATTTTTCGCAAAAAGTAGTCGTTTCTTTATCAATGTTGGATGTGAAGATAGTGACTGGATTGTAAATGTTATTCTGAGTTGTACCGTTTGTGTCATACTTTATTTAAATATAATAAGTGTTTTATTATCCGAAAAATTAGAAAATAGTTCGTTTTTTATGTTAGTGATTAGTAATTATTGGTTGTTTTTGTTTGTAGTGTTAATGGAATGAAACGATCAAGGAATAGGTTGTATAAACTATAATAGACATTTTTTGTAATAAAGGTGAGTTTTGTTCTAGTTATTCACAAAGGAATCTGCAGTTTTCTTATCAGTAGCGTTACTATTATCAAAAGCATTGTTAGGGCGTTGTTGCATTTTTGTAGAGGTGTATCACATTACAGAAACTGGACGTTTTTTATTTGTCGGCCAACTTCGGACTCTTAAGTCTTCCTCTTAAAAATCACCAAATCTGACTTTAACGATGATCCATGGTCAAAATCACGTTGGCACAAAATCGATCTAATATAATTACCGCTACTAAAATCCCCATAGGCATGAAATGAAATGAGTTTATTTATTTGAAATAAAATGAGTTACATAAATGGATATACTGGTTTAACAAAGTAACAGAATAGTCACACAAACAATCTGATTACGTATTTTCATACGGTACCTATATAACAGATGTTAGATGTTATTACTCATGGCATTACTCATTTGTTACGTTATTTAGCAATTACTTGTCACCTAAATAAATTTAGGGTTCGATTACTTGTCCTCGTTTAAGGACACTACTAAGTATGCCTCGTGTTACATGTTTACATTACCAGCACGTCCAAGCAGTCGCAGAAAGAGAGAATATTGGAAATGCAATCCTACTCCTCCCACTCAAACTTGTTTTACGTCTAGATCAGACTTAAATCCCTCCGAAAAAACATCTACAGCCATACATTACACTTTTACAAGCATAATAGGAATGGCGTTAGTGGCGTAGTCAATTTAAAACTTGCTTCACAAGCAAACGCAGGGACATCAATGCGAAATAAACAAAAACAATCGAAGACCTTGTTTCAATAATTGAATGAATTTCGAGTGCATATGCAACATAGCCTCGTATCCGCGTGGTACCTGTCGCCTGGTATTGTTTGGCGAATGGTGACTCATTCGTTCTTAGGCAAGGTACGCATGCGGCGTTTTTGAGATTTGCAATGTTATTAAATTCGGACATCGAATATAAGGTCTATGCATATCATAATGATAGGTCTAGGTATATCATAATGATGGTTCACCTTCATTATGATATACCTATTTAACCGTAAATTATACCACTTCCGCGATTTAATTAATGCTTTTAAAAAAGGAAGGTAAATGTAATAATATCTGAGTCTTATTGAAACAATATTTAGCCAACCATGTATCATTTCTCTATAATTATGCTATATTTATTACTATTATATTTTAAATATTACAATGATAAATAGTCACAGAGCTAAAACTTAAACTGCTAATGATTATTGTAAATTACCGCGTTATTATGGTATCTTTGAATCAAATAATTTAAAACAGAAGTGTCAATAATTAAAAAAATGTTTGAGCTTGATTGTGCATATTATGAGGAAGACAGAAGTTAAACCAACATGTTTTATAACATTATGAGGAATGTAATTAAAAGGTACTCAATCAACCTAGTCTATAATTAACTGCAAAAAGAATTGTTACTGTTGTTGAACAAAGTTATTCTAAGGCTTGAAAATATATTAAAATGCTAAAGAATATTTGAAAACATGTTTTGCATTTTTGTCTAAATCTCAATACTTTAGGAGACATTCATTTCTGGTTAGATTTTATCATGTCGTTATAAGACACAGGAAAATACGGTACTGGTACCATGAAAGTCAAACTAGGATGTGTTCTGCCATCATATAAACTGGCTTCCTTTAGTTAAAAACGCAGCGTCTGCACCGCCCCGATAAACGGCTCAGTGTGTAAAAGTCTAACCTCTCGGCCTCGTGGTGGCCGTGGCGAGTGTCGTAACAGTTGACATCGTGTGGGGCGCCGGTTTTCGACTTCGGATTCAGTTTCACGGTAATACTTGCTTTATTTTTGATTGCCTTCAAGGATCTTGTGCCTTTTTATGTGTTTCTGATCGAGTTTTGTTTGTATGTTGTTCGGTTTTGGTTTTATTTCAAAATGACAATATTTTGTAAAATCGTGGAACAGTTAACTTTAACAGCCTATACTAGATTTTTATATATATTTCTTCCAGACGTTTTTCATTATTTTAATATGACGTTTAATTGGTGGGAATGTAGAGCTCACTGATCACTTTTGACGGTTAGTGAGACGCACGTGGACGTCTATGAGACCTTTAACTTCGGTCGGGTGGATAATACATGTTACGATACACAATAACTATGTTGCAACATCTTGTATTTTTCACTATAAGAGCCTTCAAACAAGCCTCAAGCTCTTCTATATCCGGAAGTACCTATTAAATCACTACTAATATTTATTTGACCTTGCGTAAATCATTTGGTATAAATTCGCCATGTTTCGATTACGCCAAAGCGTTAACGATCACTTAGGCCATTACCAAGTCAAGGCGATTGTAGATTGCGACGTTTCTCACGAAAACTTAACAAGCTTTCTCTACATCTACAGTTTACGCTTCTCGCGTCGTAATGTGTTATTTTCGTGAGTTGTTTCATTGGATATCTATGTTAACTGTCTGTGTATACAGTATAAATATCATACAGTACTCTAACTCTGCCGTGTCCTTGAATTTTATACCTACGGAGGCGTTAGGCGAAAGATTGCGTTAGGGCTGCCTGCCTATAGTATTTTAATAACATCAACCAGTATGAATACTTTCTTTCTGGTTGTTTGACAGTAATTATTATATATTTTTATTAGCTTTTTATTAGCTTCACCTGTATGTTTGTTTGTAACCGACTTCTTTGGGCGCGATTTTGACCCACTTTAAACGGCCAGATTTCGTTCAAACTTTGTAGATTTATTGAGGACCGATGACAATACACTAATTTGATAAAATTATTCCATGTTTTATTTTGACTAAAAAGTAGAAAATAAATAATAGTTAAAAAAAACTAAAAAACACGCTTTTCATAGAAAACCGAACTAAAAAATAGAAAATAAATTTAAATGAATTTAAATTAAGAAAATAGTGTTAAAAATTTCAATGATTATAAATTAATAATAGTGTGAATAAAAAACAAAATATTTTAAAAAAAGCTATTATTAATTTATATTCATAAAAAATTTTAACACTATTTTCTTAATTTAAATTCATTTAAATTTATTTTCTATTTTTTAGTTCGGTTTTCTATAAAAAGCGTGTTTTTTTAGTTTTTTAAAACTATTATTTATTTTTTAAACAAATATAATTCATGTGAATTGTATAGGAAGTGTTGAATACATGTAATGTTTTTTAATTAGTCGATTTAGGTTATAAAAAAAACTATTTTTTTAATATGTGAGACTTTTAATAACAAATCATTATTTTACTAATAATAATTACAAATTTGACACTGAAAAATATTTGCGCCTCGACTGAGACGTACGAAAAGCTTTATTATTAAATTTAATAGTATAAAAAATTCGCATTCGGATAAAAAGCATAATAAAAAATAATTTTGGGAAATATTGACATGGTGGAGAAAAAGGAATATCTTTCATTTGGTTATAAATACCTGCAGCTACTTTACAATTTATGTGTGTTGTTTTAAATGAAGTTCGAAATATTTCCTCCAATTTTTCTACATATTGCACAAAATCATCCCTGGGTATTATTAAAAAACTTTGTAAATTATTTTTGCAGTAGTCTCGGTAGCTTAAATACCGACTCTCTTCGCTGAAATTATGGCTTCTTTGATCGGGCTTTATATATAACTTCAAGGCTTGACAATCATCTTTCTCCAAACAACGTTTTAGGAGATATCCACAAATATAAAAAAGAGCTTTTTTTTCAGGCAAGTCTGTCATCCCTGTAGCTCCGGGATCAGAATAGGACTATGACATCCCCTGCCTGTCGTAAAAGGCGACTAAAAGGGGCTTCCGTGTTTGCAGAGTGAGAGCTCGAACCGTTCGGTCAGGCAATCCCGGGAAGGACGGCGGTATGTGTGGTCGCATACCATCGTAAAGACTAGACGAAGTGGTGGGCCCAAACGCCCGTCTGGGAGGAGCCCGATGGGGCAACGCGCTCGGAGGATTCCGGTTGAAGTCGTTTCGAGATCCCGGAGTCCTCCTTTTTAGCGCCGAGGACGGCCACCGGGGGGGTTTTAGTGCGGTAAAAATCACGCATAACCCTGCCTCGCTCCCACGGCGTCGAGTACCTTTTGAAAGTTTCCCCCTCGACAACAAAAAAAAAGGTTTAAAAATGTAATTATAAATTTAAAATGATTTATTTATTTTATGTAGTTATTTATTTATCGAACAATATTCTATTTTTTGCAAAAATATCACTTACCTATAACTATGTACTTTATTGAAAAGAGATACACTTCGCCAATGGCATGTAGGACACACATACTTACCTATGTCACTTCCCTTTATCATAATATCCTTTAATTATTTATGGATCCAGGTATTTAATTCGATAGAAAAGCTAAAAACCAATTTATTAAAAAAGAAACAAAGAAAGAAGGTAGTTCTAGTACATTAAAAAACTTTATAATTGTCTTACCTTTCGTAGTTTCAAGGTAATTTAAAAAATGTTATCTTTGGATGTGTTAATGTAGAATTCAAACAACCAAAAACAGCACAATATAGTCTACAATTCTTCTTCGCCATATTATTAGTAAAATAAAAAAATCACTGCTTAAAAAACCGTTACACCGTCCGCTCGTCTCTACGGCACATTCGGGTCTGTTTGTAGACCGAATGCAAACCGAAATCGAGGTGCGTAGGTATAACTTGCGTTTCGTGCGCTTCTAAGGAGTTAGACTACTGTAGATATTTATACCGTGGTTATAGTCTTAAACATATCTTTAATCGCTCGGCCACGGAATTGTCACTTGACACTGCAAGCATCACCATTGAAATTTTGTCAAATTTTGTTATAATTTAAAGCGAAATTTTGTAACCCAGAAATCAAACCCGTATAATGAAAATACACATTTAAGTCCTGGTAAAACAGCCAATGGTAAGTTGTTTTTTTTTATAATAATGAAGTAGCAAACGAGCATGCAGTCCACCTGATGGTAAGTGGTCACCGCTGCCCATGGACATCTGTAAGCAACTTCATATAGAACATGGGTTCTATCTGAAGTCAATCACAGATGCGTTGCTACTCCCGATCACTAGGATGGTCGCCTCATATGAATGTGTTCCGGCAACCACACCCTTCCACCGAAACGCAATAAATGCTTCACGTTAGAAATAGGTGTGGCGGTGGTACCTCCCCGATCGAACTACACTGGTTCTACCACCTTTCAAAGTTGTAAAACGAATAGAACCCTGACAACAATATCTAAACAAAAGCAACATAGGTTATTTTCAATACAATATATGTGTATGACGGCTTAAAAAAAACACGGAACGAAATACTTTTATTCAATAAATATTACTACATATAGATAGTACTACATATGTGACACAGGAGGAAGCTGTGATTATAAAGCTTACGTTTAGTATTGGGTCATCAGGGTATTAGTCTTATTCTTTATAGGTAAACCTGTTAACAACCTTTGTGTAAAACATCTCAAATCTAATTCTGAGGTTTCTATGATAAGTGCTTAATTGATTTTATGGAATAGAAACAGTATTTCTTTCAACTAATTCACAAAATATATGATAGCAGAATGAACTAGAATGATATTCCAGTGTTGTATTTAACGTGAATTATATAGCGAATGCATCCATGTGATACATGGCTAGGTTAGAACAAAGGATCCGTGAAGCGAATCCGCAAAACAAAAGAAAGGAAGTGGTCATTGGTTGAGGATGTGGTGGTTTTGGGCTAGAGAATGTTTTTGCAGACTTATCTGCGGTGTTAAACGTTCGATGCAGTGCAAATAAAAACGTTAAATTCCTTGCGACGTTAAGATGTCACTCCAGCTATTTAAAATATATTTTTTGGATTCAACACCGTTCCAATAACTGATCTCATCTCGAAGGAGCTTGTTGTAAAGCTCCAAATTTCTGTTACTAATTTCTAGTTAGAGTAGATTATTACGTTATTCCCGTAACCCTGGTGGTATTCACGACTGTAATAATTTTAAGTTAATAAAAGAAATTCTTAAAAAAAATAACATTTTTGACGTAGAATATTACATTTATAGGTAGTATTTTATTTATAGGTATTATTTCTTTCTTGCTTTCTTGTCGTTAACCCATTATTGTCCCACTGCTGGGCCCAGGTCTTCTCTCGGAATGAGAGATAGGCCATAGTCCACCGCGCTGGCCAAGTGCCAATTGATGGACTTCACACACTTCAAGAACTCTCGCGTGTATAGGTTTCCTCACAATGTTTCCTTCACAGAAAAGTAGTGACAATTAATTTTTAATACGCACATAAATCAGTGGTGCATGCCTGGGTTTGAACCTTGGACCTCCCGATCGAGAGGGCAAGTTCCCAAGCATTAGGCTATCACTGCTCTATCTTTCTTATTACTGTCTAACTACGCTGAACTAGCCTGAAGGGTGTGGTAAAAAGATATACTTATCCATGGCGTTCGAATTAAGGGAGAACAAATACTGTGGGCAACCTCCAGTAAGATTTTATCTGTAAAAATGGAATTTTATAGATGTTCATGAGGTGCTGTTGAAATTTTCTATTAGTTAGGTTGCATTTTCGTTTTGTACTTTTGTATTATAAAAGACACTAACATTGTTGTAACAGGATTTTTTTCATTTTTTAATCTCATACAGTATGTCGAAGTACGCAAAAAGCACTCGGAAATATTTCTGACTCAACTCATAGACACTGACTATACAATTTATAGTAATAACACCCTTTAAACATTTTCTTCACTCATACCTTCACCCTAGGTGTTATTCATGTTTCCATTACTTTGTTCTACTCCAAATTCTAATGTCAAAAACAATTGACATTTGGCAATACTCCCTTTAGAGTATGGTTATTACCAGCATAGGACTTCTAAATACTTGTAGTTGAGACAAACCGTCAATGGCTTGACGTGCGATAAATTATAAAGAAAGCAAGTCCTAAGATGTCCCAAAATGTATACAACAAAACAAAACAAAACATAATAAAAAAATAAAAAAATAAAAAAAAAAATTGGTCTAGTAAGCATAGATAAGGTTTTCTGTAAAGCCGCCGCTGCCGCCACCGCACACAGCTGGGACCCAGCTTACACTGTTACCTAGTTGTGGGCGATGTCGACGGCGAAGGCTCATAGTGGAGCTGTAATAATGACGTGAAGACAAAAAAAAAAAAAACATGCTAAAAAAGGGCACGGACGATCTGTCTGTGGAGGCGTAGATGAAAAAAAAATACTTGTAGATGAATGATAAGGCCGTGACAAAGCTATCTGACGAACTAACAGTTAAATGTGATGCATTAATATGCGTCCAATTTGCCATAATTATGTTAAAAATAATTTTAAACCCTTTAAAGGAGTAAGAATGATACCATAGGGCACAGAGCCGTCACGGACAGTGGATCTTCACAAAGAGACTTGTTCTAATGACTACCGTCTTGCTAACGAGGGCTGGCGCACACAGAATGCAATTATTCGGTTTGCTTCCAAAAGTTCTTTTTGTTCCAGAATAGAACGAGCGATGGAATTATTACATTTTAATTCGAATCGTTATGGAATTCGGATGAATGCATATTAAAATGTCGTTGGATACAAAACAAGGGAGTAATTAATATTTTTAGGACGACGGTTCCACTTTAAATTACCGTTAAGGATTTTAGAGGAAAATAAGTTCAAAATTGGTGGATTTGGTTTATATTTACAGACATCTAAGCATTTTTTCCTAATTAACTATGACTAGTCACCGGTCACAACGATCGAAATTCGACCGTATTTTAAACTCAAAAAACTGAAGTTCATATTGTCCAAATAGCACCAATCTTTCTCTAATTTAAATAAATTGTATAAATTTTCAAGTTGTTTTGAACGCATCCGTTAAGGGTAAAAAGAGGTTTATTAACTAAGCTGCATTTAAAAGCAATAGCGGGTATTTTGACAAAGACGTCTGACATTTTTGACGTTATATATTTTCATAGACATAAGGCATTGGATGTTCTATTTAGTTTATGTATGTATTTTTTCGTCAAATGCAAGGTAGTGAGTGTAATGGGTTTTAGTTGATTTTATGTATGTTCTATGCATTATTTGAAAAAAAAAATTGCATTGCGCAATTCTTCTCTACATCAACTATAACCGTGCGTGATTACACACTCCTCCGCCTGCGGCAAGTATCTTGAAAACGAATCATAACTTTTTGCTTCACGTATATAGGCCTTATTTCTCGCTAGGCCTAATTCGGCGCTGAAGATAATTACTCCAAATTGGTGTCACATTACTGTCAATTTTAATTTGTCAATTCCAAACGGTACTTTATTTATCCATTACCATATCTGTCTATATGTACCGTTATGTGTAATGTTCTTTATAATTATAACGGCTAATTACTACAATTACAAACAATTTTGTGGTGTAAATTACACTTTGTTGGCGTACTTTCCATATTTGTACTGAACAGATAGCCAACTTGACATATTTTTTTCTAATACAGATTGTATTTATTTATTTTGATCAGACCTATCATAGATTTCTAGATTACAGGGTTGATAAGCAAATAATTTTTGAATGAGGTTTTTTTTGTCGCGTGTTTTGCTTAACAAAGTCACAATTAGGGATTGCAATCCGGAAAACCGGATCCGGTAATCTGGCGGATCCGGCACAAATTTACGTAAACAGGATCCGGTACCAATTGTATATTTTGACAAAGATTTCACATTACGAAAATAATTACCGTTAGGAATCGATCCTTTTTTTACACTGTTTTAACCGTTCGATTAATCCGGCCGGATTCGGCCGGATCCGACCGGATCCGGCCGGATTGAGAATGAGGCCGGATTGCAATCCCTAGTCACAATATTTTTGTCTTTAATAACAATGTTAATATAATAGGAATATTACAAAATTCCTATTTTTAATGTTTAAAATCGGAAATTTACGTTTTCGTATATACCAAAACTATATATGAATGGTTTTAAACCATATAATTCACTATGAGTCTTTCCTTCTTTGAATTAAAATAGTTGACGAATAGACCATAAATTCCCATGAGAAATCATTAAAATAGAGTTGCAGGATTTAGCCTTTTGTTTAAAGATAATTTAAATATGAACTGTAACAACTTATGATCCTGAAGATGGATTTTAAATAAATTAAAACTCGAAACACGCTATAGGTAATTAATCCATAAAATTAAACTTTCAAACAAAAACAAAGAAAAATCTGAAATGTCCTAATTAATTATTCTTTATCCAAATGTAATGATTACGAATTCTCAGTCCTCCAAACTACCTCTTTCACATTTGCGATGTACAGTCTATTACTATTATGTGCATATACAGACGTACCTACACCTTGTTTGACAACCCTACGAACCGTCACACGTTGCACGCAAATTAGTTTAACATACTTAGCGGCATCGCACTAGTCTATATTTGTGTAGATTTTAACTAGTCTTATTAGAACAATGCGGTGTTATTTGCAATAATTTCTCGTAATAACTAGGCATTTACTTTCTATGTCTTTATAGACTTACTTATTCCCTGCGGCTTCGCTTCTGTTACGTTTACCGTAGTAAAGAGTATTATACCTGTTAATCTAGAGCATAAACTATAATAGTTATTAGTAGCTTATTAGTATTTAGAAGTCCTCCAGAATTCATAAAAAGTGAATTAGCCTCCAAACCTTAAACAAAGACAAGGGTGCCCCATCTTAGGCCTCATCGTCACTTACCATCAGGTGAGATCGAGGCCAAACACTTGTCTATTAAAATATTAAGAAAAAAACGGATTAGGTACATGTTAAATTGTGGGTTTTTAAGTCTGAAGACTTTTTGCAAAATACATAAACAAGAAACCAGACAGATAAAACAAGACTGGTTCCCGGCATAGATATGGTCTGGCATTGATACCAGGGTAGACTCAGCGAATACTCAGAGGTATTCCCGGAGCGCTATGACATGGAGTTCTTCAAGAAAGGTGCGAAAAGAGCTCTCCTTCAAAGCCGGCGATGCATCGTCCACTCCTCTGGTGTTGCGAATGTCCATAGGCAACGGTGACTACTTTCCATCAGGTAGCCCGTCTGCCTTATCGTTAGGTTAAATTATTTTAAAAAAACCGGAGTCCTCTGTGTAGCGCTCAGGACGGCCACCCTTAGGGTATTTATTTATTTATTTATATATTTATTGCACCTTTACAAAAAGTTACAATAGGTCAAACTTAATGCCTGATGGCATTCTCTACCAGTCAACCCTGGGTGGCTGGAAAATGATGGCAGGTGTTAATTTAACCGCGAGCAATAGAAATATTAATATACCTATTTAGCCAATAGGATAGTGCGGTAAAAATCCTACATAACCCCTAGACTGCAAAGGTTATTTAATTACTGGAACGGACAGCGAGCTTGTTTGCTACTTCTATCATAAAACGAAATGAAAGTGTAAAGATGGCGCGTAGGCCTCCGATCCGGTCACGAGCGATCGTGATACAAATTCCTTTTATTGTTATTCTGTTTCATTTCGATTGCGCAAGTATTGTTGCCGTGGTAATGGACATCTTCGTATTGTGTAAGTCAGGGTCAGACGGGCTGGGCTTTGAAAAACGATTTAAGCCGCGAAATACAAGAATTATTGACGTTTCTTCCCTATAAGACTTAAATATCAGGTTAGAATGCAGTACCTACACTTGATGGTACATGGTCACTGGTTATGTAAGAAAAGAAATAACTGGTTAAGTAAGTATTCACTCGTCGCAACGGTCGAAATTCGACCGTAATTTAACTTAAAAAACTAAAATTCATATTGTCCAAAGTAGCACCAATATTTCTCTAATTTAAATAAATTGTAATAATTTTCAAGTTGAAACCTACCCGTTAAAGATAAAAAGAGGTTTGCTTAGCTAAGCTGGATTTAAAAGCAATAGCGGGTATTTTGACGAAGACATCTGACATTTTTGTCGTTATGTGTTTTCACAGTAAGACGTTGAATGTTCTATTTCGTTTATTATGTATATGTTTGTGTCAAATGTAAGGTAGTGAGTGTAATGTGTTTTTAGTTGATTTTATGTATGTTTTAAGCATTATTTAAAAAAATATTAGCATTGCGCAATCCTTCTCTACATCAACTATAACCGCGCGTAATTTCAAACTCCTCCGCCTGCGGCAAGTATCTTAAAAACGAATCACAAGTTTTTGCTTTACGTATTAATGATAACGGCAAAAGAAAATCCTTATTCCTAAAAATTTCAACAGACTAGCCATCAAAGTTCATGAGATACACAATGACAGACAGGGGACACACGGACAGCGGATTCTTAGCAAATGTTCCGTTTTTACGCTAACGGTACTCTAACACTTACGACGATTTTTGCAACACCTTTACACCGAACAAAACATCGATCACTTGAAATGGATATCAATAACCGCTAATCATTCCTTTCAACGCTGTTATTACATTTTTGGAGGTCGATCTTGTATCGCTCACCATTATTGCTCGACTTGGCGGGGGCACTGCCGTGCGCCCAGATTGTGTAAGCGCTCGCTTTGAAATTATGTATTGTATTTCTAAAGGTTATGAGAAAAATATGATTGTGTATGGTGTCTTGACTTTGTAGTACACATAATTACTAATTTTAACTACATGACATTTGAAAACATAGTAATAATATGTCTTGCAGTGTGAGATTCGACCATTTCAAAGGTCGGTGCTAAAACCTCGGTCTCACCACTAATTAGGAAATAATTATTACTTTATTTAATGGGGAAGGAATACTTTTAAAGAATTTAAACATCAGAGGTCTCTACAATCTTGCTAAACGTATTTTAATTCTTGTATTACTTATTCTAAGACCAATTTATATTTAAAAACCTGCTCAAGCTATTTTTTAAAAAATTAATTGTACAGAGCACATAGTATAGAGTGGCGGCCACCGGCGTCTGCCGTGTGCGGGGAGTCCATATAAAATGTATGAAAACTGCAGGAAATAAGCTAGTCGCGGCGATTTGTGGCCGCCACAAGTGGCCCGTGTGCGGCGACGCTTGTGTGCATACATTTTACCAAGAAATACCTCTAAACTAAATACGGTACATTCATAAGCATATAACTTAACATAATGACGTTACTCTTCGATGCACTTGAAGTGAACACTTATGACTAATTTTCTTTCGGTACATGTGAGATTGACCGCACATGTATTGTAAATAGAATAAATAGTTAAGATATACTTTATTTAAAATCTTATAAAAACGAAGTACATTCGTAAGCTTCAATTTTAGCTAACGACGTTACACTGCATTTTAACTTTTTTTACTTTAACTTTAAAACAATAGTTATTACTATTATTCATAAGCATAAAATTCAGTTATAAATGTTATATTTCGAAATATTAAATATTTTATTTCTAATTTATTCCGATTCGGATAATGAATTGCACATTTTTGTAAACATAAAAAGTATGGTATATTGGCAACAAGGGGTAAACATGGTACTTAAATTATCATTTATATCATTTATTTTGAAAATAAGTGCCTCCGAAATAGTGATGCGACTTGAATAGAATTTTGTGACTCAAGTAATTTTACTACATCACTCGAGTTTTCGAGTCACTCCAATCGCAAACTTGTACCTCGAGCGAAATCCTACATGAGTTACAAGTTCGCAATCGAGTGAGGTTTTTAGTAACACGTTCACCTATTAAATGCTTATGCTTGGAATATCAATAAAAAACAAACTCAAAATTACGCGCATTTTGGTTTCGGCCGGCACAACATACATAAAAAACTATTTTTAGCAGGGATAGGCACATCTAGTGGTAAGAAAATATCTCGGTAACTCGGTGCCCCAAGTTGACTATGTGTGCCGAGTTGACACCGTAACTCGAGTGCACGACACGAGCGATACATTTTTTACAATCGAGTACGAGTTTGAAAAAACTCGAGTAAAAACACGGCTCGAGTCGCATCACTACTCCTTTTTTTAGCAATTATGTAGTTGCTAAAAAAAGAAAAAAATGCGCATCACTTCTCCGAAACAACATGGTCTATTCATAAGCCCAACTAATACGTTACACTTCGATACGCTAAACACTTAGTTTCTTACAATTTTCTCCCGGCAAGTGATTGAGTGTAAAGTGAAATGCCGATACCTATCGCTTTCAACGGAACAGTGATCGTCGTGAGAAAATTGTTTTTACGAGAGTGCTCTTTAGACCGGAACATCATTTACAAATGTAATGTAGTTACGAATATAATGTAATGTTCTTTGTTTTATGATAATGTTTAGTTAACCCACAATTTAACAGAAATACAAAATATTCCATAGTTTGTGTAGCTAGATCGAATTAGATCAAATTTTGTAGATGTTAGATTGTTTCGACTGTGATGGCACACAACTATGACCAGCTATTTCTATCATAATATTCATAATCTACATATGTAGCAGATGTGTAATCTGAATAAATTTGTATGTTGTAGTTGGGCGGACGTGTGATATGAGGTATTCCAACTTAGTCTTAAAGGAACACATGACAAATCGAATAGTCAGGACTTACAGGACGACATGTTTGGGTTACACAGACAGACAGAGTGTAAGCTACACTACCGCACTTTTTAAATAAATGTCAATTTTTTAGATCGACGTTTCTGGTCATCTAAAGGCTGGCGTTTACCTCAAAGAATTGGTATAGCAATTCAAAGAGATAATGCTCTAAGTGTCTTGAAAACCTTGCCCAAAGAGAGGGATCGCAATTTTTTTATTATTTTTTTTATATAATTTTGTTATTCATTTCGTACATGTGTACATTTTGTAATAAATTTGTTTATAATATTTTATATTTTTGTAAATATTGCCTAATAATTTATAATTATTAGAATAAATATTATTTTAGTAAGAATAATAACATCGAAGGCTGACTATTTTTACACGACAGCTAGTAGTTCTAAGGCCTCCCCACCACTTCATCTCGTGACTGCGAAGTGTTTTTCCTATCTCCGTTAATTAATCACGGCAGATAGCGCTATCTTATCATCTTCATACAACATCGAACCTTATTGTTAATTTAAATACCCATATCCCTTGTCGTAGACGTGACTGCTGCTCGGGAGATCTGACGTCACGCCATGGATGCGTGGGCATGGTGTCTTGTGGCCCTTCTGGGTCTCTCTCACGCGCAGGGTCCGGAGAAAAGTGAGTATTTTTTTTTATATTTACAGATAAGTTTCTAAAACAGTCGTTTTACATTTCGATATTGATCTAGAATTAATTCTTTTTTTTACCTGTGTAAAATGCTTAGTTTGTTTTTTAAATGTTATGTTTTATTTTAGTACTTAACGGGTATTTACGATATGCGGTTTTTTAATTCTTTTTACCGATATTTCGCCGTGACCACGATCTAACTGGGTCGAAATATCGGCTAAAAGAATTCGAAAATAATGCAAAAACCGCATATCGTGAGTTAAGTTTAAAAATGTGTCAATTCCTTGCTAATATTAGTCTAAAATTATGTTTTATTTTAGTTATACTAAAAAGGTAATTCAGTAATACTCAAAACTACAATTGTCACTTTTCAATGATATGTCGCCTAAAGGGCATTGAGCCTTATATTATGGTCGGCGCATACACTTATCGTCAGTACTGAATGAAAATCTGAATCTAGAACCTATGTCTAGTTATGCGAACGTGCGATCATCTGAATTGATTGTTCGTTTGTTACATAAATGCTTATTACCTGAAGTGTGACGTAACTTCTATTCTTCAACAATTAACACCTCTCTTTTTAGTTTTAAATGTAAGTTATGCACACCTTTTTAAGTTTCTTACTCCGTTTTTATATAAAATTAAAGTTAACGAGCATGGGTCATTGCCGCCCATGGAATTTTTATTTGCTTCTTCGTATAAAACGGGGGCGCTATTTAATATCAATCTACATGCCAAGGGCTAAGATGATCGCCGAATATGAAAGTGAACCCGAAACCACATCCTTCCACCGAAAGCAGTAACTGGCTCCTCAATACAAAAATAGGTGGCGGTGGTACTTTACCGGTCGACCAGTGCCGGATTAGCCACATAGCAAAAGTAGCAAATGCTACGGGCCTCGCGACTAGAGGCGCCCCGCGGCCCAACACCTACTTTTACTTTCTTTACTATCCTGAAAATCTTAAACTGAAAGAAGTACATATAGAAAGTGTCATCTCTAAAATTTTCCCAGGTTAAATCCAAAAAAGATTACTTGTAACAGTTTTGTTTTATTTAATACCCTTACTTAAGGCAAACTATGAGCCTCCTGTCAGAATTTGCTACAGGCCCCGCGCTGGCCTAATCTGGCACTGCGGTCGACCCATACTCGTTTTGCCATCTCTTAAAACTTCAACTAAAAACCTTCCAAACCGATGAATAGATTGATGATATTCAAAGGGTTCTATTACAAATGGGTACAACCCATTATTGTCCCACTGCTGCGCACGGATCTTCTCTCAGAATGAGAGAGTTTTAGGCCATAGTCCTCCGCGCTGGCCAAGTGCGAATTGGTGGTCTATTACAAATAATTTTGATTAAATACCATTTGTGTTTGAATTAAATTCAAGTTAGTCCATGCGTATTTATCACCAAATGCTAACAAGCTAGACTAGACTTTTTAACTAGTAATAACCAGTTTGAATAACGGTAATTTTATTGTCATTGGAATGTGATTAGAACGGTTTCATATGTATAAACTGCACCTATTTGTGTATATTATTATTTTATTATATTATATCTATATATAAAATTCTATTAGGTATATCTATATCTATATTATTGTACCATATTGTACTGGCTTATTCCCGCTGCTCGACTCGTTTCGATTCCCTTTACTACGGCATTTAATAGGTACCCCTTGTTTTAAAGTTTAAACGAAGTTATGAACTATCTGGCAAATATCATCCTCACAAACTTTCATATTTCTAAGTTCATATCACGAAAAAACTGCATTAAAATCCTTAGCGTAGTTTTAAAAGTCTAAGCATACATAATGGCAGACAGTGAGAAACGACTATGTTTTATACTAAGTATAGTGACAAGTAGCAGACGAGAATGCAATCTAGCTGAAGGTGGCCGCCCTTGGGCATTCGTAATCAGCCCCGACATAAGATCTAAGTCTTACAAGACATTGGTGACAAACGCATTCCTAACCCTGTGGACACTGACTGAAGTATTAACCGAGCATGCAGTCCTCCTGATGGTAAGTGGTCACTGCCGCACACCTGTAATCAACTTCATACAAAACATGGGTTCTATCTGGAATTAATCACAGATGCGTTGCCACTCCCGTAGACTATGATGGTGCACATATAAAAGTGTGCCGGCAACTACACCCTTCCATAGAAACGCAAGAAATGCTTCACGCTAGAAATAGGTGTAGCGGTAGTACTTCCCCGGTCGAACTACACTAACTGCTTTGCTCTTGCAAAAGTTAAAAACACTTCTGTAATAGGAATATTCGTAAAACCTTTAAGTCAAGAGTAGGTAGGTACCTTTTTTTTGATATCGAGGGGTACATGACGCCGTGGGAGCAACGCCGAGTTATGTGGGATTTTTACCTCTAAAAAGGTGGCCATCCTCGGCCCTGTGTGGAGGACACCGGGATCTCCAACGGACCGCTGCCGGTGTCCTCCGAGCGCGATGCCCTCTACGAGCTCTTCCCAGTGAGCATTGTACTCAGTGCGCCTCCCTGGTGTTTACGATAGCATGTGGCCACACATGCCGTCGTCCTACACGGGGTCGCTTGGCAGGACGGTTCGAGCTCCCACTCTAGCCGCCCGCGACCCCTGAAGCCCCTTTTAGTCGCCTCTTACGACAGGCAGGGGATACCGTAGCCCTATTCTGATCCCGGAACTACAAGGATAAGTCAAGAGTACCTACTATTCCTAAAAACGTAACATAATGTAAACGACAGTTATAAACTTCAGAAGTAACATAACCATAAAACCATAAACTATTATAAACATAAACAGTATAATAATATTAAATCTAATCGCTGCTAATCACATAATAAACGTTTATTTGAAGACCATTGTTGATTCCCACGCCTAGTCTGCACGCATCATTGCTTAAAGCAATTGGACTATGTAAAAATAAATATTTAATACTATTCACATATACTATGTCCACCAATTCGCACTTGGCCAGCGCGGTGGACTATGGCCTAAACTCTCTCATTCTGAGGGAAGACCCGTGCCCAGCAGTGGGACAATAATGGGTTGACTAGAGATACACATACACACACACATACACACAAACACACACACAAACACGCCTACCCATATACACATACATATAGTTGCTCAGTATCGAAGCTCTTTTTAGACATATACATAGATAGGTACTAGTATTTCATATATTTTTTTAAACGCATTAAACCAAAGCTACTGAACTATATTTTAATCAATTGTGCATATATTTATAGTCCGTATGTTGAGATTCGTTTAATGTTTATTTCATTAAAATCCATCTACGCTATTTTAAGTTCTGACAATTTAAAAGCATGTTGCCTTTTTAACACGGATGAAACCGTGGAGCACAACTTATACTGAATATCTTTATTATTAATACTTTTCTTATTAAATAGTGTAGCTTATAAGAGCAGTGATAGTTTAATGGTTGAAACACGATCCAGGGTTCGACGTTCGAATCCCAGGCACGCCAATTTTTATGAACCTATCTGTGTATTAGAAATTAATTATCACTGATTTACGGAGAAGAATAACCGCGAGGAAACCTCAAAGTACTTTAAAATAAAAAAAGGTCTCAAAAATGTGTGATGTGTACCAATTTACCAGCGCAGTATGGTCTAAAACTCTCAATGTGAAAGAGACCCGTGCCCAGTAGTGGGACAATATTGGGTTGACGACAATAGGCTAATAATGTAGTCAACTATTCCGATTAATAGCCTACAATGGAAATTAATAGGGATCAATTGTCTTTGATAAATCTCCTAATATTGACGATTAGAGAGACGTGGATACAGGAATGTATTAAAGTTCCCGGCGACTACATAAACCCGGTTCTTGATGTAGTTATATATAACGAGCTGTATATATAGTTCAGTATATAACGAGTACAGCTGGTACAAGGATTATAGGTCGCCCCCCCTGCCAGATGGACCGTTGGCTTGAAGAAGACATTGGGAAACCGTTGGATTCACAGGGCACAGGACTGATTGGAGTGGCGAAGTTTAGGGGAGGCCTATGTTCATGTTCGTGTTTGTGTTCCAGTGGACATCAAAAGGCTGATGGATGGATTGATGGATATAACAAGTGAACGAATGTAAAGGCTCAAACGCCTTTATCACGAGTAAAGTAATCCCAAATTACATGTACCCTTAGTGCAAACAGGTATAATTCTAAAATTTTCCAAATTAACCTTTAAAATTATTAGGAACCTGGAAATCTTTCAAGATCTTCCGCTTTCGAACATATTATACGTCCATTGAAGGATCTCCGATTATGTTGATTTTTTTTAACATAAAAGTAGTTTTAGACTTTATTTAAAAAAATATTTAGTGACTAGTAGACCCGGCTAAAAGTCAAAAACCAAAAATCAGTGTTTCTCTACTATATTATACATGTATTATACATACAAACCTTTCTCTTGAATAACTCTATCTATTAAAAAAACTGCATTAAAATCCGTAGCGTAGTTTTAAAGATCTAAGCATACATAGGGACAAACAGCGTGAAGCAACTTTGTTTTATACTATGTAGTGATGTATAGAAAAATTCTTTAACAAAAAAGAGACTTACATCTACCAATCCGCACTTGGCCAGCGCGGTGGGCTTTGGCCTATAACTCTCTCATTCCGAGAGAAGACCTGTGTCCAGCTGAGGGACAATAATGGGCTGACAACAATAATATCTATTTTTTTTTATTTGGCTGAAGTGGCAAACGAGCATGCAGTCCACCTGATGGTAAGTGGTCACTGCCGCCCATGAACATCTGTAATCAACTTCATACAGAACATGGGTTCCATCTGAAGTCAATCACAGATGCGTTGCTACTCCCGAGGACTATTATGCCTCACGTGAAAGTGTGCCGGCAACCACACCCTTCCATCGAAACACAAGAAATGCTTCACGCTAGAAATAGGTGTGGCGGTGGTACTTCCCCGGTCGAACTACACTGGTTCTACCACCTTGATTATTATTATTACTACAGTACCGAGATATGTTACTACCGAGAGCAACAATGTCGGAAACAATAGTGAAAGTTCTTTTTGTAACACATCGTATGATCGGTTGTTGCAAGATTGCACAATTACACGTAATTGTTTACGTAAAACAGGAATTAATTAAAGCGTAATATTGGTATGTTTTATGTTAAATGTATTTTTATTGTCTTGTTACGCGCCGTTTTTTTGCAGTTGTATAATAAGAGATGTAAAATATCAATGTTCTATCATATCTACAATCTAAAAATATGTGTACACTTATAAATGTGAAGCATGTATGTGTGTTTATTAATCAAAGTTACAGAACGCTTTTTTCACCGAAATTCGACACACGGATTATGATGACCTGCATTAATACATGGGATAGTCATTACTTTAGTAAACGCGATCGAAGCAGGTTGACCCGCGGGACTAAGCCAGTCTTATTACACATTAGTGATGTAACGAATAATGACATCGGTATTCGCGAATGTACCTTTTTTTTTGTTGTCGAGGGGGAAACTTTCAAAAGGTACCCGACGCCGTGGGAGCGACGCAGGGTGGCCGTTCTCGGCGCTAAAAAGGAGGACTCCGGGATCTCCAAACGACTTCAACCGGAATCCTCCGAGCGCGTTGCCCCATCGGGCTCCCACCAGATGGGCGGCTGGGCCCACCGCTCCGTCTAGTCTTTACGACGGTATGCGACCACACGTACCGCCGTCCTTCCCGGGATCACCTGACTGAACGGTTCGAGCTCCCACTCTAGCCGCTCGCAACCCCGGAAGCCCCTTTTAGTCGCCTCTTACGACAGGCAGGGGATGCCGTAGCCCTATTCTGGTCCCGGAACTACAGGGTGTCGCGAATGTACCTACGCATCTCTGACTTCGACTCTGGAGGCTCTATTGGCATTCCTATTTCGGCCTAATAACAGAAATGACAATGGTTTGGTAACCGATTAGTATTCGGTATTGGGTTAGAATATCTACCGAACACTATTCTGTTTAATTTTTACCGAACCGGATATTCGTCCGAATCCGGTTTACCATTTAATATTAAAAAGCAACTGCAAATGTGAATTCATAAAAAAAATTTTTAGAGGTTTAAAAAAAATGTTGATGGGAGAGGAAGGTTTCTTCTGACGCAGATAAATAAAAACGTAAAAACAAGTATTTGTATTATGTGCCGAAGACGGAAAATACAAAACTCACAAAAACAGAACTCTGTTTGAGAGCACGTAGTAGGTGCAAGGTAATTGTTTATCCCTTTTCAGAAAATTCATTGCCAGTAAAGTCAGTGAGTAGATGTGAGTAGTCAGGTTCTTGTTTTTACAATAATTTATTTAATTCGCCACTTTTAAACGATGTCGCTGCACTTGACTGATATATTAACGTCGGTTCAAGTAGGTCACCACAGGTAGGTGCGATCGCTTATCGTAAGATCGAGGGCATCTTGCGTACGCGCAACTCGAAACTCTTTGTATATAATTAGTGATGGTCTACCCAAGTTGCTAACTCGAGTTAACTCGAGTTAGATTTAACTCGAGTTGAATTCGTTGTAATTTGACTTTGAATATTGTCGCCATAGTGGTGATGTGTATTAGTAGGTCGCGTAAAGGCGCGCTCGCTCACTTTAGTTGCACGACTCATAATGCGAAGTATTGAAGAGAGCTCTAAGACAGTGGTTCTTAAGCTTGACAAAAAAAAATGTCGTCAAATGTATATTGATTCAAAAAAGTCAGTCAATTGGTGGTTCTCACTGTCATGTAATTAACTCTAGTTACATACATTTTAACTCGAGTTGACTCGCGTTGTTTTTTATCCCGAATTGGCTCATCACTAATACCAATGTTATAAAAATAGGTGAAGTTTTTATTTACATTATGTTTAGGTCGGTAAGCCCACTGAGATTAGAGATACGTTTGTGGCACAATTTTAAAAAGATTACGATTAACAATAAATTAGGTAACGATGCTCGTTTGCTACTTAAATGTTAAATAAACACAATAGCGATATAGAAATATTGCAAGGCACTCAACGACAATTAAAATAACAACAACAGAAGAACAAGAGAAAATCTCAATATTTCTTTGGTTGATTGTCTCGAGACTTTTACTCCGGTAATGTAAATGTATAAGTAAATTTATATATAACATAGAATATATAAGTAACTTAAATTCAAAATGAATTTGCAAAGTCACAGACTTGTTCTAATCTGCTTTACTTTTAAAACTGTTTGTCACCCAGTCCGCCAATCAAGGCCGTGTCAAATTGACCAGCTCTACTTTTTTTAGAAACATAATTTAGCAAGTTCATTTGCGAATAATAAAATTATCTTAGTTGCATCCGACTTTCTTGTAGTAAAAGTAAAATGAGAATAATTGTCGGCCATATAACTTTGTTGCTTAACACCGTAAAATCGACTTAGCAGTACGCTCTCTAAAAATAATCATTTCTACCGTTATTTCACGTCTGATCCGATCAGCCGTGTAGATCCGTCATGGGATGTTAATCGTAATTTTACGTCGACTGTCGTAAAAATAGACAGAGTATTACTAAATAAACAATCGACTGAACATGAAAATTGCCAACGTCCAATGAATTTGATAAACCACAACACGGAAATTTAGATTTTATTTAAATTTCGTACCTAAAGTTATATTAGAGAAAGTTAGGCGGGAAAAAACAGACCAATCTTAAAATTTTTTACTATAACTTAATTACATTATAAATTAATCAAATGGTTTTAATATCCAATATTTTAAACCAATACGCGATACGCGTATCATAATAACGGAATTTGGTACGTTTTTCATATTTTCTTATGAATTTATAGAAGCTAACGAGCGTGGTCACAATATTCATCAACGTTTTGAAATCCAAATCAAGCTTAATTAATCCAGTAACGTACTATAAATGAATGATGCGTGCCAGAGATTCGAAATCCAGACCCTTGATTGCAAAGCTAACGTTTAACCATTAGGCTATCTTTTTCATTCTACCCCGTAGTTCCGGGATCAGAATAGCGTTACGGTATCCCCTGGCTGTCGTAAGAGGCGACTAAAAGGAGCTTCCGGGGTTGCGGGCGGCTAGAGTGGGAGCTTGAACCATCCAGCAGGCGATCCGATTGCGTTCTGTTAAAGACCCTAGAGTCCTTTCCGCTGCGTCTAGGACGGCCAATGGAGGGTTTTAGTGCGGTAAAAATACCATATAATCGTGTGTTGCCGTGTGTCGTATACCTTTTATGAATAATATTCGATGGTACTGTAAAGAACGACAAGAACTTAATAGATTTTTAGTGATGTTTTCTGGAACTGCTGTCCATAACACAGCTGAATGCATCAAAGCCCCTCTTTCTACAGAATGCTAATGGGTATTAAGTGTTGATGAAAAGAAACAAAACTGTATAGTGTTATATCTTATTATCTGCGTTATCTTTTTTTAATGACCACAATTGACAAATTCCGGTCGTCGTAACATTTTGATGTAATTTGCGGTTTAAAAAGTATAACGGTGAAAGGTTTCCATTGTTTTGTAATAAAAAAATATGCAAATTTAATCCGTTGTTATTTTATTCTGTTATGTAAGAAAGTAAGACGTGTTTAATATTAATAATTAATGGATTTGAACCTTAGGAACAGGAACCCTAATCCATAAAACGATATAGAAACTTTAAACCCAAAAGGATAAATATACAACAAGAAAGGGTATTCAAATATCCTCTCTTGTTATATATTATATGTGTATATCTTGTATACTTATATGTCCTCGTTACAATGTATTTTTAATGTAAAGGGCAGAAAGGCAGGCAAAAATTCTGTCATGATTTTTCTGTCTCTGTAATCTGTATCAGTACATAGTATAAAAAAACAAAGAAGCTTCGCACCGTCTGTCCCTATGTATGCTTAGATCTTTAAAACTACGATACGGATTTTAATGCAGTTTTTTTTAATAGATTATAACACCAGTGGAATCACGTGGTTTCAAGGTGTTAGAACCAGTGTAGTTCGACCGGGGAAGTACCACCGCCACACTTATTTCTAGCGTGAAGCATTTCTTGCGTTTTGGTAAAAGGGCGTGGTTGCCGGCATACTTTCACATGAGGCGACCATCATAGTCCTCGGAGTAGCAACGCATCTGTGATTGACTTCAGATGGAACCCATGTTCTGTATGTGGCTGATTGCAGATGTCGATGGGCGGCAGTGACCACTTACCGTCAGGTGAACTGCATGCTCGTTTGGTACTTCAGATAAATTAAAAAAAAACACGACTTTGGTTACCTATTGACATACCATAGGATAAAAAGAGTACGTGTTATCTTAAAGGACCTTGGAAATGATAAAAGCCATTAAGGTACTAAAGTAAATATTAAACCCATATAAGTGACAAACACTTAAGTGTTCAGCCTTCAAAAAGTGTTTATAGTTATGGATTTCGTAACACTTACTATAAATATATTTTTATGAAGATAAAGAATGCTTTGTACCTATTAGTAACACTTGTATAGACTTCCAATCCTATGCCCTGATTTTGTCTATACATATGTGCATCTTCCTTTGGGTAGTTAAAATATTTTACATCGAACAAAAATATTCTTCTTATTTTTTTATACGTAAACCTAACGATAAGGCAGACGGGCTCCCTGATGGAAAGTAGTCACCGTCGCCTATGGACACTTGCAACACCAGAGGAGTCGCCAATGCATCGCCGGATTCGAACCTATCATTTAAATATTTAAAAAAAACATACACGCCTTCCACACTCCTAGCCTCACACTAGGATTTTCTCCTGTGTCTTGGATACCACGGACACACACAAGACAAATACACAAACACCCAGATCCAGAACATGAATCTAAGCTCAGATACCTGTCTGACCAGGAATCGAACCCGGGACCCATTGCTCGTCAGACCGGTATGGTAACCGCTCCGCCACGTGGGCCGTGAAATTAAAAAAATCTAGAGCTATTATCACATGACTTCCGTGTGGGAAAACTTTGTGGTCGTCTTAAAAGTGAAGAACGTTTCAGGAAATTTAATTTAGATAATATTTACATATCTTTAAAGCTTTGAAGGTGGTATATCTCCTATGGAGCAGTGATAGCCTAATGGTTGAAACTTGCCCTCTCAATCGGGAGGTCCGAGGTTCAAACCCAGGCACGCACCACTGATTATGTGCGTATTAGAAATTAATTATCACTGTTTTTCGGTGAAGGAAAACATCGTGAGGAAACCTACACACCCGAGAGTACTTTAAAAAAAAAAACAAAGTTCTCGGAGGTGTGTGAAGTCCACCAATTCGCACTTGGCCAGCGCGGTGGACTATGGCCTAAAACTCTCTCATTCTGAGAGAAGACCCGTGCCCAGCAGTGGGACAATAATGGGTTGACGAGAGATATCTCCTGGTTCGACTGTGCCGACACCACACTTTTTAGACTTTGGTACCGGGAGTTTCATATTTATTCTTCACCAGCTGATCGCGAACTTCGTTCCGCCTAAAAATCAAAAATCTAAAATTATTAGTGTTCCTCCTCTATATTATGCATGTTTTATACATAGAAACCTTCCTCTTGAATCACTCTATCTATTAAAAAAACTGCATAAAAATCCGTAGCGTAGTTTTAAAGATCTAAGCATACATGGAAAAGACAGCGGAAAGCGACTTTGTTTTTAGCCGACTTCTCAAAGGAAAGAGGTTATCTATTCGTCACGTATATTTTTTTATAATATGTAGTTACAGTGATTGGCAGTAGCGCATGTTCTCTGCAGAACTCCATACTCATTTTTTACTCTCGTTTTTAGCATCTATATTTGAATTTACGTTTATGCATACATTGCACATAACTTGCAATTTAGTTTAAAATTATCGAAAACATACACAATAAAGTAATGTACTTCCAAAGGTCATTGCCCTGTCTGGCATGGGTATCGCTAATCGTGTACATAATAATGTGTCACTGTACACCTGATATCCGACACCCAATTTTACACGCGGATTAACTGATTAAAACTTCCGCCATATGTTGTTTTAAACAATAAAACCACGTTTATTTTTATAATTGCCTGGTTTTGTCACTGGAAGGCCATGAAATATTCGGTTAAACTGTCAATCAGTTTGCGCTACAAGCGTTAGCGTTAAGCGTTCAAATCGAAGGAATATGTCTGGTTTTAAGGCCACAAAATTCTACTGCATTTTAACGTGAATTATTGATAAACGAGCATGCAGAGGTACCACCGTTAGACTCTAGTGTAAAGCAATTCTTGCGTTTCGGTGGAAGAGTGTGTTGTTGCGGCGACAACCATCCACAATCTGGCTACCCATTATAGCGAAATTTGTCAAAATTAGTTTCAAATTCGAATGTTTCGTGGCCAAACTGTTGTTTTCTGCAAAATGTGGGAAAATTTAGCCGTTCTGTCGTGTTTATTTTTTGTATTTGCCAATTTAGACTCATTTTAAATAGACTAACAAAATTGCATAATATTATGTAAGCTACTCATCATTGCAACATTAATTAATTATCACTTACCATCACGTAAACATCTAAATGTTAAACTGACATCCCCGTTTAATAGTTCAAATGAATATATTTAGTATGCATAATTGCATATTGACTATTTATTTATGTGATTGACGTAGCAAACGAGCAAACAATCCACCTGATGGTAAGTGATCACTGCCGCCCATGGACATCTGGAAGCAATATCAAATAGAATGTGGGTTCTAGCTGAAGTCAATCACAGATTCATGGGTTAAAATAGCAACTACAAGCATTTTAGAATTATATTTAACAGTGCCAAAGTTTATATCAGAAGCAGAAACTAAAATGCGAGGGTAAATAAATAAAAGTAATAGTATGTAACAGCTAACAAAATTACCGTGTACTGACTCTATAATTACTCACCAATTAAGATTAGATCATAATTAATAGCAAGAAATTACGTTCCATTTCAACTCGTGAGGTGAGCGTGTTGCCATCATCGCCGATCGTTATCATAACAAATATTATAACCAAACTCATATTAGGCGGTAGATTTGTCAGTAATCACAGTTCGTTTGAAAACTTAACAATCGATATATGTATATATCTCCGATATATTTATATGTACTGATATGATTTTCTTCTATTACGTTTTGTAATAGCAATGTTTTATAGCAGTTTTGTGATATTGAAGGTAAACAGTGCCGCATTAAGCTAGTACTGGGCCTGTAGCAAATTCTGACAGGTGGCCCATAGTTTGCCATAAGTAAGGGTATTATATAAAACAAAACTGTTACTAGTAAACTTTTTTGGATTTAATCTGGGAAAATTTAGAAATGACACTTTCTATGTCTTCTTTCAGTTTTAATTTTCTAGGATAGCAAAGATAGTAAAATATAAATAACAGGTAAGTGTGGGGCCGCGGGGCCCTTTTAGTCGCGGGGCCCGTAGCATTTGCTACTCTTGCTATGTGGCTAATCCGGCACTGAAGGTAAATTCGGTCGTTCGTATTGGCAGACATTAGGCCGTCAAGCAGCAATAAACTTCCGGCAGACTAGTTGGCTACCCGTATCTTCAGCAATCAATGTGGATTATACTTTAGTTTCCCCTCGTAATGGATGTGAAGGATCACGTGCACATGTGGACATTAATCCTCTATCATGAAGTGACATAATATAGTGATATGAATAAAGCCACTTTTTGGTGCTTCTCAGCCTCAAAAGTGCATTAATTAGGTCATTAATAATATAAGTATTTCGTAGTTCCGAGATTTTATGCACTAGTATACTCCATAAGGACGATTATAAGCGGCTGAAAGCATGATAATTATGATATTAGTAAGGCTGTGTCCCCAGTAGGCAAACTGTTAGCGGTGTACTGAATTTGCAACGTATCGGTTTAGTACGCCCTGCCATATATTTGAAATGGAGTGTCCAAAGTTTGCTAGTTTGCGGTCACTGTACGCTGTAACGCTGTAAACTGCGTTAAGTGACAGTTAACAGTTTACCTACTGGGGACACAGCCTAATTGAACAGTTGTGGATGGACACCATCATATGAAAGAATGGTTAAGAAAATTACATAACTGTCAAAATAACTTGCTGATGTGATAATTTACTGTGTTGTCGAACTTATGGAGGTAAATCTCGTTTAAATGTTAAATTGAAAGATGGTCAATCTGATTTGACTGGGGAGGTATCACAACCACACTATTTTCTAACATGTAGTAATCCTGCGTTTTGAGGGAAAATGTTATCTTAGTCCGCAGAAGTGGCAACACATCTAAGATCGACTTCCGGTAGAAACTATATTCTGCATGAAGTTGGATCATTAGGTGGAAGGCTTGCGTGTGATAGATCTAGTGTTGCCCAAATTCAGTCTTGGTCTTGCAGTCTTGGTCTTGTTCTTGCGTTTTTGCAAGACCAAGACCAAGAACAAGACCGCGTATTTTTAGCAAGACCAAGACCAAGACTGACCGTGCAAGACTTTAGCAAGAACAAGACATAGCTTGCAAGACTCTTGCGTCTTGCAGCTAGGACTTAGCGCTATTTCACTGAGTAGTTAGGTGTAACAGTTCGGTGTATAGGTAGGTACGCTTAGGAATTCTATGAGACGCAAAAAACTGTATCAAAGAATATGAAAAACTGGACCTATGCGCATTACGACTAATACCATAAACATAGCGAATAAAAAAATATCTATTAAAATCAAACTGAGTGCATGCATAGTTATGTTTTAACCATCGGCACTTTAATAATGCGGCATCAAAGGTTTTGTACTTACTTCTCAAAGAAATTTGTCGCTTTTCGGAAGTAGGTACATGGTTATGATACACGCGCCGGCGGCTTCTTTTGAAATCTAAAACAATCGTTGCCGCCACGCCGAAATCATAACATTTGACACTATTTGATTGCCGCCATAGGGCGTAGGTATACTCATGCAAAATAATTTCGAATTTTAAGAGTACCTACAGGTGTTCCAAAGAATAAATAAGTTTCAGAGTGCTTAGAATGAAAATGAATACATTATACTGATCACGCAAATAGTATTATGATTGGGATAAAATGGTAAGGATAGGTAGTAGATGTCATATTAATTCATTCTAGTAAGTATATATTATAATATTGATTACTTATATGGTTTTAAACTAATTACTTAGGTACTATTATTGTACATTTAGTCAAACTTTAATAAATAGTAATAGACTAATAGGTAATTGCAAGACTTGCAAGACTCTTGCTGCAAGACCAAGACCAAGACCAAGACTGGGAGCGCAAGACCAAGACCAAGACCAAGACCAGGTGTATTGGCGCAAGACCAAGACCAAGACTGGCTAAGTCTCGTCTTGTTCTTGCATTTGGGCAACACTAGATAGATCATAGAACCTCACAATAACTTAAACAAAACTAGCTGTACTCTACACACGTTGCTACGCCATCACAAAAACCAGAAACCTTCGCGAGCTCATGAACAACTTTGCTAAAGATCATCACACGATCAAATGAATAGTTTACGATTCTATAGAGGACATACAGACAAACATTCATTTTTTATATACAAAATAGGTATCAATTTTCGTAACAATTTTGACGAACATTTGACACTTCCTATATCGAAAAGTAATTGTCATGGATACGTGGAAAATTAGGTATGTCTTTTGTTTCCATTCACTTCGGCCGCACAAGGTCAAAAACAACGTCAAAAACAATATTGTTTAAGACTAAACTAAATAATGGACGACATTTTTATCAATTTTAACAGGGTTGTCGGTTAGCGTATCTTCATTATTCACTTTGATGACAAATTAATTGCAATCCTGATCCAACTTTCCTTGAGGTTTAAGGGGATTTTTTTTATCTGACTGAAGTAGCAAACGAGCGTGCAGTCCACCTGATGATAAGTGGTCACTGCCGCCCAAAGACACCTGTAATCAACTTTATACAGGACATGGGTTCTATCTGAAGTCAATCTTATGTGAAAGTGTGCCGGCAACCACACCCTTCCATCGAAACGCAAGAAATGCTTCACGCTAGAAACAGGTGTGGCGGTGGTACTTCCTCGCTCGAAGTACACTGGTTCTACCACCTTAAAATATCTAGGTACATAGGTAATAGGTAAATATGTAGGTAACTAGGTACTATAGTATGAGCACTAGGTCTCTTCCTAGTCCGACCCTGTAGTTCCGGGAACAGAATATGGCTACGGCAACCCCCTGCCTGTCGTAAGAGGTGACTAAAAGTGGGCTTTTGGGGTTGCGGGCGGCAAGAGTTCGCTGCGTCCAGCCAGGAGTTTGAACCGTCCAGCCAGGCAGTCCTGGGAAGGACGGTGGTATATGTGGTCTCATATCGTCGTAAAGACCAGACGGAATGGTGGGCCCAGCCGCTCATCTGGGAGAAGCCCGATGGGGCAACGTGGTTAGAGGTCTCCGGTTGCGTTCATCAATCAATCAAATCAATTATTCATTATCAATTTGAAGTAGACTACCTAAATAAAGTGATACGGTAACGGATCAAGATTTTCATTCGAGAGGGACTCAGCCAATAGTATCTAGAGTTTATAAAAAAAACTAAAAGTGAAAAAATACTTTAGGCTATGAGGTACGATTTATTGTGACTGCATGTTTCCGAAGTAAAACACTTTGGCAAAAAATAATTTTCTCCAAACAATATCTCGCATGGACGTAACTACATGTACGAGTATGTATTACAATTTTGAACATGCAGTCATCCTAATGATAAATGGTCAATTTCGCCCAAGGACATCAATACGCAACTTAATCATACTATCATACTTATATATAAAATATTCTAAAGGCGAAAGTTTGAGCGATTCCTCAAAGATACGTTGCTACTCCCGAAGACTTAGATGACCTTGAAATTGACCCGACAGCCACTTGCTTCCACCCAAACCCAGGAACTGCTTCATAGCAGGAAGTGTTGCGGAGCTGTGGTATATCCCCGGTCCAACTACTCTTTTTTTAGTATTTTCTTATAAGAAAATATTTTATCTGATTTCCTTGCCCTTGTAAACACTTTAATATCGGCTCTTACATCATTAGAACGTATTGTGATGTTATTTCACGGCTCTACCAACCATAACCGAACAAACTTAATGGCTGACGCGATGCCATTGTTACCGTAATTCGAATTGACCACCCATTGTTCCATAATCTATCCAAGATTAATTCCAATTCAAACAATTTTAATAAATATCGTTTAGATTGATTCATTTTTGGGCCGGTAACGTTTTGATTACAATTTTTGATGTTACACATAATCCTTTAAAATTATATATGTCGGAGATTTAGATGGATTTTCGTTGCAATTCTCCGCCATGTCGGAGTTGGTGTGTGCTGTCGAGTCTCGGATGTCTAATGTGTCTTGTGTCCCTGTCGCAAGCGCCACCTAGACTTTAATTTGACAAGTCTGTCAAACGTCACAATCGACGTCGTCGACGTCACAACCTCGACTCAAACTTCTGATTCAATGAAACAATAACAGATGGCGTTACCAGTACGTAAACTAATCTATTAAAAAATTAAACTTCTCTGAAATATGTCGGAGAACAGAACAGGACATCTGACTCATGTCGGAGAACAGCCGTCGATCCCGTACATCAGAAATGGTATAAAGGATGCTTTAAGTCTAAGATAGCTTATATTTAGACATCAGAATAAATAATGACTAGGAAATTAGTTATTCGAAATCAATAAATTTAGTTACATGAAAAATGTGAGGACTTGGAGGAGCCTGTTGTAACAGACAGCGGTCCGTGCGATGCGATGCATCCAAAATCCGTCGCAGGGCACGGACCGCTGTCTGTTTATGTTAATTTTATCAATTTTTTTAAGACTTAGTTTGTAGATTTGATATATGTACTTAGTTGATGTTTTAAATGAATTTCGCCTTTTTTAATACTGTTTATCTTAGCTTGAGTGACGGGTATATTATAAATATCATCAATTTCATAAGGCAACAATATTAGTTCTTAGGTGTAAAGAGCCATCCATAAATTACGTCACACGTTATGGGGGGGGGATAAAAAGACAAGGGGTGGAGAGGAATACAAAATGTAGTATTGTCACATGTAATTTTGGAACTACTGTTTTAATTTAAAATTCATGTGTAGGGTAGCAAAATATGTGACATCACACTTGCGAGGGGTCTCACAAATGTGACCAATTGTGATAAGGGGAGGGGGGGGGGGGGGGTCAAAAATCATAAAATTCGTGTGTATACAATTTAAATAGAAGCCCAAATAATATCGGTCACAGATGCGTTGCTAGTACTAACCTCGGTAACTAAGTTGTGACCTTGTGAAAGTAAATGTCATGGTGCACCTCACCATGGCCTTCAAACCAGAACATAGCGCTTAACACTACTAACGCATCACAAATATAGGTAGCATACAGGTAAAAAAGGAACATTGTTAAATTAATAACAAAACGAATGCTTAGAAATCAATAGATTTTTTGATTTTAATATATATATTTTTTATTTTTTCCGATTTACGTCTAAATGTTAAATAATAAAAGTGTAAGATATAATTTTTCTTTCATTTGACACCCATATTGTTATGATAGTAAAAAAATCGTCCCTCCCTTTGTAACTTTTTTTCTTACACTACCACCGGATCGGTACGACCTCTCGACTGAGAAGATCCTGCAAGAAACTCAGCGGGTTAGTCTTTTTTCTCATTTATATCCATTTTTTTGAATATACTTGTTTACAATCATGTTTTTTTACCCGATAATGAAAGTTAGCTCCAGTATCTTGCCATATACCTATCTATAAATGATAATATGTTACGATTCGTCCAGCCGTTTGGGCTGTAGCGTGCCAAATACATACATACAAACATACATACGCTCGAAAAACACTACTAGTACCTTTCTTTCGACGCAAACAGATTATGAAACAATTTTCTTATATCCTTATAAATGTTGTCGTTCCCAGGGCGGACCGGCAACGTATGCCACGCGGACCAGGAGTGTCCAGACAACGCCTTCTGCCGCCAGAGCAGCTACTGCGTGTGCAAGGAGGGCTTCGTGTACGCCGCTGTTAATAGCACGCATAAGGGCTGTTTGAAAGGTTAGTGTTGTGTGGGGTACAACCCATTATAGGCCCACTGCCGGGCACGGGTCTTCTCTCATAATGAGAGTTTTAGGCCATAGTCCACGGCGCTGGCCAAGTGCGAATTGCTGGACCTCACACACCTCCGAGAACTTTTTTTTAAACACTCTTGGGTGTGTAGGTTTCTTCACGATGTTTTTCTTCACCGAAAAGCAGTAATTAATTTCTAATACGCATGTAAATCAGTGGTGCGTGCCAGGGTTTGAACCTCGAACCTCCCGATCGAGAGGGCAAGTTTCAACCATTAGGCTATCACTGCTTTGTGTGGTGTACCTTCCTATATTCCTTTTCTTGAATAACCGCAGGATTTAAAATTAATCAACAATTATTTTAAAATACAATTATATTCAAGTAAAGGTCTATAATTGAAAGTGGTGCCCTACCCTCATAGTGATTCACTTCTTTAATTTAAAAGGTAAAAACAAAAGCAGTGCATAGTTTCTACCTGGTTCTTCTGTATACGTTTTTGAGTTGTGTTAGTCCAAGCAGCGATATTCATTGATGACTCGGTCAGGCTAATAAGAAATTTTCTTTCGATGATAGTATATTGTCGTTCACAAAGCAACTTTACGAGTAAACACAATAGTATAATCTCTTTATTAATTTTAATATGACAATAAAATATATACTAATATAAACAAATTGACAAATTTATAGACGGATTGAAATCTAGGCGGAATATTAAATGCAAGATTTAAATATTTGGTTTGTAAAACTATAAATCTGTGGTTACGGAATTTCAAATACGTTGTTTCGAACTTATCATTGATAGAGTAGATGTTAAATCTTGTTATATATGTTATGCACAGTTTAAAAACTCTCAGTTGGTTATCTCATCCGAAATAGGTAAAATAACTTATCTAGCCTCCGTCTAGTCCGTTTTTCTTTTTCGTTTGGGACGTTGTATATATTAACTAGATCGTTACGTACCGAACTTCGCACTATTCATTACATAAAGTAATCCCTGTATTCCACATCTGCGCAAGGTGGTATGTAGGTACTCCAACCCCTTTTAGTTATAAAGAGAGATTAGAAAATATCTGAGAAGAGAATTATCATTTCGGTCTGCGTCGTGCTGAGACATAGATTTATTTGTTCTTTTCCTATTCCAGAGGCCCGAAATGGCGAAGAGTGCGTGCAGCATATCCAGTGCCACTCGACGATGGGCGTCCACTCCGAGTGCGCTGGCGGACACTGCGCCTGTGCACCCAATGCTCACCTCGAGACTGACCGATGTTACGAGACGGCTGGTTAGTATTATAAAATTTTATTCTTTGTGTCACATTATGGTTTACTCGGGGAATATTTATAGAAACGCGAAATTTAAAAAAATCTTCATAAAAAAAGCGTTTAATTGCCATATACTCACAATTTATTTGTTATTCATAAGGAATACTTAATTGAATCATAGACAAAATATCCAAACCACATGCAGTTAATGATTCAGACAGCTACGGATTGAGGCGTAACGCATTCCACACTCATAGCCCTTAGATAGATTTTGTCCTCTATCATGGGTGACATGGACATACACAAAGACAAGTACACAAACACAAAGAGCCAGAATAAAAACCTAAATTCATTATTCAGATTTCTGTCCCGCCTGGAATCGAACCCGGAACCCATAGCGTGTCGAACCGCCTCCTCACCTTTGCCATGGTTAATGAGTATCCTAATTAATCCAGGTCTTAAATTATCCGTTTGCCAAATTTCAATAAAATGTGATCTGTTAGCTTTTTTTATCTGACTGAAGTGTGCCGGCAACCACACCCGTCCATCTTAACGCAAGAAATGCTTCACGCTAGAAATAGGTGTGCCGGTAGTTCTTCCTCTGTCGAACAACACTGGTTGTACCTTCATAATCATGTACAAAGAGTAACAAACACACCTACATCCTCACAAACATTTACATACGTAATATTCATAAGATGTACCGTTACGTAGTTTAATTTATTATGAACCATTTAACGGAATGGAAAAGTGATAGTACGAAGCGCTGAATAAATATTTTCTTGTTTCAGTAATCGGCGAACGATGTTTAGTGGACATGAACTGCTATTTGGGCGAGCAAGGCGCGGAGCGGCAGGCGTTCTGCGTGCGCGGCTACTGCACCTGTCAGCTGCAGTACAGCCCTAGGGATAATGGCACGAGGTAATCTTACATTTTGATAAGTGACTAGACATCGGATTATATGCACTGTCAAATGCTAAACTATGCATGCAAATATGCACAATAAATGATGAAATATGCAACAAAATGGTTAAACATAGGTACACAAAATATGCACTATGAAAGAAACATCTTATTTTTGGTCGTCAAACTGAAGTTGGTATAGAATTAATGACCTTTTCTGGGTCGTCAAACTTAAACCACATTAGACGATTTTTGGTCGTCAAGCAAACTATTTTGTCCAAAACTAATGAAAAAGGGCCAAAATAAGCAGTAACGCTTAAAAACTGTCATTATATGAATTTGCATATGCAAATGCATTAATCCGGTGTCTTAGTCGTGATATTTACTATTTATATTTTATCTAGCTCTACACAAATAGGTAGGTTCACAATTCTTAGGAAAGACTTTTTGCTGCTGGTCAAAGACGGATGTAATGAATATACTAATTACGTTCTGTTATAGAATCCTTCGCGGTGCGACGCCTAATAACAGCAGTAGTAAATACCGCTGTGTTTAGGTTGAAAAGATGTAGTAAAGGAGATTTATTTATACGAAGCGATCTACGACATCAGCAAGGCATTTCTGGCCAACGTCAGACTCTGATTTTGTCTAGGATTGACCACTGTTTTTCATGCTCATTTACTACTAACATTACGAACTTAATGTCTAATGGCATTCTCTGCCAGTCAACCCTGGGCGATGGCGACAAATTTGTGGTAGGCATATAAATTTAAGTAGCAGAAATTAATAAATTTTACTAATTTACTTAAAGGTATATTATGCCAAGTTTTTGAGCATTAAGTGAGTGTTTGGTGAGTTTTATTATATTTTTGTGTCTGACGATACGTCTGTCAAGCATGAAAATCTTATTTACAATAGATACCCAGCAATTGGTCAGCAAACGTGATATTCAGTTGCATATACCGTTACGACGAAACACGATCAGAGTAATACATTGAAAAATCTTCGATAATATTTTGGAAAATGTTCCCCAGATGCGTCCGCGACGCAGCCCTCGGCGAGGAGTGCGAGGACGAGCTGCAATGCGCGGGCCCGGGGCTGGAGTGTCGCGGAACCTGCCGCTGCCGGGAGCGCTGGGTCGCGCACACTGAGAACAAAGCTTGTCTCGAATGTGAGTTGGATGAATGAATGAATGAATGAATTAATTAATTATTTAATTTGAAAGAATCAATTTTTGAAGTGAAACTTCTTGAAGTGAAACTTCTTTATCGGGGTTGTTATTAAATTTAGTGTAACATTTTTACGTTACGTTACGTTACGCGCCATCTTTTTTATTCCGTTACGCGCCATCTTTTTCTTATCCCTACCACGCGTGATATTAGATAGATTATTATAGATTAGATTATTAGATAAAGTTTAATAAAAGCCTTTTATTAAACTTTATTTAACCAATTTCTGTAAAGTTGCATATAGTAAATTATTTTTTGAAAAATAACGTCATAAAGAAGTTTCACTTCTTACGAGTGTACACTAGTACACGCACACATTTTTATTCGTAATTGCATACTTTTATAGTAGCAACGCATCTGTGTCTGATTTCAGATAGAACCCATGTTCTGTATGAAGTTAATTATAGATGTCCATGGGCGGAATTGACCACTTACCACCAGGTGGACTGCATGCTCGTTTGCTATTTCAGTCAGATAAAAAAAACTTGCGTATATAAAGTTGAAAATTTACACATATTAATTTTTTCGTACTTTACCGGTTATCCGGCGTACAAAAATTCAAAGATTAATGTAATTTGTAGTAATAAATATTAACAACAACATAATAAAGAATAAATACCTACTACTCAATAGTATGTATTTATTAACCACAAGTAGGTACCTACTTGTCAGTTTAATTTAAAATAAATGATATTTAAATACAATATTAATAATAATAATTTGGCCGTACTAGTTGTGTGATGCTTTGCAAGGGTGTAGGTTTGTTAAGGAGGGAGTCTAAGAGCTGATAAGCTCGGCTAGGCTCTTTAGGTGGTCTCTGTAGCCTCGGGGTCAGAATAGGGCTACGGTATCCCCTGCCTGTCGTAAGAGGCGACTAAAAGGGGCTTCCGGGGTTGCAGACGGCTAGAGTGGGAGCTCGAACCGTTCGGTCAAGCAAACCCGGGAAGGACGGCGGTATGTGTGGTCGCATACCGTCGTAAAGACTAGAGGGAGCGGTGGGCCCAGCCGCCATCTGGGAGGAGCCCGATGGGGCAGCGCGCTTGGAGGATTCCGGTTGAAGTCGTTTCGAGATCCCGGAGTCCTCCTTTTCAGCGCCGAGGACGGCCACCGTTTCCCCCTCGAAAACAAAAAAAAAGGCTCTTTAGGTAACAAAAAATTCAGCTTTGTTTAAAGGGACCGAAATAAAGTCTCCAGAATTGGTCGTCAATTAACAAAAGGTGTTTTAGTGTTTACAGCCTTTTACTCGCATATGCTAAGGGTTCCGACTTGATAAATCACACTACCTTAAGTACTTACATGAAACCCTGAAACCTTGACAGCTTCTTCTAAATCTGATTAAAGAAATAGACTTGAGTTATTGTAGCGAAAAAAGACAACACGAGACCTGACCCCTCATTTGAAAAAACAAACATTGATTAAATCACTACATAGTATAAAACAAAGTTGCTTCGCGCTGTCTGTCCTTTTGTATGCTTAGATCTTTAAAACTACGCTACGGATTGTAATGCAGTTTTTTTATAGATAGAGTGATTCAAGAGGAAGGTTTTTATGTATAATATAGGGGATTTTATGTATATAGGGGAAAAACACTGATAATTTTAGATTTTTGACTTTTAGGCAGAACGAATTTCGCCAGGTCAGTTAGTAAAAATCAAAAATTTTATGTTCCTTACACAATTATGTTTTGATGTGAAATAGTGATTTTGGTCGCTTTATTTAAAAAATATGTTATTCTTAATAGGTTTATGTACCTAAGTAATAACAATTTACTATGCTATGGCAAGCTTAACTATCATAGCTAAACATTTTGAACACTTTAGTCAATGACCTTTTTTTTTTTTTTTGTTTTCGAGGGGGAAACTTTCAAAAAGTACCCGACGTCGTGGGAGCGACGTGGGTTATGTGGGATTCTTACCGCACTAAAACCCCCCCGGTGGCCGACGTCGACGCTGCGAAGAGGTCTCCGGGAACTCCACTTGACCGCCGCCGGTGTCCTCAGCGTGTGCCCCATCGGGCTCTTCTCTGGTGGGCGTGAACTGCTCACCGCACCTTCTGGTTTTTACGGCAACATGCAACCACACATGCCGCCGTCCTTCCCGGGGTCACTTGACCGGACGGTTCGAGCTCCCACTCTTCCCGCCCGCAACCCCGGAAGCCTCTTTTAGTCGCCTTTTACGACAGGCAGAGGGTACCGTAGTCCTATTCTGGTCCCGGAACTACAATGACCTAGCTGTCTGATTTGGTTTGACTAGCACTTTAGCAAGGATATTTGTATGTGTACTTCTTTATTCTTTTTTCGTCTTCTATATAAAAATGAATGTTTGTCTGTATGTCCTCTATAGAATCGTAAACTATTCATTTGATCATGTGATGATCTTTAACAAAGTTGTTATTAATGAGCTCGCGAAGATTTCTGATGTATTCTTTCGTGATGGCGTAGCAACGCACACAGAGTACAGCTAGTATCAAAATATAAAGCTTGGAGACTACTTATTCCCAACATTGTCTCCCAGCGGCCCAAGCGCTGAACGACACATGCGACTACGACGTGCAATGCGACGCGCTGGCCGGCGTCGCTGAAGCGAGGTCCCCGGGCGCCGCGCTGTGTCTGGGCGGCGTGTGCGCGTGCGCGTACAACGCGCGCGCAGCCGGCACGCCGCCGCGCTGCTGGCACCGACGGAGGCCCGGACAGGAGTGTCGCCGGGATGAGGTGGGTTTATTAAAGCTATCATTTACTTGAGATTTACAGAAGCGCTGTAGATGCAAGTAATTGATAGCGCTCAACGACACGTGCGACTACGACGTGCAATGCGACGCGCTGGTCGGCGTCGCTAAAGCGAGGTCGCTAGGCGCCACGCCGTTTCTTGGTGGCGTTTGCGCGTGCGCGTACGACGCCGCCTTGCTGGCACCGACGTAAGCTCGGACAGGAGTGTCGCCGGGATGAGGTGGGTTTATTAAAGCTCACTTAGCCGTAGGTTGAGGACTGTATAGCCGTGGGTTGCTTGAGGCTATTACTTGAGATCTACAGAAGCGCTGTAGATCTCAAGTAATTGATAGCGCTAAACGACACGTACGACTGCGATGTGCAATGCGACGCGCTGGCCGGCGTCGCTGAAGCGAGGTCGCTGGGCACCGCGGTTTGTCTTGTGGCGTATGCGCGTACATCCGGGGATTCCCCTAACCATAGACAAAGTCGACATTTAATTATAGCGGCATGACTATGACATCGGAGTGGTTTGCATGGATGATCGCTAGATAGTGGACTTAGTAAATTATACAGGATTCGTACAGAAATATTAATATATTTTGTAAACTTTGAAATTACCCAATAAAAAATCAAATAAGTAACTTGAAAATAGATCTAATATACTAAGTATTGGGTAGGTAATAAGATTTAAAATATGTACCACTTTAGAAATCAATTCTGCAATATATACAGTTATACCTACGTGCTTGCCAAGTGTGATGGATGTAGGCCCAATAACAGATTATAGATTTAATTGCAGTAATTTAAATGAAACTAATGGGTCGCATTTAAATTTTAACATATCATTTAATAAATCATTTAAAACATTTAAATACTACAAAATTAAATAATATCACTGTTACTCTGCTTAAATAAAACTTAACTAACACGATAACTTGATTTCCAGGAGTGCGTATCAGAAGAAGACGAGCCAGGTTACTGTCTCTCCGGCCGCTGTACTTGCAAGACCTGCACTCCTGACGCTAAGGACTTCGGCGGAGCGAACACACTTCCCCGTCCACCGATCTACATCGCCGCCATCTTGACCATCGCGGCCATTTTGAGGCACTAGCCGCCATCTTGTGCTTTAGCGCTCGATCAAGTTTCACATAATCGGTGGTTTTAACAAGTTCCAATGAGCACTATCAACAAGTTGTGCGAACTATCTATTAAAAACAAGAAAAAGTAAGAAAGAATGAAAGAAAGAAATATTTCATTGCGTTACAGTAGTGCACTGTATCGTATGCGTTATTATTTTGGAAACAGAAAAAAAGATGAAAGTAATATTATCGTGTAACAATGTTGATAGTGCCTGCTTTTTCAATTTATTATTTGGAATATTATGAAAACTGGAGACCATTTTTCCAAGATCTTTTGCGGTTTATGTCATGGTAGCTTCACTGGATTTACGAGAAGTAACTTTTTTGGGACCTTTATTGTTATTTTAACATCGTTTTTATCTTAACTTATCCTTCCGTTGGCCAATATCAAATATTTTAAAAATGTTTTGAAAGTTTCGTAAGAATCCTCTGGCGACTCGACCGCCATTTTAAAATAACCTTTATCAGGGCGTAGAAACACCCTTTAAATGGTTTCATATAAAAGTTAAATAGAGATTACTTCTTTGATTTCATGGCACATTCAAACCTGGGAATTAAGAAATAAATTTATTATTATCGATAAGTTAACCAGTGTTCCACAGAACAAATTCGTTAAAATAAGCTAGAAATTGGTGTTGAAATTCCTAATTTTTATCAAATTACATTGCTAGTATAAAAAATAATGTATAAAAACTGTTCGTCTTTAAGGCACCGGATCAAAAATAATTAAACTAAAATACATACGATATGTCGCATCGTGCATCGCCACACGCTACGACGCCGTATCATGGAACGATGTCGTAACGTGCATCATAAAAACCACGAAACGTCAACGTGTTATACAACACCACATCGTATTGTGTAGCTATGTATTTTAGCTTAATTTATGCACAAACTAGTTGTTAGGTTGTTGAGATATTAAATATCGTTGGTAGCATACAAAGTTTATTGTAAGTTGTAAATAATATTGTTGTTTGTTGTTATAAAGTTTAAGTTAGACCCAAGCCCAGCAGTGGGATTGTGGATAGATATTTTAATAACACTTTCATTATAGACAGTATTTTTCGAGTGCAATTTTGATGTTCGTAAAAACAGTTCATAGAATGGGTAGTTTTATGCCAAAGAGTGTACACAAGATATCGAATGTGTAAATAAAGGATATTTATTTTAAATGTTGTTTTATTGGCCTTTTCTTAGATTCAATTTACTTTTGTTAAAGGTAAAAAAGTAGAAATACCTTTTTTCTCCATCCTATAGCCTCGGTCTCTTATGTAAGAAAATGAATGCTCTATTCTTAGATTGGCTTGGCTATTCATCGTTAATCTTAAAAGTATTTATTTTTATAAGGGGCTTATTACGGAGGCATGATGTTCACTATTTATACCTATGGACGTATATGTGGTCAAAATCAAAAAATACTACTCAACTCAAGTCATTAATAGATGCCTTTCGACCTTTAACGACTCAATTGGAATTATAAAATTATCTAGACATCTTTATTCTTCCTTTTTATGTTTAAAATTATAAAATAAATAAAAATACTTAACTCTTACTATGCTCTTCTCACATTAGGCGTCAAGGGCACATCGATATTTCTAGAGCTGGTAGAAGTGAGCGAGGCGTGTAAGGCTCGACGCACACTGGGCGATGCGGCCGCGTATACCATGGGGTTCAACGCTGAATTGATGTAACCGAACCAAGTGCACCATTCAAAGGCTGGATCCCACACGCAATCGCAAATTGAATCTAGAGTAGAATAAAAACAGATCTAAAACGTCAGTTATTCGTAATTCTTTATTCGTAAAATTTGTCCTTTTGTGCTTTTTAAAAGCTCATAATATCACAACATGATATTATGAGCTTTTAAAAAGCAAACAATCATCAACATTAATTTATTAATTATTATTAGTAATGTCGCAAATGAATTCGTACTAAGTTACTTGTTTGCAACAACCCTATTTTGATCCCGGAACTACAGGGACGAAGGTACCTACACTTACCAGCTGGCAGCATGATGAAGAAAGGCGTCCAACAGATCAGGAACAACGCCATGAGCGTCGCAATGGTGCGTGTGGCGCGACGCTGCAGGAGCATTATATTTGCGCTGAAATTAAATGACTTTATTTGGTAGACCTGTACACGTATAAATTGTTAGTTACGTTATTTTTGAAGTGAAACTTCTTTATCGGGGTTGGAAAAAAATTTAGTGTATTTTTTCGTTACGCGCCATCTTTTTTCTGTTACGCGCCATCTTTTTTTTTCCGTTACGCGCCATCTTTTTCTTATCCCTACCACGCGTGATATTATATAGATTATTAGATAAAGTTTAATAAAAGCCTTTTATTAAACTTTATCTAATTTAACTTTATTTAACCAATTTCTGTAAAGTTGCATATAGCAAATTATTTTTTGAAAAATAACGTCATAAAGAAGTTTCACTTCTTACGAGTGTACGCTAGTACACGCACACATTTTATTTCTTACACTGCCACTGGCTTGAGACGTGTCTCAGGCCAGTGGCAGGCTCAGAAGAAGAAGAAGAAGAAGTAGCAAACGAGCATGCAGTCCACCTGATGGTAAGTGGTCAGACAATGGTAGAACATAGATTTTATCTGAAGTCAATCACAGATGCGTTGCTACTCCCGAGGACTAGGATGGTCGCCTCATATAGAAGTGTGCCGGTAACCACACCCTTCCATCGAAACGCAATGAATGCTTCACGTTGGAAATAGGTGTGGCGGTGGTACCTCCCCGGTCGAACTACACTGGTTCTATCACCTTCTAGGAAATTAGGTTAGCCTGAGCCCGTTTACGATTACGCTCATTTAGAGCGCACATTATATCAGAGTTTTCGTTGTTATTATAGCCGAAGTATTGTAACAACTTTATTAAGGCCTTATAAACTTTATAAGATTACATTTTTAATAAATTATTTAGTCAAAATTAAACTTACAGAGAAGCGAGTGGTTTTGCTGACGATTTTGGGGCATCAGGTTGTGTACTGTCTGGTAAGTTCAAGTGGCAACCCTTTGGAGACATAGACCTAAAATTAGAGTTTATTGAGTGGTTAAAATTCTTACTAGATGTAACACCTTAAATAAATAATCTTGAAAACATAATTTTGTACAAAAATCTTAAAGCCTTGCGAAAAAATAAGTTAAAAAGTTGTAACCACACATAGTTGTAACAATGAGAATAAGTTCATAAAACGTTAGTAGGTATATTTTGAATCACGTCATGACTTACAACTTTCTATTAGTAGTTCCATTTGAGTATGATACTAAGTACAAAATGGAGAATATTACTGGATCCCATCCGTCCATCCATCAGCCCCTAAAGGTCCACTGCTGGACATAGGCCTCCCCTAAATGACGCCACTCCAACCGGTCCTGTACCTTCTGAATTTCTATAATTTGGATTGGACATTTTTTATAAGTATTTACACGTAATTTCTAGTAAAACGCCAGGTAACACTGTGCTGAGAGCGCGATAGGACAGAGCGGGTTGGAATGTGACGCCACACTGGCACACGCATCGAGTAGGTACGGTCGGGACATAGGTACTTTAAATTACTTAACAATCAGAAACTAATTGACGTATCGCAATAATTCTTTCACTTGTATTTTTTATTTTTGACAGAGAATATGGAATATGGAATAACATTCTTCATTAAGTAAACCGAGTGTAAATCTCGATATGATAAATATGAAGATTATGAAAAACTTGCTTAGTTAACATTAATCTTACATGTTTTTTAATTGACTGTCGGCTGTTGATGAGGACTGAGAAATGAGCCTTCCCTTACGTAGCTCATGCTGCCCCTGAAAATTATATCATGTACATCAACATTGTGTTTCTTTGTCTAATATATTTATAACATGTCCGGCTAGTTTGTATCACTATGGGGTTCTACTAGGGCCATGAGACTAAAACTACTAGGTTATTCTCACGGCTTCGCTTGCTTCGGTCACGTCTAACACGGTAATGAGTATCCTAGGTGTTAATATAGGTCATTAACTGTGTGTCAAATTTTAGAGAAATTCGACCGATAGTTCTTGTGAGAATAACACACAAACATGCTCACAAACTTTTACATTTATAATATTGATAACAGTATTATCTAACATTAAAAAAATTACCTCTTGTGGCGGACAGGGGGACCTGCCCCGATGTGCTCGTATAGTTGGGGGCGCTGCAAGCGCGCGGAGGATACGCCCGTAAAGTACTACCATCGCCACAGCGGGGAGGTAGAACGAGAATGTTATGCTGCTAAACACGTAGCTGGAAATATTATATAAAAATAACGAGTAATTATCGTCACTTTTTAAATAATAATTATTTAATACATGAGATTATTCAAATATGTTCCGGTCCACCTTCGTGCTAGTGCAGATGTGACGGCACGAACGCAGTGGATAGCACGACCACCGCAGCAACGGCAGCGACGGGCCACACGAGCGCAGCGAACAGCCGCGCGCGGTGACTGCGCTGCGCCCGAGCCAGCGGCGCAGTGATAATCTAACCTCAGGTCGGACCCTTATCTGGCGTTAACTAGAGATGTCTTTGCGGGTAGCAGTGACCACTTACCAGTGGTGCTGCAATTTTTACAATGTCACTTGATAAACAAAATTATAGCAGGGTACAAGATTTATTAATATATTTTATCACTTCCGAATGCGTCTGACAGTGGTTTATTCCCCAACAAATTTCGTAAAAATATGTCATATTAGTGGTTAAAAATATACTTCAAAATAATAATCTTGTAAACTTTTTCAGAAACTCAAAAAGGAATTTAGTAATCAACATACCCAACGTTAACATTAACAGTGCACGCTTTCGCCGGTCCGCCTTCGTGCCAGTGCAGCGGCGACGGCACGAACGCAGTCGGCAGCGCGACTGCCGCAGCAACGGGCCATACGAGCGCAGCGTACAGCCGCGCGCGGCGACTGCGCTGCGCCCGAGCCAGCGGCGCAGTGATCGCGCACCATCGCTCCCAGCCCAGCACGCATATGGATAGGATGGACGCCGTGCAGCATAAAACGTCTAGTGTGCTCCAGCAAGCGCAAATTATGCTGTCTGTGTAAAATGTACATACATGCAATGTGTATACCTATGTTACAAACTTCGAATTTCAATTTGTGATTATGAAAGCAAAGTTAGTATACTTAACATAACATAGGTATGTCATCAATTCAAAATGATTGAAGTATTTTTTAAAAAAGGTCCATGATTGCATTATTCCATTTTAAAACGTACCTACATTAATATTTTTTTTAATTTCCAATAATTTTAATTGAATGTACCTATTATGTAGGTAAATTCCTCGGCTAATTATAAACTTAGCAAATTTTCTCGTAATGTTCCCTAATTTCTTCATAGTAGTATCATAACATATGACTATGTCACATTTAATAAAATAGTTAAAATAAATATAGCGTACTTAGCCGAAACACGAAGAGATCTCTAGCAGCAGCAACCGGCAAAACAAAGATGGCGACCAACAGATCAGCTGTGGCGAGGCTAGCTAGGGGATAATGCGCGGGTGCCCGACGTAGTCTGCGCAGTGCCATTAGCACGGCTAGATTCCCCACCAGTGTGGCGATGGTGATGGTCACCATCGCTGCTGCTGCCGCACACCATCCCGTCGTGATCTCCCCCCGCGGTTGTAACGTGGTCACTGTTCTAAGAGATGGGTAAACGATCTAAACTAGATGTTTGAGTGATCCTAACCCTACAAAAACAATAAATAGGTACCTGTATTGCAAAAAATACCTAATGTTAAATATTAGTGTAAGCATTCAGATATTCTTCTAAGTCCATTTAAGTGTCTTCGATTCTACCAGTTTATAATTTTAATCGTTCATAGTATTTTTTGAAACATAGAAGTAGCAAACGAAAAAGTAGTTCATCGATGACAAGTGGCCACTGCCTCCCATGAACGCCTATTAGCAATTTCAAATAGAACAAGGGTTCAATCTGAAGTCAATCACAGACGCGTTGACGCAAATATTTCTCAATAAGAAAATTATTATAATCGTTGTCTAATTTCGTATAACTAATTATATTTATTTGATTTTGAAGTGAAATCATAAAGAAATAAACAATGTGTATTGTTAAAAATAATCTGAAAACCCACCTACTTGTTTAACATTGAAGAACTTTCACTTTATTTCTTCACAACTTCTAACAACACTTTTAAATATACTGAACATGATTTAATTCTCAATGCAATAAATTAAACACCTTTAATAGATCAGTACTGAGAATAATATTTTTTTCAAGAAATGGTAAAAAGTGGGTATGCTGCAAATTTTTTATGAACCTGTTCATTGACAGTTCAAAAAACTTTATAACGTATAATATATATTATAATATTTAAATACACAAGCATTCAAATTCAAATCCCCGTGTAATTTTACAATTGATTTATTATTTGATTCATGTTGGTAGTTTTAACATTTAAGGGCTGAATATTAATAGGAACCATAGACAGAAAATATCGGTTCCGATTGAAAAAAATGGCGCGACTAAAAGCGCGGGAAAATATTAATTTCGTAGTATTGTTTTCTCAATTCTTGCAATAAAAAATAGATATCTAATAAATCAAATAAAAAAGTGCCTAGGTTTGTTATTTACAGTAAGTTTATTTTATTAATGATATGTTGCATTCTGTAATGTCTTAAATACATAATGGCGATTCATATATTACAAGAACTTATAAGAGAAATCTTAACTTGTTGTTTATAGGCGTGTAGTAAACAATAATCAAATATTTGATCATATAACTATATGCAATATCGAATTACGTATTTAGAATACTTTCACTCTATAAATAATTTCCGTATTTATTTAATATGAAAAGCTATATTACGACTTGCATTACGTAGTACCTATGCACTTACGCAGCATATATTTTTTTATAAAACAATTTCACTAGGTACTAACTTATTTCAAAATAGGTAATGTTGTCGGTTTAGAAAAAATAAAAAAGTATATATTTTAATTACTCCTTTATTGTCAATTACGGGGAAAATATTTAAAATTTCATTCTCCTCTAACTTCGAATCTTACAAAGAAATGCATTTCATAAAAATAATGATAAAAATGTATTTACAATGTTACAGCTAGTTTATAACTATGTTGAATAGTTAAATTACAGGCTTTCCTAACTTACAACTAGAAGGCACGCAAGATCCAAGGATCCAATTCTTAACACAATTTGTGCCCTTTTTTACAGATTTTCGAAAAATGTGCCAAACATCAGATTTTGATTACGCAGTGTTATTTTACTTCGTCGATATAAAAATATCGTCCTTTAAGAAAACTATGAAAGTTCACCAATAACTGTCAGTGGTTATCAACCCTTATTGGCTTTTTCAATATAATATTCAATTTTTTATTTAATATTTTTTTTTGTTATAAAAACCATCTACAGACAAACCGTTTAATCTAATTATTTTTTTATTATTCCAATACACCAAATTTAATACTTTTTCATATAACACTGGGCAATCGTATTTACAATTTGTACTTGATTTACTGTTATATTCCGGTATTTAATTACAATAATATTTTTATTTAACAATGCATTAAAAGGAAGCACGCGTTTCTTACATTGTACCCTACTTAGTTACTAGTAATACACAATTATCACTAAAATTGTTGTAAACGGGTACCAATCGTAATAAAATTTACCTTTTTTATTTAAAAAAAAATAACGCAAAACCTGGCTCATTGGCACATAACGATGACACAAAACAAAAATACTTAACATTAAACTACACCTGCACTAAACTATTTTACGAAGATCAATCCTCAGTTTAAATATTATATTAAAAATGATAAAAAATATTATTTACAATAATGTAGGCGCAGTTCTCACAAAACAGACGTTATCTAGCACTTACGATAATATAATACAATGTTTTAAAATTGGAGATTTTTTAAAAATTGAGCATAATGTGGTCCCAAGATAATGTTCGTTAAAGCAAAGATGGAATGATGAGATCTTACTGTACGATTCGTACATAACGTACATATAAATCGAGATGACAATATAGGCACTGCTTTGGCCGGCAGTTTTTAGCCAAGTCCTTTTAGAACAGCTACAAAATTGTTTGAAAAACATAATTACCTCACTAAAGTCATCTCTAAACAAAAGAAAACATGGAAGCATTCTTGGAATGATTGAAATATACGGAAGATATACGAAATCTCTAATGTCTTGAACTTCAAAACTAAGATTGTCGCCTGTTACACATAAAAAATTAAAAATGAACTTTAAAACAAAGTCAGAGTTACAAAAGGAATGTACTAAGCAATTAAAACCTGATACAAAACAGGCGTCAATCTTAGTTTTTTTATAACTTAAGCCTTAATCTAAAATTTCTTAACGTAAAAATCTACATTACATTACAATGGATACGTGCTAAAGAATCACACATAAATAAATTCCGTTCACGTCTGTACGCAAAACAATCTCATAAGCGGAATACATATTTTCCCGTTAAAATTAATTATTTAAAACATAGTGTTATAAACAAGCAAATAAAAAAACATATTTAACAACACAACAAATATTGTAAAAGATGTTAAAAGTATGATTCCGGTGTATTTTAAACAACTTATGTCTTATGTTAATAATTTATTTTGCATTGGAAAGTTTTAATAAAAAGTACAAAGTTGTACACACAACATTAATGTTTCATACGTCATTATCATTCAAAGTTCATCATAAATCTTAAAACAGGTAGTAAAACCTTAGCGTTCGTGAAATTAAGATATACACCGAAACAGACTGTCATGGGAGATTAGTTTCCTTTAGTGCACTAGGTTACATCGAGTCATGGCTGTACAAATCAGTCTATAATCTACGGCACACTAGCACCTTGAGATTTCTTTTCACCGGCGATCGTTCACATACATTCATAACACTCAATTTTTCAAAAGTTCGGAACTTGGCTGGTGCACTTCTCAGCACCATAATAACTCAAAGTGCGTAGACATTTTTATCACTGACAAAGTGGCAAAAATATTTTATATTACCATCCACTACATCTGTTACGTTTTACGATATTCAACTGATTTCATATACATTGTTCCAACATAGGGGCTAAAAATACTTTAAATGTAGGTATTCGAGCTTTTCGGAATAAAATTTTATAAGTGAATATTTATAATTAATACAATTACTTATTATGAGCTCGTTAAAAAAATCCTTTACTTTTTAAAATATTGTAAAGACTATAATGAAATTATTAAAAGACATGAACAGTTCAAAACTGTTCCTCTCATTAAAATCTCATTTAGACTTAAAATAAAGGAGTTAAAGTCCATTGACGATCGCATAAAATTATTATGTGTTGATATGAATTAAAAATTAATAGTAACATTGTGCACTATTTCTGAAATCAGTCGAACGTCTATTCAGTAAAAGTTCATTTAATATTAAAGTTATTTTTATAAAACATGTATTTCGCGGAATAAGTTGATACACTTTAGAGCCCTATATGGACTTAGTGTTTGTCGATACAAATACCTCAAGTTACAAACAGAAATATCAATATGTTCTGCTATGAGTATTTCATAATTAACTGGCTGACCACCTATTTAATCTGTGTAACACAGCGTTAAGAACCAATAAAATTGGTTAGTACAGCACAGTTTTGTTGTAAAAGATTTTTAAATAAACCGAGCTAGGAAGCGAAGCCTGGACCGAGGGACTGAAGCCTGAAGCACAATTCCTCCTCTAAATAATTTCATTCATTTGTGCGAACAATATGTGTTTGACAGTGGTGCGTTAACAATCGTGCAAATTGCTTTTTCATTCGTGTCTTATATAGTTTCATAAAATGTCTATTGCAAGCATTTACCACTTAGCTTTTTAACTATTTCACACAATCACATTAACACAAATGAAGGTAATCACTCATATATACACGATCTTCGACGGTCTAACTTCACCTTCACCACATGATTCACGATTCTCCTATATATAGATGGCTTCGGTACCTCCCTTGTTGGTCTGTTGTATGTCGTTGGGGGAGAGCGCCGCGCGGTCCGACCAGTCGGAGTGGGGCGACTGCGTGAGCGGCGTCTGCGGGGACGGCGTGGACCAGTGGTCCGGGGACTCCGGGGACGGCGTGGGGAACGTGTCCCCCATGCCCCAGCTGCCGTAGAGACCTGGAAAACAAGGTGCGTTTAAAATACCTTTCTTACAATAAATTTGAATTGTATCAATCTAATCTTTAGGTAAACTCTTACAGGCATTTCTAAATTTTATTCACCTAAACTATTACATGTTACTATTACTATAAGTATAAATACACAACGGTCGGACCTCGGAAATATTTTGGTATACATATTTATAGAGCCTTGTGTGGTATCTGGCTTTAATAGGACCACTTTCTCTATTCCCTGAGACGATTCAAGGAAAACCCAAGAGATGGTCAGAAGCATTTACATATGTAACATCGACACCAACTGTGGTGCTCAACACTTTTACCGGACGAGGTGATTATTGACAAAAACCCATGTCTTCTTGAACAGTAAACTTCAAATCAAAGGGCTGTTGGATGGATATTACATAAGTACATATATTACCTCATATTTCTATCCTTACTAATATTATATTACTAAGGATTAAGTAAGTTAGTTTCGCTTTCACTAAAAATATACTAGTCGAAATTTGCTAAAATTTGCCAAACACATATTTTATGACCTAGATTAAAATATAAAATACTCATTGGTGTGGTAAACCTGAGCCAAGCAGACGAAGTCTCAAGAAAACAAGTACGATATATGGTTGTAAGATTTTCTCGGTACTCATCGATGTACGTGTGGAATCACACACTCACGCTTTATACACACACGCTTTCCACACTCATAGCCCCACACTAGGGTTTTCTCCTGTGTCACGGGTACCATGGACACGCACAAGACAAATACACATACACCCAGACCCAGAACATGAATCTAAACTCATCATTCAAATACCTGTCTGGCCGGGAATCGAACCCGGGACCCACTGCGCGTGAGACCGGTATGATGATTCACCACGGTCGTCATAAGTGACCTACCTGACATGATGTTGGTGATGGCGGGATGATGGTTGTGCTGCTGCTGGCCGAGCGCGTTCGCGTGCATCACCGCTTGCAGCTGCGCGTTGTGCTGGTTGCTTGCACCTGGATAACAATTTGATATTGAGTAACGAAAGGTATCAGTGAAATAACGTCATAAATTCTTAATGCTGGAAGGAAACAAAATCCCAGTGAAAAGGAGAGGGTTCAATTTATTTTGAATACTATTTGAATTATGAATGTCACATTATTAATTAACATTTATAAGTCTTTACGTAGGTGTTATCAATGCTATATTGAAACATTGATATATTATATATTGCTTGTTATATTTATTGGAAAAAATAAGTGTTTAATTTTTTTTTATGTAAAAAACCAGTAGTAATTAAAGCGATACCTTATTGCTATAAACAACCTGATACTAAAATCAACATTTATACATAGAAATAATAAAAATACATTTATATTTTAGAAATAATATTTTACTCAATAAATGCATAACTTATTTCCTTTGAAATATCGGTTAAAAAGAATAATATCATAAAAGAATTACAATTACTTGTACATAAATAAACGTATTAATATAACAGAGGTACTAACTGAGATGCGCAAGCGCAGAGTATGCGGCGGCGTCGATCTGGTGCTGGTGCGACTGGCGCAGCGCCGCCATGTGCGCCGGCGACGTCGGCAGCGACGGCCGCGACTTGCCCGGCGACGGCGAACCTGGGGGAACGTGAGTTTTTAAGTCTGCTTTTTTATAATACATTCTAAAATCCCAGTTTATAACGTTAGCGTCAGGACCCCTGGACCAAGTGCGATATTTTGTGTTTGGAGGCTATTAAGATTTAGTACATTTTTGGTACTATTTGGTACCTAAATTAAAATAATTAGTACCTCGACGAGCAGTGAAATAAAAAGAAAAGAAAGTGGTCCAGACATTCTGACGTCAGGTTGTCTGGACCACATTTTTTCACATGGTTGGAGACAATATATCTTAATTGTTTATTTGTAAATATTTAATACCTTTTTAGTACCTAAACATATATTTTTCTACAAATTTTATGTCGTCCCAGGAAAAAGATACGGTTGAAAAACTTTTAATTGTATCCGTTACCCCAGGAGAGTAGAAAAAACGTTTCCTGCTGGGGTAACGTTCCAGCAGGAAAATTCTAAACGAATAAACGATGAGTTAAAAATTGCGCATGAGCAGATAGCTTATATTTGTGCAAATTTGTGCGCTAAAAATAATTTGTGCGTCTTCAGGTTTTCGAGATATTGCGTTTCCTGCTGCGGTAACGTTTTGCAAAATCGTATATCTCAAAGACTATTGAATGTCCGCACAAACACCCCATACACAAAATATCGCACTTGGTCCAGGGATCCTGACGCTAACTTTATAACACCCTGCTTTTATTTTATAATACACGAGAGAATCCGGAAAATCTAGACTTACGTTTTTATTTAAACCCATTAGTCATAATACTAGCCATTGTCATATTTTGTAGTCGTATGTTATGGAAACTTTAGAAAAATATTTCAATGCAGTGTAATATTCATACAGGGCACTGTTTTTTCAGATTTAAGGTTAAACCACAACATGTTGCATTTTGATATGGATACTAATGACACACTCCGCTTTAAGGGTCCTACTTACGTTTCCCAAACATTTAGGTACTGCCCAATACTCAGAAAACGTTTAATAGTTGCACAATAATTATAAAACAATAAAAAAAATCTATTTGTATAACTTAATTGCAACATATAATTAAAAATATTTGAACCGAAAAACAACAATAGTATTGTATACGATAATCGATCGATAATAATTTATTCTAACCGGATATTCTAACCAAACCCGGTTAAGTTTGAGTTACGGACTAATCATACGGACTTTAAAGTAAGCATAAATAATAAAACTTACCAATATACGCGTGCGGCGAGGTGGTGTGGTTGCTGTGTGTGGGCGAGTGGTTGGAGTACGGCGGCGACAGCGACGCTCCCAGCGCCGCACTGCCGAACTGGAGTGCCTGCCCCGTCTGTGTAACAAAGTATTTTATTAAAAGCTGACCCGGCGATCTTCGTTCCGCCTAAAAGTCAAAAATCTAAATATATCAGAGTTTCTCTACTATATGAAACGTGTATTATACATAAAACCTTCCTCTTAAATTACTCTATCTATTAAAAAAACAGCATTAAAATCCGTAGCGTAGTTTAAAAGGTCTAAGCATACATAGGGACAGACAGCGAGAAGCGACCTTGTTTTATACTATGTAGTGATATACCATTTATAAAACACATATGTAAAGTCTACTTAGTTGCATGGAAATATATATTTTTTGTAAAACAAATAGAAATCGATAGGCTTCCCAAAAGGGTTTAGCCGAAACGCCTCTTGAATGCACTAAGTATATCACATTCTTCATAACGAAACATAAGAGCTTTTAAAAGTTCTGAAGTGTTGTGTAAAACAGCATGGGCGATTAAAGTAAAAAACGAGACCATAATAGTAGGCCGGTAGTTTGTTGATAAAATATTTGCTACCTCATGACTAATTACAGACATTTATAAATGGAAATTACTACTTATGAAAAGTCGCAATTCTTACTTCTTTATTATTTAAATAATTAATGTAGCTATCATTTGTCCCCTAACAAACTTCATAACATGGGTTCTATCTAAATTATAGACACGTTATTAATCCCGAGGAGACGGTTACCGCATATCAACGTGAGCCCAAGACCACATCCTTACATCGAAACTATAACCATCGCACTAGAAATCGGTCCATCTCAGTTGCACCAAACTTTGGAATTACAAATGAAGTACTTGCACAAAAACTTTCAAATTAAAAACCTCGCAGAACATAGCCTGTCGTGAGTTATACATACATATGTTACCTTAACGCAGTCCTCGTAGCTGGGCGGCTGTTTGTGTTGCACGAGCTGCTCCATGCCCGCGAACTGCGCCATCGCGTTCGAGTACAGCGACGTCGCGTCGTACGGGGACGGCAGATCCTGGACATTTGTAACTCGTTATATGATGGGTACTTTGAATCATAATGTGTATGTGAGAAGGGGCTGAGAGGGTCTGAATCCCCCTTGCTTAGCATAGGCGAGCACTACAATAGATGGGCGTAAATTGGGAAGGGTTTTAGTCTGGATGGGCTGTATCATGGGTGTATATGGATGGGGCTGATAAGGTCTGAATCCCCCTCTTTAGCATAGGCGAGTACAATACATGGGCGTATATTGGGAAGGGTTTTAGTCTGTACGGGCTGTATCATGGGTGTATATGAGGAGGGGCTGAGAGGGTCTGAATCCCCCCTCCTTAGCCTAGGCGAGCACTATAATACATGGGCGTATATTGGGAAGGGTTTTAGTCTGGATGGGCATAAATAAGGTAGGGACGGTTTAGAAGGGATTTGAAGCCCCTTTGGCATGGGTGAGAAAAGATCGCCAAATAATTACTTATGTTCCAACAATCTATGATCCAAAAAATAAGCTTAAACAAAACGAATCACAGTTAGCTATAACATACAAATTAAAATGAGGTGTTACCTGTAAATTTTGAAGTGGTGACTCTACGGGACTCAAACTAAATCCCAAACTCTCGACGCTTTGTGGCACTTCTTGCGCTACCTTTTTGTTGTTCTTTTTTACACTTGGTTTCCTGTCGAACATAAATGCTTACTTTCAGTTCAAGAAATTATTCAGTTTATGTTAGGTAACCGAAGAAATAGTACTATTTCAATAGATTACATTTACAATTATTTGTTGCCTGTAATGTAATGTTAACCACATTCTTAGAGTCCTATTTCTAAGACAAATAAATAACTTTAATTTGAGCTGTGTATTCGTGATAAACGAACAATAAACAACTGTAGATTACTAGCCTATATTTCGCTAAACAAAAATATCAGCGTTAATACCATCAATTAATGATTAATTACCAATATTAATATTAATTAATATCAATTAATATTAATTACTAATACCTATTTATAATGGTGGCACCAATGTATAAGCCTGGCCTTAGATGGCTGTACTTAATCATCGTATTAGAACTCGTAGAACGTTCAATACCTTGTCATTGGATTGGATTTTAAAATTGCACCAATTTATAACACATAATTATTATGTCATTAGGTTTCAATGGTGTATATTGGTAGTGGTATTTATTGTATAAAATTTATATGTCACAATGTTAATTACCGATCGAAACGGCTTGACCGATGTTTACCTATATGCGTATTCAGTAGGTCTAAGAATCGGCCAACATCTATTTTTCATACCCCTTAGTGATAAGGGTTGTCACTTTTAACATTATAATTTTTTATATGGCAAAACAACGTTTGCCGGGTCAGCTAGTATTATTTGGTCACTGCACTCCAGTACTGTCTGTCTCTTACTTCACCGAAAACAATACATTAACAATTTTCTAAGACCCTAATCGATATACCTACCTTTGGTCACTGTACTCTCCAGTACTTTCTAACTCTCCAACTTCACCATTTACTAAGACCCTAAGCGGTCACTTACCGTCGTATCTGCGAATGTTGAAAACAACACATTAAGAATTCACTAAGACTCCCTATTATCACTCACCGTCGTATCTGCGAGTGTTGCAAGTTGTTGTTGTCGTACGCCTGCTCCTGCGGGCTGTCGGGCCCCGCCTTCGCGCGTGACTTCTTCGGCTTGCCCTTCGTGGCCGTCGCGCTGATCACCGTCGGCTGGCTGATCAGCTGTGGGTGCGGGTTTGGAGAAGCTGGGAAAGACATTGCGAATTATAATCTAGATATTGTTACGTGTAAATTGCATAGGTGTGGATTAAGGCCTGGAATGGGGGAGTCGGAGCAATGAAATGTCTTTATTTTTGCATAGGCCTAGGGGACGCTTACAAATTGTCAGTTACATTTTTTTACACTACCACCGGATCGGAACACGACCTCACGGTCATTACATCAATCTTAAACATTCGATTGCAGGGTTAATCTCAAGTTAAGCAGACATAGGTGTGATATAGTATTTATATCCCGAGACATTCCCGAAAATAAGAGATATGATTGTCGATTATTTAAAGAGTTAAGTTATAAAAAGAAATGAATGTACAAATTTAAGAACATTATCTGTAAATATTTTCTAAGTGAGCCAAGCGCACAAGTTTGACCATTTTCGGATATTATATGTTATACAAAGATATAGGGGTATATAATGTGATAGCATATCCATATATTTTATGCAGAAGATTGGAAGCCCAATGAAATAATGATAAGCGATTAGCAGTCTTAACCTTACAATGATTGTACATCATCGAAACCTTGACCTCTGTTGTTGGTTTAAGTTCGTACACTTACACATGAGATGATGATGCTGCGGCGGTCTCGGACAGTGCTCGTCCAGTAATCTCACGATGTCGTCGTGCATCCTCTCCTGCGCCACGTCTCTGGGCAGCCTATCCATGTGGTCAGTGATCTCCCTGTTTGCCATCGCGTCGAGGAGCGCTCGACACGCGCCGTATGAGCCCTCTCGCGCGCCCAGGAATAGGGGTGTTTCGTCCTGGAAAGGAATTAAAGTTATAGCTGTTGGTTCTTTTCGAAGTTGTGTAAATTGTTTTTCAAAGTATTGGAAGTAAAAAAAATGTTTGCTTGTTCTAGATTTTTTCCAGATCCTGTGATAACATTAGCGAAAATTGAAATGACTTTAACATAAAACATTACCAGAATCCTAACATGTATTACAGAGGGCAGTAAAAAAAGGAAAGTCTATGGATGAAATCTATGGATTGTTACATAGAATGAAGTTACGATGAAGTATACAAATATGTTTCTTTATACATATAATATAGAAGCAGCGTACACCTTTGTCAATGGATACGTCTATGGATTTCATCGTTACGACATCTCATAGCAAAAAAGTCAACATAGCTTTATGCAAGGCACACTCTCAGGCTAAAATCTCTCGTCAAGTCATTATTGTCCCACTGCTGGGCACGGGTCTTCTCTCAGAATGAGAGAGTTTAGGCCATAGTCCACCGCGCCAAGTGCGAATTGGTGGACTTCACACACCTCCGAGAACAATATTTTTTTAAGAACTCTCGGGTGTGTAGGTTTCCTTACAACGTTTTCCTTCGTCGAAAAGCAGTGATAATTAATTTCTAATACGCACATTAATTTTAGAGAAATCAGTGGTGCGTGCCTGGGTTTAAACCTCCGACCTCCCGATTGAGTAGGCAATGTTCAACCATTAGGCTTTGGCTTGTTACGTATACTGACATTACGATGATATATATATATATATATAAATGCTCTTTTTTATAACATAAAAGAAGCGTGCGACCATGCGTCTATTATCGTTGCTAATCATGTCTCACAACGAAAATTTTACCATAACACGCTTTGAGATCAAACTTAAAGTCAATCTATTCCACACACCTTATCGTCCTGCGCGTCCCTATTCGCCCCGTGCACGAGCAGCACGTTAACAGCGTCCACGTTGTTGACGGCCGCGGCCCAGTGCAGCGCCGTCTTGCCGCTGTTGTCCGCCGCGTTGATGTCCGCGTCCGCGTTGATCAAATCCTCCACCATGCCTTCGATCGCCAGCCTGCCATGGAGAGCATGGGTTGTTAAGTTGTAGAAACAAATGTGTAATAAGTTGATTAGTCGAATAATCAGCCTGCCATGGAGAGCATGAGTTGTTAAGTTGTAGAAAAACAAATGTGTAATAAGTTCATTAGTCGAATAATCAGCTTGCCATGGAGAGCATGAGTTGTTAAGTTGTGGAGAAACAAATGTGTAATAGTTCATTAGTCGAATAATCAGCCTGCTATGGAGAGTATGAGTTGGTAAGTTGTAGAAACGAATTAGTATTAAGTCATTAGTCTTATAATTAGTAATTTTTTTAAATAGTAATTATTATTTCTGGAAAAAATAACATGACTCTAAGAAGTCGAAATAAGAATAATCAAAGAATGAAATATATATTTCGAGGCTACAAGCAGAGTAAAGGCATAAAAAATATAAATACTTTGATATAACTCGCGATGTAATGCAAATAGAAAAAAAAACTTATTTTTTGCTTGCCTATACATGAAACATTAAATGTTTTTCTTCATCTCTACTATAACACAATAAATAATTTACACTTTACCCATTCTGATCATTCATCAAAATATAACAGAATGAAACGAAATCTGGATACAGACCGAGATAATTTCCCAAAAAGAATTATCTAGAAAAAAATGCCATAAAATTCCGGATAAAGACCGAAATATATTCCCAAAAAGAAGTCTCTAGAAAAATGTATCATTCAATTTCTATCATCACTTACCTCGCAGCCAGTATCAGCGGCGTGGTGCCATCGTGCATCCTGGCGTTCAGATTGGTGGCCCTGTTCCTCAGTAGGATCTGGAAGACGCCCATGGCGTCAGCCGCAACCGCTGAGTGTAATGGCGTTCGTCCAGTGTTGTCTTGTGAGTTAGCGTCCGCGCCGGCGTCTAGGAGTCGCTTGGCTGCGTCCGCTCGGGCGTATCTGGGGAGTATTCGTTATATTAGTGTTTTCATGTCCTGGTTCTTCATAAGTCTTAATTGTAGTTTATGTAGGTTCAATTGATCCACGTTGATCAAAGTGGGTATCTTCTCAATAATAACAAAATTACAGTCTAAAAGAGATATAGGTTGCCATCAATTTTCCTAGCATTTTATTAACGTAAACTATATCGAGAGTTAAATTATTTATGAAATGATTTGTCTTCAAAAAGTACGTTTGTAATCTTACAACTACGCATTAAAATATCGAAAAGATAAGACCACTTGGTCAAATGATCAGTGCAATTTCTTAAAACAAAACCATAAACAACAAAGCAAAAACAAACTCACCTAGCAGCAAGATGCAAGCTAGTCTCCCCAGTCTTATCCATAGCGGCGTTGAGCTGGGCCCCTTGAGCCACCAGTTCCGATATGATGTGGGCGGTCTGTTCGTCCTCCGCGTCGGAGCCGGTGTCGAGCCCGCCGCCGCGGATCGCCGCCACCATGAGCGGCGTCATGCCGAGAGGACCGCGCGCGTTCACGTCCACGTGGCTGTCGTGCTGTGGGTGGCAGTAGTGGGTTAGTAATCGAAATATCCCATTGATATGGATAGAATTCAGATGGTAGATCCAGTGCGGTTTGACAAGCGGGGTTCCACCACCACACCTATTTCTCACGTGAAGCTGTTCTTGCGTTTCGATGAATGGGTATAGTTATCTGATTCGATTACTAATACAAGAATGAACACTTTTTCTACATAAAGTTGCTTATAGATATCCATACGCGCCCGTAACCCCATACTATCAGGTGGACTGAATGCGTGTGCTACTTCAATCGGATAAGAAAGTCATATTGGTTAAATGGGTACAATCCATTATAGTCCCACTGCTGGGTACGAGTCTTCTCTCAGAATGAGAGAGTTTTAGAGCATAGTCCACCGCGCTGGCTAATTGCGAATTGGTGGACGGTTGATTGGTTAAATACGGTTTTGTAAATTTGTCACATCTTTCTAATTATACGTAAAGATCGCTCGGTTTACCGTCCCATATTTAAACTACAAAATATTTTAAATTTATCAAAGCGTAAAATAAATAGGTGTGATAAAAATGACTACTTGATCAAAATTATAAAATTGAATAAAAATACTTACGATAGCAGGCGGTGTCATCATACTCGGCGGTACTCTGATATCGGCCGCATCCAGATGCTGTTGAGTCCATACCCTGGGCTCGTGACTAGCTTCCTCATAATCCGTTATAGCGGTATGATCTGATGCGTAACCACCCGGAGCGCCGTTCGCGTCTCCCGGACCTCGTGCTCTCTTAGCCCTGGGTGGCGCTGATCCATCGTCATCTTCATCGGACCAGTGAGGGGGACCTATATGGCCGCCATTGATATCAACGTCAATACAGCCTATAGATCCCTTATTTAGATTCCTCATCTCCTGGCCATCAGGTCCTCGCCTCCTAGATCGTCTTCTTGTCGAAGAGTTGTTGCGGATGAAGCCTTCTGGGAACCATGTGATACCAGCAGCGCGTTTCCTCTGCGCGGTAACTAACACTCCAATAAGAAGACCAGCGAGAAGTACTAAAATTACGCCAATGAAGACGTATTTGGAGTTGGTTTGGGCGTCATCTTTGTCGGTACTCAGGACTCCCTTCACTTGGAAGATCGGGAAGTCAGGTGAAAGCGAATGCTTTGATGCTGTTGCTGCTAAGAACTCGGCCGCTTCACGAGCCGAGAAGAAGCATTCCGACCCAGCCGTTGTGGTGCATTTCCTATTATCAATCTCTAGGTAAACTTGAACTCCCGATTGACCTCTTTCAGTAAAGACTATGTGATGTTTCTTGCCGAATTCTGTATCCTGTAGACCTACATTCGTTGATCCTTTCCATGGATAAACCATATCGTTGCCTAAGTGGTCCTTCTTTATTAGCACCGTTGTTCTGAGTTGATGGCCCAAGTCTCGCAGGAATGGTACTGAGTTTTCCTTAAAAGTTCTCATGTCCATGAGCAAAATTATTGAAATGACACCCTCAGCTAGATCAGGTGGTTCGTTCTCACAATCCAAACCATCCCAGTTACATTCAGCGTTATTACAACCATAGTCGCAATGTCCATCGGCGTAGTGTTTCTGGCAATATGCATCGTATATGGGGTTACATTTTTGCAATGACTTCTGACAGTCTCGACCATCAAATAAACACGCTTGGGTATTACAGACTTCATTGCACTCTCCGTTCATGAACACTTCCCAGCACTTTATAGGCGCTGTGCAGTTCGCCCAGGGATTAATACCAAGAGAACAATCGTTGCCATCGAAGTCACAGGCGTAGTTGTTGCATTCTTCATCACAGTGGTGGTCGCCTTGCTTTTCCTTACATCCCCGCTTCACGCACTGTTCCCTCTGGAAAGCTAAATCCAACTCCTGCGGTGTCAGTCCAGGATTCTTCCCGTATATTCCACTAATAGGACCGCCGTAACCACCTCTTGAATGTGGGTCGTGAATATCGCAAGTCTTGCCGGTCCATTGTCTCGGACAGTAGCAAAGGAAATCACCGGGTTTGTCTATGCATCGTGCCTCGGGGTGTTTACAAGGATTGCTGAGACATTCGTTCATAGAATCTATTTCACAGTTGATACCCGATAATCCGGACGGACAATCGCAGACATAATCTCCGATCTCGGAAGTCCGACAATAGCCGCCATTCTGGCAAGGATTTGAATCACAGGCATAACCGGAATACTCACAGTTCTTTCCATAAAATCCATCTCCACACAAACATTCGTGACCACCCTGGATTGCTGTACAGATTCCTCCATTTTGGCAAGGCGAGTTTGCGCAGAAGTTAACTTTCGCGTCGCAATGTCTGCCCATATACCCAGGTTTACAGTTACAGTGGTAATCGTTGACTAGTTGTACACAGTCTTGCGTGCCAGGATTTGAGCACGGATTGGAGAGACATTCGTTGATATCTCCCTCGCATCTAGGACCTACGAAACCCGCTGGACACTTACACTCGAAGCCACCGACCTTGTCTATGCACGTTCCGTTATTATGACAAGCGTCTTGTTTGCAATCGTTGACATTAATTTCGCAGATTTTACCTAAAGTACCGAACGGACATGAGCAGGAGAAGTTGTCGATGAGATCGTGGCAAGTACCGCCGTTCTGGCAAGGGTTTGGCTGGCAGTCGTTAACGTTTAATTCGCAGTTCTGTCCCTGAAAGCCTTTAGCACACTGGCATTGGTACGTTCCAACCAGATCCTTGCAAACAGCGCCATTTTGGCAGGGCGCGGATTCACACTCATTGATCTCTTTGTGGCAATAGGAACCCGTGTAGCCGTCGAGACAGTGGCAGCGATGGGAGTTACCGATATCCTCACATGATCCGTTGTTACAAAGTTGCTTCAATTTCACACCTGTAGAAATTACAATAGTTAGTTCATATTCAAATTAAAATGTCCACAATTAAAATTAACTGTCATATACACCTCGAGTTCTCCTGAAGTCATTTGACATTTTTTATTCTATTTAGTTAAAAAATGGGAATGATAGGTAATTAAGTCTCTCTCATTTTCTCACAGACTAAATAGAGATTGAGTGTCGCTTCATTTTCCTTTCATCAAGTTTGAAACAGTTTACGCAGTTCTGCTTTGTTAATAAAAAATCTTCAACAGAAAATCTACAGCTACACTTAATACTGCCTTTTGTCTCACCTTTCCTGATAGAAGCGTCCTTGCAGGAGACCATCTCGACGTCGCAAAGCTTGCCCGACCAGCCGGGCGCGCACGTGCACGTGTACTGTGGACCCTTCTGCGAGCACGTCGCGCTGTTCTCACACGGGTTGCCGTCACACCTGGGGAAAATGGTAAGTACGTTAGCTATAAATATTTTAACAACATATTAATTGTATTTGTTAAAAAATATACAGAGGTTCTAAAAAAATATTGAGCTAATTCTAATTCTAATTTCTGATACAAAACAGACAGTTTTCAACACAACAAATAATTACATAAAAAACAGCGTACAACATAAAGAATCTCACCAATCGACGTAGGCCTCGCAGTGTTTCCCGGTGTACCCGTACGGGCAGTGACAAGTGTAGTGCGTCACGTGGTCGTGGCAGGTGGCGCCGTTGTCGCACGGCGAGCTGTCGCACATGTTGATACGGAACTGGCAGTTCGAGCCCGTGTACCTGGGGATTATGCTATTGTTAATAAAAATTCGAAAGTTTGCTTGGATTGGTTAAGGTTGGATTTCGCTGACATGGTCCACACACGCGGTTATAATCTACAATGATACGGGCGAAGCCAAGTGAATAACCTGGCACATTATAATCATTTCTTCAGTTTTATCGCAAAAAGCTTATTTAATACATTTTGTTTTTACGTTCAATTGGTCTCTTAGAAGGCGTATACGTAGACTTCAAGTAAGTGATTTTTATTCCCGTAATCTCACAACAAGATTTCATGATTCAAGGAAGTCATACACAAAAACAAGTGTAACACTTAAATCCATAGCAGAAGTAAATTGATAGTTTCAGTGTCTTCCTAACTGTACAATAAAATACCAATGTTACACGTCTAATATCGAACTCAAATAAAATTGTTGTCAAGCAGGACACAGGTTTCTATAACGCCTTGTCTTAACCTACCCTGCATCCAATCATCTATACATCAGTAGAATTAAACACTCACCCTGGCGGACAGGAGCAGTTGTAGGAGTTGATACCGTCGATACAGGTGCCACCGTTCATACAGCTCGACTCCGTGCAGTCTTCATCGTTGGTCTGGCAGTTGATGCCGGAGAAGCCCAGCGGACACGTGCATGTGTACGATGCCACATACTGTGAGGAAATAAGGTCAATTCCGTATTAGACGAAAGAAGAAATAAAAGAAATCTACAAAGTATTTATTTTAGATGAAATACATCAATAATATGTTTTTACTCACGTGTAAATCAAAAGCTAAGTAATTCAATAATGACTAATGCTGTTGATTAGTGCTCGAGCAGCAACATCGAGCAACTATCGAGCTTAATTTCAAATATTACAGGTAGACAATAAACTGCTTAAAATAAGTTCTAACCAAAACAAAAACATGTTAACTGGACGACGTGGAACTCAAATGGTGCTTGCTGAGAATATTTTATTATCTTTCTTAAATAATGATAGTTTTGATTGAACGACTCTTGAACTCTGAACTCGACGATTGAACCTCTGTAAGGTCAGGTTTAACCTTGGAACCTATAAGTTAATTTTCCTTTATGGCAATTCTCAGACCATTGCATAATTCAGACCATTGCATAATAAACAAAGTTCAAAAACAACAGTTGACCCACAATAATCAGTACTTCAAGATCTCTCCTTCAATTCTCTGTCCTATGGCACTAACCTGGTTGCAAGTGGCGCCGTTCATGCAGGGCCGCGACTGGCATTCGTCGATGTCGACCTCGCAGTGCTTGCCCGCGAAGCCGCTTGCGCACACGCAGTTGTAGTCCCCGATGCTGTCCAGGCACGTCGCGCCGTTTTGACAAGGGACTGTGGATTGAAATATTGTTTGAGTAACTTAACTAACTAGAAGTGAATTAAGAGTAAAGAAAATAAAATGTTTATCAGGCCGAAGTTTATCAACAAATATATACGATATTTTTGTATGTACTAGTTGTTTAATGGATTAAAAACTTGTTACAGGGCACTTTCACCGTGTAGTGGACATTTGCTCGCTCTACCCAATAATAGTAAACTCGCACGAAGCTTAATCGTTCATATCAGTCACGTAGTCCTTGTCTTGGCGCACGAGCATACGTTTACGAGCCCTCGATTGAATACATATATCTTAGTTGTGGTAGGTTGACGTTACAGCGCTACATTGATCCAGTCGATTGGGAATTGACAAAATCTACATAACAACAGTATACCGAATATACGCGTTCATTAATGGCGCAGTCCTTGCTCTCATAGCCTCGTGAACAGAGATACTTCATATCCATCGGATTTATACATCTTACTGTCAAAATCCACAAATCAGCAGTATACCAAATATAGTTACATGAAGCGCAATCGTCCGTGTTAATCGCGCAGTCCTTGCCCTCGTATCCCCGCGCACAGAGGCACGCGTACGAGCCCTCGGTGTTGATGCACGTGGCCTCGTTGTGGCAGGGCGCCGTCACCGCGCACTCGTCCACGTCGCGCTCGCACAGCGCGCCCGTCCAGCCCACCGGGCATTGGCACGTGAACTCCGCGTATGAGGCTTCGGCGATGCATCGCCCGCCGTGACGACATCTGGGGGGATAAAACATTTTTATTATTCATCGAAAATTGGTTCAGATATCGGAAAAATGTAAATATATCCACAGTTTATTTAAGAGATATTTTTGCTAAACAGAGAAAATCTTTTTCGCTGAACGGGCAATAACGTATACATATGATCAGAACAGATAATCTGAGGGCTTGAACGAACTGAGTCATCAGATGAACATGAGTTATCAGTCATTTTGTATAAAACGGAGGTAATTTGAAGGTTTTTATGTTTTTCCGAAGTATCGTATTTTTTGTCATCATGTTATGTACTAAAATCAAGATCTTCTTCCATCATCTTTGAGATTCTTAAATAAATAACACTAAAGAGTAACATGGACGTATGTATATTTAATGATACGGGAATATGAAACGGCATGTATTAGGTCTAGTTTCTAAATAGACCAATTCGATGCTTACAACTAATAATTAACCTATTTATATCACGTGTACAATAGTTTAACGATTGAATTTATACCAAGAACATCATTTATAAACGACCTTCTTCACAGTAACTTTACAAATACGACCAATTCAGTCGGAAAATAAGATTGTATCTTTGCGTGGCTTTATATTATAAATTAAAAAAAATAGCACACACATCCGAACATAATACACATATTCTGTATACTCACTGGTTCGGCAAACACGGGTCGAGCGTGTTCTCGCAGTTGCGTCCGGAGTGCGGCGGCGCGCACACGCAGCGGTACCCGTTCACGAGGTCGATGCACGAGCCGCCGTGCAGGCACGGGTTGCCCGCGCAGTCGTCTATGTTCGTCTCGCAGTTCACGCCTGGAAGGAATCCACAAATCAATACGATGAGGATTTTCATGTGCGACTGAATAATTATGACTGTGCAAATAAATATAATAATTATGATTTATGCCGATTATAGCATATTTGGTCACAAGGTTTCGTTTGGTACGATGATGAATTGACTTGAAATTGGTGTTAATAGTGCCATGATAAAAATATAGCGCTCTTAACACCAATTTCACGTTACTTAACATCACTGAGAAATTGCCAATCTTGCCTTATAGATTTATTTGATTTTTTGCCAGATTTATTTGATTTTTTTGTTAGGATAAAGATTACGATTCGCGAATCAGGATATTCTGATCTGCGCTTAGAAACAATGAAAGCAATTGTACCACCAAATAATGAAGATGACTAGGATGGGATAAGTTACAATACACACCAATTTATCTTAGGACATTTAACTGAATTCAGAACTAGTTCCCAAAATTCGTATGCAGTTGATTTATTGATTCTAATATCATACTACATGTAATTGAAAATATGGCGAATAAGTCACACAAGAGCCTTACCGGTAAATCCGAGTACGCAGTCACATTTATAAGCGTTGAGGCGATCGTGGCACGTTCCTCCATGCTGGCAGGGATTCGAGCTGCATTCGTCGATATCCCTTTCGCAACGCTGACCTGAAAATATGTTCAAACATTAACTTCAAATTTTGACTTTATACGAAATGTTAAATTCTATATATGGCGCGTTTCAGAAGACGCTCACAAACCACCAAACGCCCAAAACGTCGTCCCACAAGACGACCACGGTCGTTGTGGTCGCGGCGAATACGTCACTCATGACGTCATACTTTACGCCCACGCGAAGCTCACGACGGCCCATCTAATAAGGATGGTTGAAGTGATTGTTCCACTAGAGATTATGTCAGTAACGCTCACAAGCTAGTGAAACGGGGAAAACTGCGGTCGTGAGCGTGAACTTTGTGAACGTCTAATGGAACGCACTCATAGAAACTTAGTTATTTTACAGTCTGGGTATTATCTATCGCCGGTCATTTCATAGAGTTGAGCATATTTTGTTTTTTACTTTAAGATTGAAGAAACAGAAACTATCTAGAAGTATTAAATCGAGTAATGCAATGATTAAACCCAAACATGGCGCTTCAGATAAAACATGAGCTAAATAGGATAATACAATACCAAAACAAAATTGAAAGAAAAGAAAAAGTAAGTACGTACGGTACGACTAATTTATTTTGGTTTTTATAATGGTACTTTTACACAATTAAAATATTTTGGTAGTCCGATATTTACCTCCATATCCCGGCAAGCACTGGCAAATGAACTGGTTGACTCCATCTTCACAAGTACCGCCGTTGATGCATGGGTTTGAAGCACACTCATTGACGTCAGATAAGCATCTGAAATAAAAATAAATATTTCGATAAAAAACTGAGCATACATTTCATAATTTCTGAAAAAACAAGACGGTTTGTTATAAAAATATAATTTAATGTGCCTTAAATAAAAATACTACACGTTACTTTAGGCTCTAGTGTCCACGAATTTTATCAACTGAATTCGAAATCATTAAAATTAAAAAAATAAAAGTACTTTTTTTTTAAAAACGAATCACAATTTATTATAATTTAAAAACTAAAGATTAGTTATTTGTTGTTTAAATAATCTTTAAATTTTACTTATTGGTCAGATAAAAAAATCTTTAATCCGAACTTTTATAACTATAATCAGACAACAAAAAATCCTTCAAATTTAACTAAACTAAACTAAACTAAACAAGTAATTACACAATAAACGACAAAATTAAAATCAATATTCACCTCGCATCATAATAACCACGTGGGCACTCGCAGCGGAACCCGTTGATGCGGTCGATACACTTGCCCCCGTTCGCGCACGGATTCGACAGGCACTCGTTGATGTTGGTCTCGCAGTGCTGGCCCGTGAAGCCGGGGATACATTCGCACGTGTACCTGTGGGGGTAGAGGGTATAAGTTAAACAGGTAGAATCAATGTCCGAGGAGGTGCCATGGGTTAAACAGACGCATTTCGAGCGGGGAGGTACCGTAGCAACACAGCGTGAAGCAGTTTTTGCGTTTTGTTGGAGTGTGTGGTTGCCGGTTTTATTTGGCGACCAGCTTAGTTCTCGGGACTAGCAACGCATCTGTATTTTCAGATAGAACCCCTGCGCTCTATGAAATCGCTCACAGATGTCTATGGGCGGTAGTGTAGGTAGCTCTTTCAGTCGGATAAAAAAGTCCTTTAAAAAGAACATAAATAACACCTTCAGTGGTCCGTAAGTATAGTGGGAGTAAACGATATAACTACTTTACTTAGGCATAAGTGCTAAATAACTTTTACCCACCGGACATTTCTTTATGAAATGTGTCAGTATCTGTAACGTTTAAAAATAAGCGAAAATAACAAGCAGCAACAATTATATGAATGCAACAAAAAATTTAAACACCATGCCAACTAGACTCCAAAAATATCACACTTCATTGGATTAAATAAAATGTTCAATTAATTTATGTCAAAATTACAAACGACATGCTAATCAAAATCATGCTAACAAATATTGTTGACTTACTCGAAGTAATTGTTGCTGCGTGTCAGAAAAAGAAAAAATAACGCTTATTAAAATGCATTACATTACAATATAACTAAAGATAAGAAAACACTGTCCAAGCGTAAAACAGATTGATTTTATTTCTCAAACTCCAGTCCATTTATTTATTTGTTTATGCACACACATAGAAATTGAATACAACGAGAACTTAAAATTAACATTAAGTGCAAAGGTACTGCTTATTTCTAATGAAATCTCTTCCAGCAGATTGTTTTTATATACAGCTACTAGTTAAAACGACTCCGTTGCCAACCCTAAAGACTAAGTAGGAACGCATTCTCACATTTCAAAACAAACTACTAGGCAGTTCTATGTATTCAGGTCATGTAGACCTCCGTATCCTTTATCCTCCGGATTCTTGGTTTTCGACGTTTCTTTTCTTACTCAATTAATCAATCATCTACGAATCTGAACAGAAATCTAATTTCGTAACTCAGTTATCTATTTGACTTAGGAAGCTTTATAGGAAGCTTTTGGGTATCAGACCGATACTTCGACCGCTCAGGTCGCCCTTTCATTCAATCAATACGGAATTATCGTTATCGTACGAAGAGTACTTTAAATATGTATAACAAAATACCTGTTAATGCCATCAATACAAGTGGCCCCGTTCCGGCACGGATTGGAGTAGCATTCGTTGACGTTGATCTCGCAGTTGCGTCCAGACGTGCCCGGCTTGCATCGACACTGATATCCGTCTATGAGATCTTCGCAATGACCTGCAAAGTTAAAAAACATTATGAACATTTCATGTACACCCCTACTTGACTGAAGAGAGAAGAAGAGACTGAATGACGACCCGCGTGACGCAGCGGCTACCATACCGGTCTGACAAGCAGTGGGTCCCGGGTTCGATTCCCGGTCAGACAGGTATCTGAATGATGAGTTTAGATTCTTGTTCTGGGTCTGGGTGTTAGTGTATTCGTCTTTAAGTGTCCATGGCACCCACGACACAGGAGAAAATCCTACTGTGGGGCTATGAATGTAGAAAGTGTAAAAAAATGACTGTAAAAGTCATAAATTCCATGCCCTATAACTGACTAAAAGGAAATACTAATAGTACTTTGGATACTTTGCCTAAAGTCAGCGATGCAGACTTTAGGAATACACGATCCAATTACTGCAACGTGGTTAATCATATTATCACGCCTAACTACCTCCACCAGATCTCTAGATTATACTTCCAAAACTCAGCATCAAAAGTTTCAGTCTTTAAAACTGTTCTTTTTGTAATAATTTCCTTCTTAGAAATGGGCTTAAAAGCGACCAAATGTTCTCTACTTCTCGAATATTAATGTGTACATACGATGGTTACCCGCCGACAAACATAAATGTTTACGTTATTTTACAACCGTGCGCCTTAGGAAACTCACCAAAATATGAGCACATACGTTCAATAAAACGAAAACTTCACGCTAAATCACGTATATTCTAACCGAGCCATCGATAGTATATCTGCACCTCCGAACTGGCTGCTAATTTTGCATTATATCACTTCCATTCCCACCGATACATTAAAAGTACCCACCTCCGAACTGGCACGGGTTAGACTCGCACTCGTTGATCTGCGTCTGGCACACGCGGCCCGTGTACCCGGGGTGGCAGTTGCACGTGAAACTGTTGTCGCCGTCGATACACTCGCCGCGGTGGCACGGCGCCGAGAGACAGTCGTTTATGTTCGTCTCGCACGACATGCCTGGGGATTGCGATTTGAATATACTTTTCTTAAACGTGTTAAAATGGATAGACAGTACGTTCTTAATGACTTGAACTTCGTAAAATAAAATAAAAATGTGTTTTGGTAGCCCGTATTACTGGATCAAAATAATAATCACTATTGATGAAATTATCAACTATACAATAAGATTACATAGCAATGATTTATAAATTTAAATTAAAACGCGTGATAGACACATGATACTTATTAATTTTTTTCATAATTTTAAATATAAGATGAAGTAAAAGCTTTAGATATTCATACCCGTATGATAAAGGACATCTCCCTAGTAGAATGTATCTTTGAGTCATATTAAGCAAAATATATGGAACTGAAAACGTTTCTATTATACGGTAAGAGATGGCGCCACATGTTCGTAAAACTGGACGATGTAATTCAATGACTGAAGAATACAGGTGCAGAAACTTACCAGTATACCCAGGGGGACACTCGCAAGTGTACCCAGCGATGGAGTCGTGGCACGTCCCACCGTTCCTGCATGGGCTGGATGCACAGTCATCTATGTTCACTTGGCAACGCGCTCCGGTGAACCTGGAAAAGACAATATCGATATATAGGAAATTCTAGCCAAGTATGATATAGTCAAGGGATCAAAATATGATTAGGTTGCAAACATGATATCAAATTCTGGTAACGTCGATAATAATATGCGTTTAAGCCAGGAATTACAAATATGCCCATTACAACCACCCTGCGAAACGTTAGAAAGTCATGAAATAATTTAAATCTAAATCTTAACTCATAATTAGAGTGCAATTTAAAATTTAAAACAAAATACTATTACAAAAAATATAAACCAAATTTGATATACAGACTTAAAATTCAGAGAAAAAGTATATTATAATGATTAATAATAAAATAGATCACTTACCCAATAACACAAGTGCATCGGAAGGCGTTGATCATGTCGTGACAGACCCCGCCGTTCAGACATGGGTTGTTAGCGCATTCATCTATTTCTACCTCGCATTGGGTCCCAGTGAAGCCTAGAAAAGAAAGAATTATTAATTAATATTGCAAAACAAAATACTTAAATATTTATATAAGAAATGAGGATGAAACTGTTCTACGTCGAATACTAACTTTGAGGTGCAGTCCCACATAAAATTGATTTCAAAGTACAAACGAAGGCTTATGATAATCAAGATGGGATAATAAATATAATAATTACAATTAACTATCGAATGGTTATAAAGCATTAGATGAAAAATATTTCATTCACAGATAATAGATAATCTTGATATTAAGATAAACGTTATCGTAAAAATAAAATCATAATATTCCAAATCAATCTCTGTTAAGATCGAGCATCTGAAGACAGGTTTATATCAACTTTCACGTAATTTACTATAAATCGCACTCGCTATAAACTCGTTTCTTGTTAATTTTGATGCGTCAGTGAAAATAATAAACTTAACAATTAATTATCTCTCGGATGTACATTTTTCACAGCTTAAAGGCGGCGATAATCGCTTCACCGTAATAAAGAAATAAGTACCTGTTAATAGTTTATCTTAACAATTTATGTCATTCTATTGTGTTAATAGTTTCATACATTCTTCAGAAGTAATTGAATAAAATTATTAAACTTATAATATATAAGTTTACGTACTGTAATTAAATACCATCAAATATGTACAAATGAAAAGTTAGATTTCACTGTACTTTTTTAAAATACTTCTGCAAATATAAGATAGATTAAGGTACCTACACAATCATAGCTGTTTAATGATTGTATACGGATCTTTCAAGTACGCGAAAGTGATCATAAGGCATAAATATTGATCACTTAACGATAGTTCACTTAACATAAATAAAGCGTAATGATTCGCGATCATTCATGTTATAACAAATAACAAATGACCAAACCCGAGAACAATAGATTCGAATGCAATTGAAGGTTAACCAATATTTCACAATAACATTTATTGTACGGAAGACGAAAATAAATCTCACGATTCAGATGCAATAAGTGTAACTTTGGTGGTGACCATTAACAGGCCATAAGTTGGTGATCGCTCATTACTTTTCAAGTTTTGAAACGGTAATAGTTCAAATTACCATTATCTGACCAATAAATAGTTACGCAAGAGCATTTCTACAGCTTGCCCTATTGAGAGTTTATCGCTGTATCTACCGAAAAGGTAGTTAGGGGGGAGACCACGCCCAGTGCGCGAGCGCATGTCGCGGACCTCTGTGTGCTTTAAAACTAAGCGGGTGACGATTTTGCAAGCTCTCGATATAATAAGGAAATCTTAACACATCAAACAAGTTTGCAAGATTGTAGGGTAGTTGAACGGGTGTGGTTAGATCAAAGATGTACCACCGCCATAACTACATCTGGCGAGAGCTTTCAAGAGGACCCAAGCCTCATGATTACTACATAGTATAAAACAAAGTCGCTTCCCGCTGTCTGTCACTATGTATGCTTATATCTTCAAAACTACGCTACGAATATTAATGCAGTTTTTTCAACAGATAGAGTTGATTGAAGAGGAAGGTTCTTGTGTATAATACGTGCATAATAAAGTGGAGGAACACTGCTAATTTTAGATTTTTGGCTTTTAGGCGGAACGAAGTTCGCTGGGTCAACTAGTCTAAAATATAACGTGTCACTTAAAAGCAAGAAATTTTAAATACCATATCCCTGCTTCGTATAATAACACAACTCAAAAACGCATTTTTACACGAGAACGTAATAATTAAGTAATAATTATAGTTCTTATCTTTTTATTTAGGTAAAAAAATTGTAAAAATAAATTAAAAGGCCATTAACCACCACGTAATTATAGCACCAAATATTCAATTTTAGGCCTTTTTTGGATAAAATTGTACCTTTAACTAAAATTGATTTATTCAGAATTGTGCTTTCGTTCATGCCAAGCAACGATATGTCTTTAAGTTGCGAGACTATTCCAATCCGCTCCCGTCTCCAAATTAAATGGTGTTCTGTCGTCACGATTTCGGATCACAAGCCACAATAGGAATGTCCGGCGCATGCTAATGCGGGTTTATGCGCATATTTGAATGTTTAATGCTTAGACAGCCAGCTGGGTGTGGATGCCTGCGATATTTCGTTGGTGACTTGCTCTCTATCGTACCAAGTTCTCATGTCAACAACCTGTTTGATAATAATACGATTTCAAGCAATATCCACCATAGTGATGTTCATTTTAATGACGAATTTATCTTATAAAGTATAATTAATAGCGTCAGGTGTTGTTTTGCGGAAATAGATGCTATAAAAAAGCCTAATCATAATTTTATGGAATAGGCATATTAGTAATCCACAGAATCACATTAACCAATATTAGAGAATCGATCATAGATGTAGTACGGTGCAGAGCTTTTGAAAAAGTGTTTAAATTAAGACGGTTTACCTGACTTACTTAAAATTTAAAGAAACACGTATGCGTAGAGGATAAAAGCATCCACATAAACTTAAATCAATGTGTCTGCAAGCCACATACCTTTTAAAGGATAGAAAAAGAATCTGAGATAAACCTGAATGTTTTTATTCAAATCTGGCAATGGGCAAGCTGCCATACGTGTAGCGTTGCGTCAGGCAAAACATAAACCAGTTCTATGGGTAAAGATTGCTTGTGTAAAAGAAAAAATGTTGCTAAAACAGCCTCCCTGTCTTTAAAACATTCTTTGCCTCCCATTTATATGCAAACAAAGTTGCACCTTTCTATCAGTAGCTGGTACTAAGTAGGCTTATCTTTTTGAAACACCATATATGACCGATTATATTTTCTCTTGATGTATTGTATATTAATTTTAAAAGTAATTTTATCAGTAGTGCAGATTATAACTTATATTGTTTTTCTAAATCAGAAATGTACGATTATTTACGAATTGATTAGTCTAGTTCATAGTATCAACTCGGGCCTTCAAATCTCTCTCTATCTCGTAAATTTCATTATGAAGATTAACAATTTGAGACAAATTAGAAATTGTTATTTCGATGTTATTTGCCTCAACTGCAGTAATATTTATGCTCCTTTTTGTTCCACATTCGTGATGTTTTCAAAACCCTAACGGTCGTTTTAAACGCAAAAAGCGAGTGCAAAGGCCCCAACGACATATTTATTCCATAAAAAATTATAATGTCGTATGGCGGTCTGCGTTTGCCCTTATTAGTAGACTAGCACGACAAGTCCGGGCCCAGTCGCGCGTGAGATACGTGGCTACCCAACCGCGAGCGATCTTCACATGTTATACCTCCTCTTGTAGATAAAACGGACGTTTTAATTTAGCTGTATTATACAATACTTGAACGTGGTGGCTATGCTGCCGAATTGAAAAGTTTATCACGTATACTCAATTTTTAGTTATGACGGTGGATCTTGACAAGGTCGGGTTATACGGAGGGCGGTTCCGATGAGTGATCCCGCGGCTCACTGCATCATTGCGTTCGCTGACATCTTTTGTGTACTTGACAATGCTCTCAGGTTATTATGGACATGTGCGTCCCGATGCGAGGCGAAACGCAATTAATACGCATGCAGATATAGCCGATTGCGCTTGGCAACCGGCTCTCGTAACTTAATGGACTGATTTAAATGATTCCTTTAACGGAATAATCGAGTTCTTTTGATTTTGCTCCGACGGTTTAAAAGCCCGTTCTGGAGTTGATCGCGTTTATAAAATCATATTAATCTCATGTTCTATAGCTGCAAGGTATTTGTAAGTTCTCAAGTCGACCATGACACACCTTAGACACACTCCAATCCTATTCAAGGTCGAGATACGGATATCACTACCACTAATGTCAATAAAACCAACCCTAATAGCTGTTTCTTTTTCTATATGAATATATTTTAAATATTTTATGTAATAATAATGTGGGTAATAGACGTCGTCGTTGTGTCGTTAAGAGATTCTAATGCATATGTGGTTATTGAGTTGTGTATTTTTTTACTCCATTGCACTTATGATGAGCAGACAATTTTATGGCTGATTATAAAATTATATTATGTGATTCACAATTAAAAAAGATATAAAACCTTACTGTTTAATTGATTAAGAACACATTCTTTACTAAGACTAAAGTTATCGACTGATTTGAGGTTTATTGCCGATAAAATAATATATTTCTCTTAATAAAAATCAGTGTTTTTATAAGTAATCCCATAAAATGTTCCGTAAATGCCCACATCATGGTAATTTTATGTAGTTGTTTAATTACATCTACCCGCGAAATATTTTCATGATTATTTTGATATTTTGCAATAGGGTTGTTAATGAAATAATGTTTACGTGTAACCCAAAGTTTTATATTTTAATGTTGATTGGATATATATATTTCATGTTAATGAGTGTTGCAAACTAAAACGACAATGTTAGTATATTTTCCCGTTAAAATTTATAAACGTGAAAAAAGTTAAATTAAAAAAAAGTACTATTTTGGTTTGAGTTTTATACCTAAGTTATGTTAATCACCTGTCGCTTTCACGGCGACGACATTTAAAGGTTTATACAGAAAAAAGTTATAAGGGGCAATATTTTAATATACCTTATTTGTTTAGTAGAAATAAATTTAGCAAATTTCAGACTTATACCCGTTTTCACTAGAGGTAATATTGCTAATAATATATATGTACCTATATACCAATATAATTATTAGGTAAGTAGCTACTTATCTAATGAATAAAGTGTATAAAGAGGTCCTTATCGACATATTTTCAAAACGGATCAACTTATGCGCGAGGGGAAACAATAAAAACTGAAGCCACTACTAGAACTCAGGTACCTACTTGAGTTTCAAGTACCCAAGACCATAATAGCACAATGTCGCTAATAGATTATTAGATATTCGTTATAAAAATAGTTATTATCACAAAGGCATACAGTTGAAAATAGTTATCAATTTGCAATGATATGCACCGCTTCCGTGTACAGACAATGCGCACTCGTCGACATGGGAACTGAGTTTGATTCAGGATTGCCACCTATTTATGATTTTTTTCTGTATATTATATAACCGGTATAAATAAAAGTTACCATATAATTTTACATGCAAAAAATTAAGGACGGATAGAATTAAAATGTTTACACTTTGCATTTCTTTAGTATTGTTTTGTGTAAGTTTTATTATTTTTATTAAAAAGTTTTCGGGGGAAGGATAAAAGAAAATATAGGTACTTCCAATAACTAACATACGACTAAACACTGTGGCCCTCACTAATTAGAAAGAAAAAAAGCTAGTGAAACGTGCCCTTCCTCTCGCTACCTCGAAAAAAGGTAAAAGAGGAAATGCCTCGCGATATACTAAAGGACCAATTGGCCACATGTGTGATTTTGACAGTAACCTCTGAACCGAACACATTGAAACAGTCGTGTTAAGTTATCGTGTTAATTCAAAGCTCTAGGTATCATTAGGCATTTGCATTTAGAGACACCGTATCTTATAACTACCTTTTCTTTTATTACTGAATCATTAAAAATGTTCACATTATAAAAACGAAAAATATTTTTACATTATTAAAATCCACAAATTTACGCATTTTTAATTACTAGAATCGATATTTATAGTATGTAACATTAATTTCTGTGGGACTAAGTCAACAGATAAAATAATTTTAATTGGCCAGTTTTATGGGTAATGTAATTATCTCGTAATGGCCACATTAAACTGATATCTAACATGTATGGTATCCTAAAGGCAACCTATTATAGTAGTTACGTTTTATATCTTTCGTATTAAAAATAATGTCGTCATTAGGAAAAAAACCAAACTAGCAAATAAAACAGTTCTGTGGTTCAACTATGACGTCACGGCAACTGTTTCTGAGTTCAACAGCAATAGGTATAGTACTGTCGCGACCTGATTGCGAAGTAGATATAGAAGCTTTTGATCCTGATAGGTCGCAGTTTTAATTACCTATTTCAGGGCATAATTTCCTCCCAAGTTACAGTTTATCATGTATATATTAACCTCTAGTCAGCTGATGGCTTAACTTTTTAAATATCACGTCAGTTTTACTCCTGTTTTTCCCTAAATCATAATTTTATACGCTAACTAGCTTACACGGCAAACGTTGTTTTGCCATATAAAATAAAAAAATGTTGAGGGTGGACCATCCTTGTCTCTAAGGGGTATGAAAGATAGATGTTGGCCGATTCTCAGACCTACTCAATATGCTCACAAAATTTAATGACAATCGGTCAAGCCGTTTCGGAAGAGTACGGGAACGAACATTGTGACACGAGAATTTTATATATTAGATCAAACATTTTACTCTCCTTTTCCTCTTTTGTGCCCCAAGTTATAATAACAATAATTGTTAAACAACTATAATTTAGGAAGACACAAATCCCATACCACAATTCTATAACTTTTGCAAGCCCTAAGCATATTATCGTCCTTGTCGCACGGTCGTCTATCTCAATGGTAATCACTGTCATCTGAAGAGCAAAGTGTCTCGAGCTAGGAGGTCCCGTTTACCGTTACCCGTAACTTAACAAATTGTCTTTGAATAACACGTACTTATGCTGCACTTCCTATCTGTGATTATCTTTTTCTTTCATAAGTTTATGACTTTGACTATCTTCTACTTTTCTCTTATGTTCATGACTTCGATGATCTTCTATTTATTTCTTATGACCATGTCTTATGTGTATGTTGTTTCACATTTTAGTAGCAATAATGTCACAAATGTTACTCGATCGTTTTCAAATGTGTGGAGTGAAATATAATGTAGTGTATAAGTCATGAATACATAATTAAACTTGTTGGTCGTTTGATAACTTTATTACTACACCGGAAGGTAAGTGTCAAAAGGTGTCAGAAAGTATTAGTGCAATGGATTATATACATTTAATTCAGTATATAGTCAGGCAATACCAAGGTCGGTCAAGCTTGGCATCCGTTGTGAACAAGTTGACATATTTTTTTGAAATTTCATAACATGTTCATAAGTAAGTAACAGGAAACGTTATCTGAATGAAATACTAGAAGCCAATGAACATGTAGTTCACGTAATTGTATGTGATTTCTACTGCCCATGAACACTCGTGATCAACCACAAGTAAGATTGTAGTAATACTAGAAATTAGCCTCAAATGTGTTGCTAAACGTTAAGATTTAGACTAGAAAGTCTGTGTATATCTCCCTCTTTTAATTCAGAAAAGGTAATTTAACAAAGACGATAAAATCCAGGAAGAGATATGCAGGAGACATTATACGCACCAACCCCTAACTATAATATCTCACTTCAATTATTACCTATCTATTATTATCTTCTAATAATAAAAAATCACCGTATCGTTCCCAACAAACTCGAATCTATTTTTTTACACAAGTTAGTCATGTTATCAAAGTTATAGAAGGTCTTAAATTCCAACGATTCTATAAGTCTACAGACTTCCCAAATAGCTTCAATCATCCCAAAAACAGCAATCCCAACAGTGAGACGCTGCTGGTGAAGATTTAATCAATAATAAGTCACTTACCAGGCATGCAGACGCAGCGGAAGGTGCCAGGATCGTCGAGACAGGAGCCGTCGTTCCTGCAAGGGTGGCTCTCGCATTCGTTGACATTGGTCTCGCAACGTGGACCGGTGAACCCCACGGAGCAGTTGCAGGCGAAAGACCCTGGAGTGTTCACGCAGATGCCGTCGTGCTCGCATGGTGAACCTAAGTTCAAATAAAGCTATTGTATTATCTGATAAAATCAACAATTCATAAAAATATTATTGTTTGTAAGGTTAGTGTTTGTTTCTCCGTCACTCCAAAATTACAAATCACATTTTTCTAAATACACATGGCACACAAATAATTTGACTTAAATTAAGATGAGGTAATAATAAGCACGGCGACTATACTGGGTGTGGACACGACAATCAATATAGTTAACTGAAAAGTCTTATCAAACGTTCAACGAATCAAACAAAATTCTTTTAATTATAACTACATAGCTAAATAACTTTTACTTACCCTGTTCACATTCGTCAATGTCTTCAGAGCAGTCGAGACCCTTGTACCCAGAAGCGCAGGAGCAAGTGTACGATCCGTTGATGGGACTGGTATCACAGATGGCATCGGCGTGGCACGGGTTGGATGTACAAGCATCGTCCAGATGACAGAGCAGACCTAGGAGTAAGAACAAAACATATAACATTTGAAGGTAAGAGACAGAAGAGTTACAAGTCAGCGATTTAACAGCATATTTTGTTATAGGTGATAAGGTAAAGTTGGTGTCAACGAATGATTGGAGAGACTATAAACTGAATCCGTAATTTAAACTGCTAAGAATGACAACATATTACTTGTTTTATTAAATACTGAATAGTTTTCTCTATGATGAACAAAATAATAATACTCTCAAATAATACCTCATACGCTTAAAACTCAGTTAACAGACATACGCTACTTATTTGATCCAGAGATAAGGACTCCTACGTGTATTTTACATTTTACTATAATAGATTATCCTGCTTTTATAGTTGAAACTTAAAATTGCGAATTGTGAAAAAGCATTTGAGACAAATGACAAATGACAACTGACATTTGTACTATGCATATTAGTCTCAAGAGTCTTGCCAAACTTACCAGTCTTCCCAGGCGTGCACTTGCAGTAGAAAGCCCCAACGCGGTCGATACATGTGGCACCGTTGAAGCAAGCAGCGCCGGCGCAGTCGTCGATGTTCACCGAGCACTCGGGGCCCGTCCACCCGTTCACGCAGATGCACGAGAAACCACCCACAGAGTTGGTGCATGTTGCGCCGTTTTGGCAAACCAGCGGCCTGTGAAGTAAGTTGTCGTTAGTGAAATGGGAAACAGCAAAGATCCAGAAAATTAACTTAAAACAAATTATAGTACACGGCATTCTTTATAGTAATGGTTGAAGAAATAGGTTCTTAGCTAAAATAATCGTTTTTATAGTTGAAAAGAGAAACTTTATTCCACAAACAAATAATAATTGTACCAAAAATTATATCTTGTATACACGCAAGCTAATCTACAATTGATTAAACTCAAAATGAGGCTATACATACAAAGAGATTTAGGAAAATATAAAATTTCAATATGTACCTACCAATAATAGAATGTTAAAGTCTTTATAAAACAATCAACTTGAAAGAAAGCATAATGGCACGCAACAAAAACAATTCATAAGATAATAAAAAGTAAAACAGAATTATTGTCATCAAGAAACACTTGCAAATTATCATGTAACGGAACTAAGCAATTAATAAAAACTTGTGATAATTGCAAAGGAAACATTCGTATAATTTAGTGCAGACTTTTTGCTCGAATTTTTGCCTCATGTTACAACGTTTCCTCATACCTTAATCTCAAGTTCATCGGAACTCGAGATATCTGAAACAGTCAGTCGCATCTTCGGCCCTTCGAGATTTAACTTTATAAACGTACGACAGGGTTGCAATGCGAAATATTTCATTTGAAAGTAACAAAAGGCACCGACCAGTCTTGCGCATTCCTCTTTTCGTAAAACTTTTAAATGATATTTAAAGAGTTATTAACGCATTAGCGAATATTTTTGTAAAAGCATAATTCGGCCAACGGAATTTACGAATTGTTTCTGTGCATAATGCATGCACTCTGCATGCACTCTGCATGATGCCATATTCTGATTTGAAGATTTTTCTCTGCCTAATTTCATAAAAATGTCATTATACTATTACTTTACTTGCTAGAACAACTTGACGATAGATGAAATCATTCTTTCATATTTATTGTATTTTCTATTCCTCCAATGAGGCGATTGATAAGCATATTCTTTAAGATAGGTAAAAGTGGTCCTGATGACATCAGATAGAACTACGAAGTTTGATTTAATGACTTTATCTCATTTCATTGTAGAAATGAACCTAAGCATCAGGAAACGCTAATTTGTTATTTTATAACTTAAAAAATGTTGATCTTAAAAATAGTTAACGCCTTAAACCAGATCTTTACTTTTAGGCAAGCCATCTAATGACTAGATTCTGGACTGAGTGGGGCCTATTGTTCGAATGGTCTGAGCATGGCATTGTTCGATACAGCGCGATAAGCTAAATGCAAAGTCTGGATTTCGTAGCATTTGTGCGACCCCGGCAAAATCGGGTAACGGTCGAGGCGCGGTCCGCGCGTGCGCACCGCATGCAATATCAGATCCAGGGCCAGTATTGCCAATGATATTAGCAATGATAGCGCTTATAACTCTACATATAATACAAAACCTAATAAGCTTTTGTTCTGAACTCAGCTTATTATGGTTTTGTACAGTTATACCAGTTAGAGCTGAAACGAAAACGTGATCTTGTTTGCTCTAATGTTATCTCTGCAGATTATTTTGCGGGAAATAACGATAATTTTATTATAAAATATTACTTTTTGTATACATATTTGTTCGAAACAACTAATATATTTAGTTTGTGTGATTTTTTGATGAATGTAAACAAATTAATAAGTACGAATACCTCAACTCAATAAATAAATCGTGACAGTTTACTTTAACAAAAGTAAATAAGACGTATACATAGTTTTTATAAACGTTACAGCTTTCGATAACACAATACTTTACTAAAAGGTTGTATACTAAGCTATAGAACTGAAATTACAGAAAAATGGATAGGTGTGATTTTTTGAAATAGACTCATACTTTTCTGTATTTACATATAATCTAATCTAATAAAATATGATCAAAAAGTTTAGGCAATGCCGAAATCCTTAATTAGAATAATAGAGATAAGTATCACTAAACGAATCTAAATGTATAGATAGGTGCATAGAAACGAGTCTGGCGCAATATCTCAAAACTGAAACCGAAACAACTATGACTGCAATTTAATATTCAAAATAGGCTTCCCGGTCGTAAATCCAGTCCAAGTACCTATAAATCGTTGAGAATTACACTGTATTGAGTTTTAGCTTGTCATAAAATTTTATTGCACTAAGAATAATATTTTTTGTAACCTAATACTAAAGTTAAGTGATCACTAACGCCCATGGTCTTTTTAACTGGTCCTAAGTAGGATGAGCCCTTTTGAAGGTCGATCACAGACGTTTCTGGCTTTGAGGACTAGATTATTTCCCACTAGTTCTCGAGGGGAAAACCTTCAAAAGGTACCCCACACCGTGATAGCGACGCAGGATTGTGTGGGATTTTTACCGCACTAAAATCCCTCCGGTGGCCGTCCTCAGCGCTACAAAGAGGACTCCGGGATCTCCAAAGGAAGCCAACCGGTGATGTTATTTCTCACTTAGTGTGAGAAATAATATCTCCGGTCTGCCTTTTAGCCTTACCAAATCCTTTGAAACACTTTCATGACAATCACTACTTACTAGTAGTTGTAGTGTGTTTCTCAGTCTACTATCTTATGAATATTCATACAGACGTTTATCTCAAAATTGTCTGCTGACAACTTTATTATTCTTAACTAAAGAGACGTCGGCGAAATTTATTCTTCCAAGAAATTTAGCAACAATCGAGGTGGTAGTAATTCGTACTAATACCTATATGTTAATGACACGTTTGAGATCATTGGCGAGCTTTGGTGCAACTCTTTTTGCTCGCCTAACCTTTTTTTTCTCTCCAAGACTATTTTTCTAAAGGTTATCTGTATGAAATCCGTCTTCTTCTGTTACTATAAAATCGTCTTTACTACTACTACTACTACTAATGTTTTACTTATATTGTAAGTAGTATAAGCAACTACATATAGTCCTACTACATACAACTACATATAGTATAGTACTCATTTATCCATTCATAGTTTTCCCTATTATCTATGTCCACTGTTCTCTCCGTGGCATTGAACTCGCAATAAGGAAGCATCATGAGATGGAGTTGGCGGTTCATCATCATTAATCACATCGCACAAGGGACTTTCGTTTTGTATCGTAACAACATAATGCTTTCTGCGTATGAAAGGCAACTGAAAGTATTGATGTATGTATCCAATATATATATACTCAATATTAAGACGAAGCTTCTTAAGATGAAAGAGCGGTGAAGAAATGAATGATTCTGTGATCAATCCCAGATAATAATATATTTTGCTTGTGGTTACTAGCCCTAGGTCAAAGGCATGGAATATCTTCCTTACCAACACCCATCAAACCATAACATGGCAGCTTATCACATTTTAAAGAAAAAAGGGCTTCACTACATAGCATAAAACAAAGTCGCCTCCCGCTGTCCGTCACTATGTATGCTTAGATCTTTAAAACTACGCTACGGATTTTAATGCAGTTTTTTTAATAGATAGAATGATTCAAGAGGAAGGTTTTTAGATATAATACATGCATAATATTGTGGAAAAACACTAATAAATTAAAATTTTTCACTTTTAACCGTAACGAAGTTCGCCGGGCCAACAAGTTAATTACAAAAGTGTGTCTGAAGCTTGAACCAATGAAAATTTCAATAGTAATATACATTTTGTGCCAATATTAATAACAAATAGAACTCTCATTTTTTTTTTTATTCTAATAATCAGACTTTATCATTTACATAGCCTTTTTCATTAGAGGCACATAAATTGCATAACATTAAGCTTTAAAATTAAATAAGCTACACGACAATAAAAAAGGAATAAAACGGTCGTTTTATGGAGCGATGGAGGTGCACGCAGTGTGGTTATTTATTATCTACGCGAAAGACGCGACTACCGGCTGCGCCTGCGCATGTCCATGTAATGACCTACAACGCAGGGTTGCTAGATTTATCACAAAAATACCAGATAACAGGGAGAGTAAAACAAGCTACTGGAAATTAAACCCGGGATATATCCTGGAACCAATACTTTAAAGAGACTTTGGTGTAATATTTCTGAAGGAATTAAATGTAATAATATATGCGTACAATTGGTGAGAAGAAAACCAAATAACAATAATGAAGCAATATCGGTTATAACATTGTACAATCAGGTCAAAATTACGTCCGACCAATTTCTGCACAAAATCTTACACCGAATATTCTCCCAATTTCGAAAATTTATATCTTCCGGAAGCGCACGGTGTAATGGCCGATCAGAATTGCAAGCTTCGCTCTATAGCCGAAAATAATCTCAAAATGTTGCACGAAGGTACATGCGATTCCTTGCATTAATCCCTTATTATTAATTTCACAAAACGTTTTTTATTTCTACAGAATATCAGTTTAATAAAACGAAAATACATTCGGGGTGCAACGTCCTGGTATGAACTTTTCGGAGGTCGTTTAGTGTCTCAACCACATACCTAATATTTTAATTAATTATTTCACGAATGATATCATTTTAGATCTTAATAAAACTGTATTTATAAATTAGGTAAGAGTTCATCTTGACAAAATACCATAATAAAATTTTAAGAAAATAGTATATTTGTAGGAAAGCTTGTTTAAGTGCACAATTTAATGTTAAATATAGTTTACAACCCATCTAGGTGACTAAGCTTCTATTAATTAAATGTTTAAAGATCGTTCCGAAATTTACTTGAATTACTTCTCGTGATTTTAGTGCATTAGCTATATACAGTACCCAACCAAGATGATGTTAGTCGTACGACCGCGCTCAGCCATCGTTTTTCGATTAAGATAAACCCAAGTCAACTTTGTGGCCGGGCGCAAAAAAAACTGAAAGTTTGTTTCTAATCTTGATACACGTCTCTATTGCAGACGAAACTATTGATTATGTTGATTAATGTCCATCAGATAGCCACCAAATTGAATTCCGATAGGCTACCACAACCACTGTCAGTTACAAATGATGGCGGCTCACGTTGGAACGTGTAATGAAGATACCGTTTTTGTGTAGCCGCCGATGCAATTGCGAAAAACTTATGTGTTGTACTTTATAATTTTTTTATAGTTTAATAAATAACGCTAAATTTTAATATATTAACCATACTTATTTCATTTAAATAACTTTTGCTTGGGAACTTGTTACTATTATAGTTGTAACTTTAAGGACCTGCGTGGCAGAGCGGTTACCATACCGGTCTGACGCGCAATGGGTTCCGAGTTCGATTCCCTGCCAGACAGGTATCTTAATGATGAGTTTAGATTCATGTTCTGGGTATGGGTGTTTGTGTATTCGTCTTGTATGTGTCCATGGTACCCACGACACAGGAAAAAATCTTAGTGTGGGGCTATGAGTGTAGAAAACGCATTTAAAATTAAAAAAACTATTTTATTAATTAATTAGTGTTACGTCAATGAAATCATCGTTACCTCAACGGTAGCAACGCATCTGAGGTCAATCTCAGGTACGAGTAATACTAATAATATCAAGGGTTGATTTTGTAGAAGTCATTTTGCAGTACCACTACCAACAGATGGATTGCATACATGACATTATGAAAATAAGATTTCCCTTTTTCATTACCAGATCTGTGCCCTACTCATACTTCGCTCATAAAATTTCAGCAATCTTTCTGAACTGTTGAACATTTCGATGTCTAAAAGTCATCTGCAATGTTTCCACATTGCAGACACCACGGCTCTAAGATAACTACATCTACTACTCTACATTTGCTCTTGTCATGAATCAAACATGTAACGAAATACCATTTTAGTTCCGTCTTACTGCACCATTCATAATAACATTGGTGCCAACCCATTATTGTCTCACTGCTGAGCACGGGTCTTCTCGCAGAATGAGAGAGTTTAAGGCCATAGTCCACCGCGCTGGTCAAGTTCGAATTGGTGGACGACGGTTAACTACATTATCATCTTTCAATTTGTCTCGCTATCAACAAGTTTATGTTATAATAAATAATTTTAGATAATTTACGATATTCTTCTGGTTTTGTATGTTAAAGCACATGTACTATTAACACTACGAAGGCATACTAGTGTGGACAAACAACGTAAAGCATTTAAATGCATCTACCTATATATTTTAATATGTCCAGGTCATTGTTTATTTTTCAACATATTTCTCGTTTATTCCGAGGTTTTGGCTTCATTCCAAAGGCTCTGGAATATTTATATCATTTTGCGCCCATTGTCCTTCCATATCTTTAAAAGTTCTTTTTGTTTCTTATTTTTGTAATATGAAAGTATGAAACGAGCACGTCGTCCAATTATGGTAAGAAGCCTAAGTCTCGCACCACCGCCCTCTGGATGATGGTGACAACGGAGGCTTAAGTGGAGCTAAAATACTAAGACTGACAAAATGAATGCTATATGAAAAAAGGCACGGACGATCCGTCTGAAGAGCTGTAATTTTATTAATAAAAAAAACACGGTAGAAATGGGCGGTGTTTCTACCACCACACCTGATTCTAGCGTGATGCTTTTATTGAGTTTCAGTGCAAGGGTGTGGTTGCCGGGTCTCTTTTATATAAAGCGACCGTCTTTTGATGAAACTCCTGTTATTAAGTCGCTTACTGGAGATACGCTATTTAAACTTCTTAGCTGTCTCGATTCAAAGCTAGAATCTAAATAAACTTATTTGCTGTTACATACTATTGAGCTTTCTAAAAGCTTATCTATGTAAATGTTGCTTTTAAATATATTGCTTCCTGAGCAATAAGCTTAATTTATTATTATACGTCTATGTTATTCCTATAACCATTCTTATCTTACCCGTCGGAATCGATTGAATCAATAACTGGTAGCAGTATTACTGGTACTGGTAGCCACTGATAGCTACGTCGAGTGATTTATTGCATTTTTCATTATACAAGAGTGGCAAATGAACATGCAGTCCACTGGATGAAAGGTGACCACTACTTCCCATTAAAATTTATAGTTAAACCCAGATAAGAGGAGAATCCTATCTGTTGTCGGCTACAGATACATCGGTACTCCGAAAGACTAAACTATTAAGGTCAATATAATCTAACAATAAAATACTGTAATCATTATCTTTATCTGACTGAAGTACCAAACGAGCATGCAGTCCACCTGATGGTAACTGGTCACTGCCGCCCATGGACATCTGTAATCAACTACATACGGAACATGGGTTCCATCTGAAGTCAATCACAGATGCGTTGCTACTGCCGATGACTATAATGGTCGGTTCATGTGAAAGTGTGCTGGCAACCACACCTCTATCGAAACGCATGTTTCACGCTAGAAATAAGTGTGGCGGTGGTACTTCCCCGGTCGAACTACATTGGTTCTACCACCTTGATAATATATTTATATTAATACCATCCATACCATATTATAATATATTTATATATTTACCCACCGCCAATTGCCGAACATCGTCTTAAAAGCTTTTATCATCGCAACCCATTGAAAAACGCACACTTTTCAAAAAATGCACTTTAAAATTAGAACCTTTCTGGTACATAAAAACCTTTAAAAAGATCAAGAACCTCAAAAAAGATAACACTTTACAGTTACCTCAAATGAGGCTTGCTGTTAGTAATTAACGCGCCCACGCAGTTCTGCCTTCAAAATAAACATCTCTTGGACGGAAAACAACGTCACATTTCACTAGACATAAACGAAACAGATTCATTGAACTGGACCCAATTAATGCATAGTATGTAGTGCTCTTGTGTCATTTCCTTTGAACTGGAAATTATTTTAGAGTGGATTTTTTGGGTACATGTCAAATGAAATGAAATGAAATGTCAAGGTAAGGTTATGAGAATTCATGTAACTTATATTATTAATTATTAATGTATCTTATATTGTAACCGCTGGATCATGGCTGAGGACTGGTCGAAGTGGCGCAGATTAGGGGAGGCCTATGTCTAGCAGTGGACTTTCAAAGGCTGATGGATGGATATCATCAAGTAACTTATGGAGCATATTATAAAGGCAAACGGTTGTAAAGTTGCTTGGATATTTGTTACTCTTTCACGCAAAAGCTACTGGTCGAATTTAACCAAATATAGAAATTGCAATTTGCACAGAATACTTTTTAACGTGGTAAACCTGATCAAAACGGGTGGTTAATACGCTTTTTTATTTAAGAGTTGCGTAAATAAGCTATTTATTTCATAAGCGAAAACATAATTCTATAACCATTTATTTTTTTCATGTAAGTATTCGCAAAACCTCCAATAATATTTATTATTTAGAAATCACCATCCCTAATGTACCTATGTGCATCAAAAGTGTGGCAATATAACTTTTTACAAATGGCTTGTATAATATATGAGCACAACATACTCAACGTAAAACCTCTTTGTAATTGACCGAAAGACTTTCTTTTCAATTAAATGAACAACTAAATTTAGTGTAGGTGCCACAATTAAGCCTTAGATAAGGTCTGGTCGGTAAATGGGCCCGGTTTCTGTTCGTTTGACAATTATTTAGAAAAGTATGTGTAACTCTTTACGAAATGTACAATTTTGTGCTTCGGCTTAACACCGACTGTAGCACCTGTTTTTTTTAATATAACAGTAATTGGTATCAGCATTAATATATTCTAGATGAGGACTACTACCCCTAGTAGTCCGAGAGTAATTGGTACCTGTATCAATGTAATCTTCGTTAGGAAGAGGTGGTAATTCGATTCCGTTACTTTGTAGGTGGTAGAACCAGAGTAGTTCACCCGGGGAAGTACCACCGCCACACCTATTTCTAGCGTGAAACAGTTCTTGCGTTTTGATGGAAGGGTGTGGTTGCCGGCACACTTTTATGTGACCATCTTAGTCCTTGGGAGTTACAACGCATCTGTAATTGACTTTAGATGGAACTTCATGTTCTATACGAAGTTGTTTACAGGAGTCCATGGGCGCCAGTGACCACTTACCATCAGGTGGACTGCATGCTCGTTTGCTACTTCAATCTTATAAAAAAAAAACTCCTTTGCATGACATTAGTATCAAGCGTTATTGAGTTCTGTTTTAAGGGCGTGATTAAGACGTTTTCACGACATTTCTAGTTAAAATAAATCCTCAAGATAGATTATTGTCGGAATCCTTTTTGAGTTTAATTACAGATCATTTACTTGAATAAGGATTTCATGGTAATTTGTTACGCCCATTACATAAATTAATCCAAGATGCTACTCAGTTAACTCAGTCGGAGGTTACCAATCGCATAATATACGAGTACTTATCGATCTGTTGAAAAATAGTTCCACCATTGAAGAAAATTGTCTTGTCGCGTTTCATACACGCATACCAACGCCTAAATGGGATAAACGCATAGATCCCACTCGATTTCCATAAAAAGTTCATTTTCACACGGAAAGCCCATTAATTATGATCACAAACACCGAAAGCGCCATAAACAAACGGAACCCAATACATTTCATCATTAATCTGTAGATTGTACCTACCTCTCATTGCTACCGCTGACAAAAACTATCATATTTCGTGGCTACCATACATTTATTCCATTAGGCTGTGTAGTAATTATCTACGGGTTTGATATGCGTAATTAATAAAATAACGAGAATTGATGGTAAGTGTTCCTTATGAATAAACATAAGTCTTTTGTGACGAAATTCTGTGTATGTTTGGTGCTAAATGTTCAGGCACTGTTATTATTTGGCTTCGTATGCTCCGACATCCACGTGCATTTTTGCTTTAAAACTTATCTTTAAACCACCTTTGGGCTGTGTTATGATACGAATAGTGAGATACTCTTATGTCATCTAAGTTTTAGCTACTATCTAATATATAAAATTCTCGTGTCACAATTTTTGTTACCATACTCCTCCGAAACGGCTTGACCGATTTTTACCAAATTTTATATGCTTATTCAATAGGTCTGAGAATCGGCCAACATCTATTTTTCATGCCCCTTAAGGTCCACCCTTAACATTTTTTTTTATTTTTTATATGGCAAAACTACGTTTGTCGGGACAGCTAGTCATTAATTAAAAATCTTCCTATTTGACAGCGTTACCTTTGCAACGTCTTCCTGCCGTATAAGCCTTCACCAAGTCTCCTTATAAAGAGTCTTCCTCTTACGTCAATGGAGATTCGAAGAGATATAATACTGACTATATCAGATCACAGATAGTGTGCTAGTTAACATCCTGAAATAAGCTATCACAACATAACTCCACAAAATTCACACTTGCCATCAATTTTGATGTCTTTCACAGGCGTCGAACCACGTATAGGAACTTCGCTTCCAAAGGACTTCGAGAAGACCAGAAAAAACTCCCTTGAAAGTAACCCGATATTGAGCACGCATTTATCTGTTGCGTTTCACGTACCAATGGTCCGGATAGGATGACACTATCCCATGTTGCTTGCCGACGATCGACAAGCGACCCTTTGCGCTGCACATAAAACTCAATTTCGAACTCCAGTAAGCACTTTTAAAAGGTAATACAAGTAAAATAAGAACTGAAAAACAACGCTAAGCGGTTAAGTGCGTTCCGTCAAAGTTATCTTTGCGATCCGTCTTTACAAATATGATCTCTATTTCTTATAAACCAAGGCTATTTATACACGTTTTGGGATAACAAAGATGGTTACAAAGGGGTCTACGGGCGGTCTTATCCCCGTGGTTTGTAAATATTAATAAGCTATATAGCATCGATTAATACGAGAACAAGAAGCCCGAAATAATTTTGGTATCATGTCGTGAATTTATCTACGTTTTGAACTTTATATCTCATAGGTTTATTATATTATTATGACTTTCAATAGTTCCATTATAATATTTGCTTTTTATGCGGTATAAATGTCTACAAGCAAACGCCTTTTGAACTTCGATTTGAATTTATTGCATGTGGAGTTGATAAAAACGCTTAATTGCTTTTATCTCAAAAATATAATTTTACAAACACTTTTTAATAAAATTATGAAGGCAGAATTCAGTGTTATTCCTTGATTTCATTACGAATTTATGCAGTCTCGTTTTTGCTAAAAAAATAGCTTTTACCGTACCTAAACATTATACCTACTTAGCCTACACTGATATTCCTGACTGTTATATCTGTGATATACTTAATCTTTTTTCTTTCTCCATATTAATATAATAATCTTTTTAATTCTTTCTCCATAGTATATGATGATATTGAACCGTAAGAGCAAGTATGCTTCACACAACCAATTTTATCATCGTATAGAATTCCCTGATATTAATAACTTTAATCACATACCTACATAAGACGTAATAAATTCTCATTTCCCAGTAATAAAGTACTGGACAGAAGCAAAAACCATTTACAAAAACATTGGCTCACAAGCTTTCAATTTCCCGGATATATGCGTACTAAAGAAACCTATCAATTACTCAATACGTAATCTTAGCTCAGAATCCGATATGCCATTGATCTTGATGCATTCCTACGGTTTCATAATCTTAAATTCATAAGAAATCAGTTTCTGTACTTAAAGGGTAGCTTTTGAATGAATTGGTCTTAGTCTCTTGTACAGCGTTTTGATATTGCCGAAGCATTTGTATGGTAACCGAGCTCCATCCGTTTTCCCTTTCGCGGACAATCTTTCCGTTTGTATAAAAAATATACACCTAAATAATATTGACATAAAAACAACTTGTAAAATAAAAGCGTTTACATACCTACATATGCTTCAATATTTCCCAGAACCAGTACTCAAATATGTCTGCATTCAAAAACTACTACTTTATGCATAAAAGTACAAATACCTAGCCATATTTTATAACATTTTCTATTCATATTTTATTCCAAAATTGTGTATAACAAGTTTGAATTACGTAAATAAAGAAACTACGCGAGTATAAAAAGCTGTTCTATAATTATAATTTCAACGCCATATTTTATATCATATCAGAAATTAATAAAAATTGATTGAAAACGGTTATTAATATCAAAGATCCCGCCCAGGAAAGCCACAACACCTATTTATTATAACGAAGAATTATGCAATATGACAAAACGTGTGTCTGTCTGTTCGTATTTAGATCTTTATTGAAAAAATTGCAATAAATTGACATTGATATATTGATGATGCTCTCTTCCCGGGGAAATTGGTTTATAAAATATGCATTTAAAACTTTTCTGTTGAAAATTCTGTTTTAGTAATTCGTTTCCGAGGTAAAATATTTATGCCAAAGCAAATGCCATGCTAAGACGACCAAATAATAGACCCAGGTAATTTTAGACATTTTAAACAACGTTGAACAGGTTTTGTAAAAAAACACACACATACGACTATCAATACCTATGCACTTTTATTTTCTCCACAATACAAAGCTTGATGTAAACTTATATGAGAGAAACCACGCGTCGTAGCTAGCAAATAACTGTACCGTCGTTTGCATTATGGCGGTTGAATGTGCTCAGACGATATTCCTCGCTATTGCCGTGCGAACGAGGTTTTTATACTCGATCATTAGCCAACAATTAATGTAGGAACGGCGCATCAAGGGGGAGACAAGGTAGAGGTTGACAGCGGTTAGGGAATAGATAACTTTATAAGGCAATATGTGGAATAGGGGAATACATTGAAAAAATCTGAACGTGAATATCTAACTGAAGTTGAAACTGAAAAATGACAGCGAGTTACGGAAATTTATTTGAGGTGATAACTATTGAAAAAAGTTAGATTTATGTTCAAGGAATTCCCAAAAAGAACAAGAAATTATTAAAGATTAATATAATGCTAAGAATGATGCCAAATTATAGGAGATGTAAAGGACTGATTAAACCGACAAATTAAAATTAAAAATATTAATAATAAGCTTGAGAATGCCTGAACCCATTCTGAAGGAATTTACGCAAAAAGATTTTATATGGATAACGAAACCATGAATATTAAGCGTACATAAGAAATACCCTTGTAGGAATTATATCAAACTTGGCAGTACGTACAATAGTTATCATAGCATTATATTTATTGACACCTCCGACATATATAAAATAAAGCTCTTTACACAACTTGGCGTCTAGACTCATATCAATTGCCCTTTTTGTCTTCCTTGTTTGATCTCCGCGGTAAAAAATCCCTCAGGCCACAACTTGAGTCATAAGGCCATTGACTCGTAGACGAGTTATTTTGTAATTAACACCCGATACACGCGGCGCGAACATATTGTGTTACAAAAAACATCCCATACAGATGTAGATATCATTACCTCGTTTTATACATGATTGGTCTTTCTTTCTTAGTTTTCGGCACTATTCACTCCACAATCAAACAAAGCCATTGTCTATTTTGGATCTGTGATTATACGGAAGGCGCAAGGAATACTTTCGAATTTGTTTTTAAATAAAAATAAATTATTATCATTATTTTCTGCAATTGTGCTTTATGTAAAAAAAGTAGCAATAAAATCAAATTGAATAAGATATGTAACAGTTAAATTATTTTCATCATTAATGCGATTTCTTCCAAAATATTCTTCGAGAAATCGTTAACTTAGCAAAAATCTCAAAAAATCCTCAGCAATACCAATAAATTCCGTTACAGATAAGCATCGGCGTTCGAGAAAGGCAAAAACCTAGGCCATTAAAAATAATTCCTTCAGTGAACTATCGCCGACCCAGTTTCTCTTCTATTCCCTCGTAATAAGAATACCATTTAAGGTCGACAAAACCACGAATATTGTTCGAGATTTAATTCTAAAAGTCATTAGTAATTTAAACCTTAAACCAGAGTGGGAAGGTGGCAAGTGTTGTGAATAGATGCGATCAATCCAGCTGGTTTTGCACGGATGCCTGCTTAATTGGGACCTGGAAATTCGACAACCGAATAATGGCCAGCAAAACTATGTTGATGATTATGAAAAAATATTTAAGTCCTACGCCCTTAGACATACGACTGCATTTTAAAAACCCAGACAGAAGTATTAACCCTTAGCCAATTATAATGGGAGATCTGAAAGATTCGGAAGGAATACACGACGTAACAAATTGGCTTCATATATCGATACACATAAGCCTGGACCTGTTCGAAATTGTTGCTCGTAATTTCCAAGAATTCAATTGCTTTACTTTCGATGACGCCAATGTTGGTGTATAAGAAAAAATATTAAATCTCTGATTATATAATTAATTGTTACACAAACGATAAACAAAAGCCAAAACGATTGTCAATTTAAGAGTGACCGTTGATGATCGACCTTTTACAATCATTACCAACAACGGGCATTATGATTAATAATAATCATTTAAATGCATGAATGGTCATATTGACGATCGATTAATCACGTCATTTCCATCATTGCAAACGTGATTGCTTGTTAAGATCTAGATAATTTAGTTTAGAAAGAAGAAATTGTAATATCTGGAGAGTTACTCCTAGACTCACCTTAAAGCACATTCATCGACGTCGGTCTCGCAGAGTGGTCCGGTGTATGTTGGTGGACACTCGCACGTGTACGAGTTCAGCCCATCCACGCACGTTGCACCGTTCTGGCAGAGATGACCAGGGCAGTCGTCGATGTCTATTTCGCAATTCTGACCGCGATAACCTGCGAGGAAGAAGAACATAAAGTTAAATTGTAAATCATAGTACCCAATATAAATTGCCTATATATGTAGATTATAAAAGTATAAAAAAAATAATATGTATGTACAATTTTAACTGATCATTCTAATGCTAACCTACAGTTTTTACATTATGTGTCTTTACTTATCAAGTAAAGACACATGATATAATTAACGTCGAGATAATCACTAGTTTTCCCATCACAGTCTACAACAAATTCAGCACAAGTCTAATTCATACCACATGGCAAAAGGAGAAAGCGTTTCGAACTTCCTCTAACTAATTCGATTGCAAAACAACAGAAGTAATCCGAAGGTTCTAATTAAGTGTCGAAGACCTTCACCCATCAGTTGGGTCACACAACGGGCTACAGTAGTCTGATTAGCGAGTCGGCAATCTCATTACCTTCATTAACCGCCGGGTGGGTTCCCACGAACGCCACATGTGCTCTGTTTATGAGATGTAGAAAAAAATTAACGGCACCCGCTTTAAATCCATCCACGCGTTTTTGTATCGTAACGTATGCGAACTGGGATAAACAGAGGCATGAACAGGGAAACTTTAAGGATTTTGAATAATTCCGAAAACATCTTACAGACGAGCGCTAGCGTAACTTTACCGTATACATTTTATTTGAATTATAATTTATAAATAAAAAATAACTATAAAGAAACAATTAACTGCCAAACGAAATCATTTAAAATTTAAAGAAACTAGGACCCTGAATGAAAGAAACATTATTAATTGCTTATTTAAATTAACCAGCCTAATTAGCGAACAATGGCAAAAATTAACACAAAAAATATTAATAAAAACATCATAATCCCAGGGAACATATCGACGATTTAAAATATTCAAAGAATTGAAATAATATATGGAAAATAAAGTCTTTAATTGGAATTTTATACACGGTTATCGATGATTAGAATAATTATCATTCTATTCTGTTGTTTTCAGCCTTTATATCCAATCTTGGCGAGGTTAAGCCTGTTATAGTTAGTAGCCATTAAAGGCATATTAATGATTCGAGCAAAACAAGTTTAAGGGCAAAATTTTCCCATAGACAGACGTACATACATACTAATAAATATGTCGTTATGTTTTATTAGTTACAGAAGTAGGAAGCGGAATTCTGAACTGTTGTTACAGCCATCGTAGATTAGTTATCTAATAATAACCATAAACGTACACGACGGACGTCATAAGTAGATATGCCTAATAGGTGAACCTAGAACCTCGTATCCTCAAATATTGAACATCAACCTAAGTTGGAATGTGCAAAGAATCTCTCACAAGATATAAATAGTAAAGACCCTCAACTGTTGACAGAAAAGGGTTTTTACATAAGCAACCTTCTGACCAAGTAGATGATTCCGTTAAAAAAATACAGAGGATTCCTTTAGTACTTTTAAGATATCTAAGATATTTCATTCATCAATACAATGAATGAAGGAGCAGTAGAGTACTATAGCCCGTGAATGAACTAACTAATGCGAGTACCACGACGATTTGCCACAAGTTGATTGAGAAATATGGGGCAAATTGTTCAATTAGAACTAATTATTGCAGCGCCAATTACTTCAGATAACATATCTCCAATTACAACTAATCGTTATATTTATATAAGTTTCATACGTCGTGAATTATTCATTTTGATATGAAATACACTAATTAAATTAACAAATACAGTACTCTGTAATTGCTTAATTGTTCCATTAAATAACTTTTTCAATTAACTTTTAGATTAGTTCACACGCGAAAATCTTGCGAATATGTTGAAATGAGGTTAGAATCTTTACATATTTTTAGAAAACAATTGTCCTATAAATTTTATTTTTTGTCACTTCTTTTTATAATAGTGTTCACTTAAATATTCATTGAGTCAACAACATTTTTAAATCAAAATTATTTAATGTGGCCTTAAAGACTTAATGCATTGCTTCATTTGATCGCTTTAACCCCTAGGTTCAAAATTTTCGTCTATGATGATTTGACTACAATGTTTAATAGTATTACAATCGAAATTGTTTACGCTATAACACATCGAACGCCCACGCATAATACGTCGTATACCATCAGTAACGGGACAGCTACACCAACAATAATCATAAATGAATATGTGATGCTGGTATGGAGCTTACATTACTATGCAGAATACAGAAAAGTTTGTGTTACAAGAAACGTTTAGGAATCGAAATTAGCTTTTGACAATACTATTAACATAATATGGTGTGAGAGAGCCATCACCCCACTTTCCCATACGTACGGACAAATAATTAATATACGGAAGCTATTAAGGCTATTTTAAGAATTAGACATATGCAGCATCGCCATTGACATTAATATCGTGTCACTTATATTCTGAGCAATAGGACTTGGGATATTTCATCCAAAAAACGAATGGGATACTTAATGATACATTCAACATGTGTTTGGTGACAAGTTAATGTGACGATATAACTGATAGCTAATGGACAAATAATTTTGTCGTGAAAATATAGTTTTTTTTTTTCAAATTTAAATTTTATATTTATTAAAAATAATACCATGGTTCATAAATCGTAAATGATAATTTAAGAACTAAAGCAATAACACGCATTATGCAACGAATATAAAATGTTAAAAACACGTCATCGGATATGGGAATTCCAAAGTACTTTAGCATGCTATCACATTTAAAGTACTGGTTTGAATAAACATATCGGTCAATGAAAGCGTTCACCAAAACAGGTCGTCAAGCGCCACGCACTAATTCAATCGACGGCTTGTTAATAAAAATTCCCTTTTCCTGTCTTTTCCCACACACTTGTACTTGTAAAGTCATTAACAGTGAAAAATCTAAAGTGGCGTTTGATAGATCGAGTGCTCAGGACTCCAAATGGTATTTAATAAGTGTAGGGTAATTAGATACATTTCGAATACCACTTATTGACCTGACCGTCCTCGTTCCCATTAAGAAAATTAGGTTGGTAATAAACTCATCGCTTTATTGGATTGGTCCCGGGCGACTTCAATCTGTTATTGTCTATACAACTACTAATTTCTCTTCACTTATTGAAGTTCTTGGATGATAACGATGAATTTAGATTAGAATAATGTTTGAAGTTTTCAAATTACCCAAACTTAACGTTCTAGTATTTCAAACGCCGTTTCTTGATCACAGCAATGTTATCGGTAAACATAAAGTTTATTTATGTGATAGTCAAAATAAATATTGTTCCCGAAGTACCAATTTACAAAAACATACAGAATAGAAAGATGTCGGAAGCTTCAAATCAAAGTGAAACTTCAGCGCTGATATTAAACTAATTTGCACGAGCAATTGAGGTAAAAAACAACGCATCCGCCACTCGGGTTCCGCAATCACTCCCATTCTGCAATGGCGTAATGAAGCTAATGAAGACGAGATGCGCCAACACCACGGACTATATAAAATTGTGATGTAACACTCATTTCGTTTTATTGCGGGCACGGACTCAGTAAGTCACGCCTATCTCCAATTTCGTCCACACCATTATGGTCTAAATTACTCTCTCCTAAAGACGTAATTCCTGTGTCACTTTTAGTGTGAACATCAATGATTTGTATGGTGCTATCATTATTACCATTTCAAAGAATTACACTGTTAATAGTTTTAACGTAGTGTGTATGTTTTAAATTGCTTCAAATTGTCAGATTCGGTTAAAATGAAATGTCAATTGAACGCACCACATTTTTTTCATTGCGCAAAGTTACCGCGGTAGCAATTACGAGACCAGATATTAGACGTTATAAATCTTAATATTAGCGCGACAGTATCAGACCTGGCGATCAAATTAATTTAATGTGCTAAATAGGTTTTTAACATTGATTAATTATATTTTTCAAGTAGATTTTTTTTTACCGCTATAAATCTGGCTTGAATCTCTAAAAAACCATGTTAATACAAACAACGATAGTTTTTAAGACCTAAGTAAAATTACAAACACAAGAAGCTGCAACGACATTTTTTAGTAAAATTGCAAAATAACAGTTTTGCTTAAAATAAGCACAGACATCGCTATTCTCTTGCGACATTGGTCCGCTTAGTTCTACAAACGCTGTATAAATATCAATAGAGACGGTATTTACAACTAGACTATAATTTGTCTAAGTGCAGCTTTCGAACCGGCCGAGTCGTGGTCGCCGCGGGCCATCGCCGGCTTTCAGCCATAGACTAATGACGCATTATCAGATAGATCAGACACGCAACAGGTATTATAGTCGAGTTCTTTACACTTTTTATACCTGTAGCCTCAGATTCCGCTTAATGTAAGACAATCTCTATATGACTACAATGTCTGAATTTCGGTATCCTTATATATATTTCATCAAGTTTATAATCAAAATGTAATTTTGGACAATTTAAAGTCTTTACTTAAATAACCTAATTTCAAAGATATTATTGCTTTTTTATGCAAATAGTTCTGAATTCTTGACTAACTTTGTTAAAAGCTTTCTATTTAAAACAGCCATTTAAGAATTTATTAGATGTATACCTTCTCTTTGAACGTTCATCTCGGGTCAAACTGGGTTTAGCAATTTACATACGCGCTTATCAGTAATCTGGACTGACATTCAGATAAGTTATAATATTATATTCACCTACTTCATTTAAAGAAATATTTATAAACTTTAATTGAGGATCCTTTGGATATTGTATTGTATACATTAGTTTAATAGCTGTGGATTTTGTTAAATAAATAAATAAATAAATATTATAAATCTATACAACCCTAGATTTTCAAATATTAGGCAATATATAAAAAACTAACTTGAAACATATTATATGAATATCCTAGATTGTTTAAATTAAAATAATATGAAATGAGTAAGCAAAATCAGAAAAGTAGGTCTCAGGCAAAGTAGAACACGAGATTGAGACGAATTTGCAAAGTAACAAGGAAATAGTGGGAGTGCAGTACGAGTGGGTGGCGGAATAATGCAGGAGTAATGACGAGAACTAGCTACTAAGTCTTAATATCAATTTAAAGATTTGATTAGAACAAAAGTTTAATTGATGAAAATATCAAAACTAGAAAAAAATATACTATAAAAAAATATTATAAACTATGATACTTCAGTGGTATGAGATTCCCTCACTCTTTTGGCTTGGAAATGGATTTCCAGACTAGATATGTGTTCGAGTTCACTAAAAATAGGTGCATCAACCCATTATTGGCCCACTGCTGGGCACGGGTCTTCTCCCAGAATGAGAGAGTTTAGGCCATAGTCCACCGCGCTGGCCAAGTGCGAATTGGTGGACTTCACACACCTCCGAGAACTTTTTTTTTTTTTTTTTAAGAACTCTCGGGTGTGTAGGTTTCCTCACGATGTTTTCCTTCACCGAAAAGCAGTGATAATTAATTTCTAATACGCACATAAATCATTGGTGCGTGCCTGGGTTTGAACCTCGGACCTCCCGATCGAGAGGGCAAGTTTCAACCATTAGGCTATCACTGCTCCCATTCAGATGCAGAAAAATAGGTACTTAAAGGTAAATAAAATCTACCTATCCTCGCTTAATCAACGTAATGCTCGAGAGCTAAAACCCTAGATCTATGGTCAGTAGATGGACTGTACCTAATGCATATCAATCTATACTGATGAAAATTAAAATTGTTACAAAATTTCTAATCAAAGTACCTAGTAAGGTAACGGTGTGCCATTTTACCAAGATTATTGGGAACGTAAATTATCGTATCCGTTTTAACTAAACTACATACTTCATGCAATTTACATCGAATCTGTTACACTTGAATGTAGCAGTAAATTGCAAAAGTTAAAAACCAAGCATGGTTGTTAATCAGCCAATGTATATGGATAGAACCATCTACGGAAAATAGCTGGAGAATTTAAATGGACATTACCACCGTTTAACTTTCAAATTCGGTATGGTTAACTTCTTATAAAAGAGTAAGTGTCATGCCAATAGCGAATGAAGATAGGTGATCGAAACCAGATGGAATCGCCTTCATGTAGGATTTATTTAAGACTGACAAGGGAAATAAATCTATCACGAGCACCTATCACAAATTTATCACAGAAGTATCTTTTAGATATAATAATACGTACATATACAATATTTTACTTACATAAAGACAGAGATAACCAAGTAATAGTTGGAATTGGCTTTCATTGGCGGTTCAAGACCTCTAATTTTCTTGATCTTATGTTCTACTACAAATAAATTATCACATTTTTCACCAATGTAATACGTAATGCAGGAGCCATATACGTCTAAGAGGCTAAATAAATAAAAAATCAGAGATATATAAAGTCTGCCAATTTGCGCTTAGCCGTACTGGTCTTCTCTTTTAAAGAGGATACGCGTAATATTGGATTGATTATGATGTTTAAATCTGGCTAAATTGTTATAAACACAAAAAGCTTAGTCGATCTATATGGAAATATAATAAGGACACTTACCAGTAGGACAATCACACTCGTATCGTAGCGGATCCAACGGCTTGCACCTGCCACCATGGAGACACGGCGACGGCTCACAGGGAACATACTCCGCATCACAGTCTCTCCCTGTGTATCCAGGCTCACAGACGCAGGTGTAGGAGCCGTGTGTGTTGAAACACCGTCCATGGTGACAGGGGCCAGAACCACTGGAACATTCGACGACGTCTTCAGTACATCGCGCGCCGGTGAAGCCAGGGGGACAGACGCACGAGTAGCCGGCAGCCGTGGTATTGTCCGCAACGCAACGACCTCCGTTCCTACAGGGCTGGGATGCGCAATGGTCTTCGTGGGAACATTCAGCACCTGCATATCAAGAACAAAAGTATTACAAACGAGGCAATCATAAAGTAGGTGATGAATAAATTAATTCTGTTTGTTGATGCAGGATGAGCATCATAAAACAAATCCTAACTAGCCAATTTTGACAATGTTAGAAAAATGGAACGAAAGTTTCTGATTTATAACAAAAAATCTATTTTGTGTTAACTTAGACTATTAAACTGATTTAATGCTAAAACTCGCCATAAAAACGTAACCAAGCGCTGAACTTTTTGCTTTCCCATCATTTAAAATTCAAAATTAATTAACGGACATGTGAAATGTGAGAATGTGTTGGCGCAATCCGCACGTTGACTCACACAGACATAATCAGCCCGTTACAACAAAATCAATCTCATTTTAAAACCGTTTACTGATAGAAGGCATCAATAAATAAGAAAAACATAATTAAATATTTTATACTAAGCAGGACATTGGCTTCCCGCTAATCAAGTTCTTGTCCGATCAGTACATCACTAGAACCATAAAGATGCGAACAGCTACCGAATAACAACTTTACGGATTTTATTGAATTTACATAAAATCCCAATTAATATGGTCCGTATGATGAAAGTGTTAATTTATTACTAGTATAAACTTGAACAAACTTAATCTAAGCAGCTTATTATACTGCCTTTTAAAGGTATGGAGAACTCAGCGTTTCGTACAGACTCGTACTACTACCCTATTGTTGTTTTATACTCGTACAAAGTTTTCACTGCTGCACTCTAATTTCAAATATTTAGTGAGAAGTCCCGTCATAATTCTTATTTTAAAGATAAATAAAATTTGAAGTTTGTTGCTAATTATTTATGAACAGTGCCTTTTTAACATAAGGAACTGTGTATTTAATAAATATTGATAATCACAAGCTCGATACAATTATCAATCTTTTGTTCGTTGTTAGCCTAAGAAAATTAGAAGTGAAAAGGCAAATCTCTTCCAGTCATATTCAATAATTTCCCAAAAAGGCCTTTAATACTTCAACCTGTTTTATTTTCATTTAAAGTAATGTATTTATAATGAATAAAAATTCGTTATGGTCATTACCTATCTTGTTTTGCTCGGAACGATTAATGAGTTTACTTCAGATAATGAGCGTTTTAATTGTAATAATCAGGTATCTGTTACAAGTAACCACATCGTCAACAGTAGCAACATACTAATTAATGAGTCAACCATATATACTCCAGATAGATTAATTACATTGAAATAATCTCTTATATTTATAAAACAATACGTATTATTAAGTACAAATCTAAAATAAGGGTCGATTTACTTTTGACTAATCTAAGTACAATTTCTGACCATTGAATAATACCGTCAAGAGAGAATGTATCAGATTTTGATATAAAATACATAGTCATCTTTTCCATATCATCATGTTTTCCATAACACCAAAGCAGCCGGAACATTTGTGATAACGAACTATAAACTTGAAATATTCCGCTCTTAAGATTAACTATTTTAAAGGTCCAACTTCATAGCTAAGCCGTCGATATTGAATAAATTTCAAATTCTAACTACTTAACACCGAGATGTGTCACCTTTGCCTTCATATTCTCAACGAGGATTAGTAATAGGGAAATATTACCGATATGAAAGGGCAATAAAGTTAATGATGTGAATAATCGGACGCAGCGAAGATGTCTCTATTTGTTGATGTGAAATTGTCTTATAACCTCGGTAGAATAAAAATCATACCATAGCATTCAATACGGGTTTTTGTGTTAGCAATGGCAGCACCGGGAAAAATTAAAGATGCGAAAAATATCTTCACTATAATAATAAAGACTGCAAATTTGATACGATCTCATACATACTGAAAATACCACTATACATTGAACTACTAACAATACTTTAATCTTTAAAAACTTCGAAATTCCCGCACTTAAATAACATAAACAAAATGAGAAGTAAAAATAATGTCAAATTTCAATATGAATCAGAAAAATACTGTTTTTTTTGCTCGATTCCATAATAAGTTATTATACATAGAATCAAAGAATTAACTTACACTACTTGGATGGACATGTGCAACGATTCCTACCTTATTTGGAGTCAGTAAATATATCCATGCGTGGATGTGACAAGGTGGGGTGGGCTACGTGCCCGTATGCTTCAGAAAAAAACTTCTCTTAACCTGACTATGAACGAATTATGAGATCCATATCAACGCGCGCTCATACCAAATTTGTCACCAATTTAATTGGAATGCTTGCTACTCGACGTGCGCAAAACGACAAAGAATTCGGTTTGATTGGTATGAATAAGCTCAATTGGTATAATGGACGCTATTCCAATCTCATGCCAGTTTTACGAGTGCTACCGGCTTTTGAGAGAAAATATATTCTTGAAAAGTTCTATAATAACTATTGTAAGATACAAATGTTCTTCTAAATTGAAAGCTTTTATAAACTGCCGTTTGAAAAGAAAAATATTTTAGTGACATATTTAAAATTATCAAATTCCTATACAGACTAATGAATGTCACTTTATACATTACCGAATTAGGCAATCGTTTCCAATTTACCGTACAGATATAAGAGCTTAAAGGTATAAATGTATAGTTTTATTCATTACGCATCTGCTGCCCATATGAATTTCCAATCTTCTTAAAATTTTATGACACTCTACGATGACTAACGAAGTTACAAGGCTCGTTACGATGCCCCATGATGTTGTGGTGACACAGATTGCTATTTATGTTCCATTAATATTTATTCAGTTGCGTGCGGTAGTTTTAATACAAAACATTAATGGTATGACCAGCTATACACTACCACTTGACTTGTACCCAAAAATAAAGCTACTTACGTTATTGCGTATAAGAGGAAATGAAATTTGTTTGACTTTCTACTTGCATCCGCCTAAAAAGTTGTCCGCGTTAAACTGATTTATTGATTAAAAATAATAAAGAAGTGATACAAAAACAGGAAATACAATCAAGCAGACACTAAGGATGGCAGAATTTTGCGTAATTTCATTGCCGAGATAATACTAAAGGTGCCTAATGCTAAGCGTAAAATTTCTGAAAACTAAGCTAAAGGATGTGACTAAAAGTACATGAATATCAGAGCTAATCACACAACACATAAAAAGTAGAACTCCCCGCTTATTTCTAAAAGCAAATGAAAATTTAACAGGAAAGCGAAACAAATTAAAATTGTTTCTCCTGCCCAGACCATAATTGCGAGGCTTTAAAGATGGAGGCAATCGGCGTTGGATTTTTTGTATAGATTCCTTGTTTATGGCGGTGACGAGTTTGAATAAGCCAACGAGGTGTAAAGCCAATGGCGTAAAGCGATTAACCATAATGCTGTCATTTGTAATTTAAATAATATTCCGGAGTTGAATATTTCTACTTCACGCACAGCTAAGCCATGATCAGAAAATAGTGATAGTTACATTTTAACAGATAAAGGGAACTCCTTAAAAGTAGACTGCTACTTAAAAATCGACATAACTACTCACTCAGACCGCCTTAAACAAAATTAAGAGTGAGCTTCAAAAGGATACGAAATGGCCACCCGCTTGAAAACTATCTCTTAAGCCATTATCAACTAGGAGTGTCTGACACTTGCCCCGTTAACTCTACGCAGTCTATGACGCAACGCCAATTATACGCCTAGATATACATCTGGGCGTTCACAGCTTCCTCTGATTATGTCCAGTTTCCTTAACCGGTCTGTTTCTAAACACACAGACAAATGTTAAAACTGTCACAGCATTGGTCATTTAATATCTGCATTCAAAATGGTCTCACTGCAAAACTGTATCAAAAAAACTACTTATTAACATTTATTAAGCGTGGAATATCCAAAACAATGGGTACGTAGACGTCCTGAGAGTAATAATTTAGAATATATTAAATATTTCCATAATGTTGTTTCACGTTCTACAAGTATGCGCTTGCGTGTAAGTTAACGACCAACTAAGGTGCTAAGTACCGGCCATCAATGGTAAAGACAAGCGAAACTTCTTTATATGAACACGATTGCTCAGGAAGCTCATTCCGTTCTCATAAAACCGGAATCCGGCGGTACACTTGTGATAGTCCGTTACGTACTAAATCCGAGGAACCCACAATTTCTACATCATTCACATGTATTATCAAAGAAAGTAATTTACCTAATTCGAAAACACCAAAACAAAAATTGAAAGGCGTATTTTTAATTACACAACCTACTGAGGTAAAACCTGTCGACATAATTCCCGTTGATAGCATAATTGCGCGTGTAATTTTAAGTGTTGAAGAGGATAGATTAGATGTTGACGGATTTTAAACTTTATTCAATGGTAATGAAGAATCAGAACTTTTTAATATTAATATTAATAGTCAGCGCTTAAATTGAAAGGAAATGCCAATAGCTGAGACAACTTTCAAGACTAATGGTTTCAAGTTTTTCTTGAAAAGATTGATTGCCGATATCACACTTGTCGTCAACCCATTATTGTCCCACTGCTGGGCACGAGTCTTCTCTCAGTATGAGAGAGTTTAGGCCATAGTCCACCGCGCTGGCCAAGTGCGAATTGGTGGACTTCACACACCTCCGAGAACTTTTTTTTTTTTAAAGAACTCTCGGGTGTGTAGGTTTCCTCACGATGTTTTCCTTCACCGAAAAGCAGTGATAATTAATTTATAATACGCACATGAATCAGTGGTGCGTGCCTGGGTTTGAACCTCGGACCTCCCGATCGAGAGGGCAAGTTTCAACCATTAGGCTATCACTGCTCATATCACACTATTGAATTTAATTGAATTCAAGAAATGCAATATAAACCAATGCTTCATAAAATACATCAGATTATAAGTTAACAATAATAACACTTGATGCGTTAATATGATTTTTTAACTATTTGGTAAATAGACACAGGGCACTTGTTGTTATGTTTGCAACTATGACTACTTATGAAATGAGTTTTGTCAAAAACATAATTTATTGAGATAGGTCAAATAGAAGATGATAAGTCCTATAATAACTTGACCTTTCATTTGCAAACAGTTGAAATTAAACCAAACACATATATTAATCGTGAACTGACGGGAGCAATATATTAATACCGCTATAAATCAGAATTGCGTCTGTCAGTTCCGCAAAATACAATCCTTGTATGATAGAACAAACACCTGCTATTATTACTCATCAGAATGCAGTAATCAATTACCTAATATAGGATAACTTGTTGCTTTAACAAAGAGAATATCTGACAAGCATTCACGGCATGAGATCGCTAACAGATATTTATAAGTTAACGCTATCAGTCATAGCAGATAATTCTTCCAAGAAAACATACGTCTTTTCACTTAAATAATTAAATGAAAATATCAACTTTTAGCTTCGAATTTATTCAAAAAGACAAAGATTACATAGTAAACACTATTTGTGCAATATTTTTATCGATAAGGATCAAAAAAACGTATTGAATAAAACGATTTATTAACGAGAAAATATTTTGTAGTCAATCAACGATCGATTTATTTTCTGTTACCTATTATTGTAAATATGAATAGCTTAGACTTATGTAGTGCCTGAAGGGTGATTTATCTAGTAATAGTCATTTATTTAGCACTTCTATGATAGTAATAGGTAGTGGTGTCGTCTTCGAAGCACGTAGTTTTATCAGGTGAAACGTACTTTTCAGTGCCTACCTAAAGGTAACATAAGTTCAATGTAATGTTTGTAAGACGATGGTATTAGTTTGGCCTGACCATGGCACAGTTTTTGTGTGTTGTTTACGGCTTAATTTAAGGTGAGGTGATCATCTTAGTCCTTGGCAATGCATTTATAACTGTCTGATACAATCAGTGATCTATATTTATAAAGTTGCTTACAGATGTGCATAGACAGCAGTGACTACTAACAGGTGGACTGCATGAATTTGCCACAATCTTGCCAAAAAACAGCTACAAAAACCAAACTCACCTGTATATCCAGGAGGGCAATCGCATTCGTACGTGTGTAGCGACGTTAGCCTGCAAGTCGCGCCGTTGAGGCACGGTGCAGAATCACACGCCGCCGGCACCCTGATCTCGCACAGAGAGGCGCTGAAGCCGAGAGGACAGTCGCAGGCGAAGGAGGGTGGAGCACCCCCGATGCCGGGCCGCACTCTACATGATCCACCGTTTTGACATCGAGGACTGGACTCGCTATGGCAAGGGTTCAGATGCTGGCAGAACTCGCCTGCATACCGGGATGTGCAGCTGTAACAAACGAAAATATATTAGGACTTGTTAATAATTTTTAAACGGAAAATTACTCATTACGAAATTATTTTCATTTTTCAACCTTTAAAGATCTAGTGCTTCATAATAGTGTGACATTGTAAAATACCCATCATTTCTTTTAATATAAGAAAAAGCTCTCTGCTCTCTTAGTTTTTTACTAGCATTTGTATCAATAGCATACATAAGCAAAAAAATAAATACACCAACACCTAGGCCTAGAGCAGATAATCCAAATAAACACAAAATAATCGACAAACTAGGTTTCACAATACCTGTATTTTAAAAGTATATGCATAAAACAATATCTAAGTGCACAATATCAACACTGAACTATACAAACAGTGGTAGGTGGTTCCTATCGCGCCCCGGGCCGGACTTCGCCAATAAATAACGCAGATACGTCGCTACACGACCGCGTGACGTGCGCCCGCGCAGCTACGAGGATATAGTCTTTGTACACTGAGATTTGTTTAAATATATATCCTATAGGTAGGTGACACGATTTAATATCAATTATTTCATTCAAATTCTTTGTAAAACTTTAGGCGTTTAATCAAAATATATTAAATAAAGAAAAATATATTTTTTATATTATTCAGTAGTTATTGATACTTAATAATCTGTTTATACTAGAAGGACTACCGTCTACTACCATCCATTGAAATATACTAACAGGCACTGCCCTCGTAAAATTCGCAACATTATTAGGGAATATAATAAATAAAGAAACGTTATGATGATAAGAAATCTTTGGAATGTACAAATTGAATAATTTTTACTTACAACAATATAATAAAGTACTAATAATAAGACTAATTCTTTAATAAGTTATTACATGTAGATACCCAATAGATATCCCACTACGAACATTAATACGATTCTGACAAGCTGCCAGTACTGATGCGAAATGAAGTTGAAAACTCCGCAAAAGGGCCGAATGCATGAGTTTCCAAACATAAAAGATCTTTTGATTCACATGTCATTCAGGTAAGAAATATATCGATCAGAACCCGACACATCCGAATGAATACGAAAGAGAGACGGAGTAAATAATATTATATTATACGTAGTCACCAAACATCTGAAGCTCTACTAATAAAAGTAATTTGAATGAACTTATGGATTAGCCAATTTCGTTTCATCAAATATAATGTGGCATACAAAATGCCGTTCATAAACTAAAAAGTTACTAGCGCCCACATTATTAATTTCGAAGTAACAAAGTCAATTTCTTTTATATGTTGCCTAATATTGTTACAGGTGTTTGTGGGAAAATAATAAACGGAACACCGACCTAAAATATTCATGGAGACATGTACTGCCTAACGTATAATGTATTTACTGATAAGAAATTACCATACTCTTTTCACTTTGCCTTGTCACACCCTGTTTTGGATAAAGACAAAAAAGCATAAAATTCTTTGGTGATAGTCCATCTCAAGCTAACGATAAACAATTTTGAATTCCACACAATTTATTTAAATATAATCGCCATCCTGCGAATAACAATATGTACGCATTGAATGTAGCCAAGATTTAAGTTGAAACGAACCTGTATTTTGTGAGGCCGCGTGGGAGGCTTCACGATTCAAGTTCCCTGCTCACACCCACGCACTGACCTCAGATTGAAGCGAGGTGGATGCACTTATGCACCATGATAAATTTACCATATTTATTGCAAGCCTTTGTAGTCCCTTACATCTAAGATCACAATAAATCAAAATTCTGAACACCGCCTAAATCACAGGCATCATACTCTAAAGTGACGGTACCCAACTTACGACATAAGGGGCGATAAATAAACGTTATTATGACGTTCGTAAGTCCGATAAAAGAGACGTGAAGACTGCCGAGCGGTTAATTGCCTCGTAACAAGAAAACAATACGGCAACGTCGCAAAAAGATGACACCGGCCGGCTACCTGCTCGCGGCTGGCGATTATCTGTCAAAATAATACACGGCCGCGAAAACTTGCCTTTGTTCGGCGGGCAACGATTCTCTAGAAGCTCAGCTAAATCTTCATTATGGGGTGCGCAATAAATAATTGTTGAACCTATCGAAGATCTAATTACGGTTGGTGAAAAAGGACGCAACATAGCGAGTGACACAGACGACACAGTGTCGGGAACTGTGTCGATGTTGTTGGCGCTATGTTTGTGTTCATTGTCTAGGAAAGGGGATCTGGCAAGGCTGGTGTAGACCAATAATTTATTTGCGCCGACAGCAGATCCCGTGTCGTCGAGAGCGGGCCGAGCGCGCCCGCAATAAATAAATAGCGTTGCGTGTAACCGTTGTCGGTTATTCGATATTCTGTAACGTTTGTGAACTTTTAATGCGCCATTCAGAACATCTTAGAACAATAATGGTCTATTAGTTGAGTGTTAACTAGATATGTTTACAGACTCAATCTGATATGCTGTGCTATATCGAATGTGCTACTTAGCTTATGTTTTGTGCTCGATTATTGATTATGGTAAAAAAAAAGAAACGATTATTTTTAATTATTTTGTAATTCATCCACTTTTGCGTAGAAGACACTGATGTTACATTTAATTTTAATATAGATAAAATATTTAGCACACCGAGTGCAATTTAAATAATGTTGTAGGATATTGTACACATTATAAACGTGGACAAATATTTGTCCGCCTCTTATCGCGTGATTTATGGTATGTGCACAGTATGTGCATAAACATCAATTTTAAAAAGAGAAAAATACTTCGATTTTACTTAAGCAATACAATAAATAAAAGTTTCTTTGGTTAATTGGGACATTGCTATGACAAGGTTTGAGTCCATCATCATATTCCTTTAGGAATATGTTTTGTTTATGAACAGCTCAATGGTGAACAATAAGGTGATCAAATTAGCTACAAGATTTGACCAATACATACTAATACTACAAGTGAATAAAAGCTTACAAAAGCTGTGATTTTCCTTAATTCTAAAACACTGAGAATGAAATGTACTTATTGAACTGTACAAAGCATCACTCGAGGCGCTCGTCGTTCGTAGAAGCGCGCATGTCGCCAGCTATCTGATGATGCGCGCGCGCACACGATACGCATGCGGTTACTACACCGTATCGCCACGCTCCATCGCGTCGCATAGACGAAAAGAATTAGACTATCTTATTTCTTATATACCGGAGAAGTGTTTATGTACTATTTAACATCATACTTTTTAAAGTATATATTTTGTGTAGGTGTTGAAGAAACGAGCATGCAGTCCACTTGAAATTAAGTGGTCACTGCCGCCCATAGACAAGTAAGCAACTCAATATAGAACATGTATCCTATCTAAAGTCAATCACAGATGCATTGCTACTACCAAGGACTAAGATGGTCACCTCATATGAAAGTGAGGCGACAACCGTAAACGCCGTTTAAAGAAAAGAAAGAAGAGACAACACGAAGGTACAAGAAGGTTAAATGATGTTTAAAATGTAAAAATAAGTGAAGACTAAACACGAACAAATAATATTCAAAGTCCTAATAAGAATTTCCAATAAAATCAGACCCGCCTGGTTAGCAACAAACAATATAATTAAGAAGAGCAAATGGAACAAATTGTCATTCGAAACATACTAATCCAATTTTACACTACAAAATGTCAACAGAAAGAACAGGATTTATAGATTACTTGCAAGACAAAGGCGATGAAAATTCAGTGTTTGTAAACACGGTACAACGTTGTCGGCGCGAGCGTGTCATGTTTATGCTAAATGACGAACACGTTGTCGATTACGATAGATCGATGAATATGGATTTGCTGAAAATCACGTGCCACCCACCTGTTGCGAGATTAGTGTCTTTACTGCAACGTGCAATTTGTAGAAGCGTTCCGAAGTAGGACTGAACAATCAATCTGATCTTCAACATTGTGATCATTAACAAACAATACATTTTTGACAATAAAACATCATCAACCCATTATTGTTCTACTGCGTATGATTTTCTCTCAAGATGAAAAAGGTTTAGGATAACGCTAACCAATAAATGGTAGATTTTAAAACTTTGAGAACTTTTGAGAATAAGTAATAATAATAACATAATATAATAACTTTAAAGTCAGGCGTTTTCTTACGTTTTCCATCGCTATATACACTTATGTTGATTATTATGTTATCACATATAACATCACAAATATCCAAATCCTACAAGAGCCATCATGCCACTGAGCTTTTAGGGATTTTTTAATGTTAGTCATGTAAAATTTAAACAATTTCACTACAAACAGAGTCTATGAATTAGGTCATCTTGATGCACATTGTTTATTTAATACAGGAAAGAGACTTGTTCATCAACGGAAATTTAAAGATAACCAATCAGCAGCATCGATCTCAAAATAAGATAATCGATCACATACGGTTACTGCAGTGGACAAATAAACAGAGAAGCGATAAGATCTTACAGGGTAGTCCGTTATCCCATGGGAAGACTTACGACACGGTTTTTGTCAGCGGATCCTACTTTTTGTGACACCAGGCGGGCGATGTCATCCAAACCAGTCTAGTTCCTGTTCATTAAGAGTTCTACGCACCGTCCATTCTTAACCAAACCAAACAAAATGCATGAAACTTAAGAACCTTTCAAATTTAATCATACAATATTTAATTCGGAAGCTAATATTAAGAGTTTAATCGCCCCTAAAGCCTGATATGATAAAATAAACATTCTGATCTGAAAACAGGAATCAAATCTCCCTTCATGAGTTCTGCTCAGGGACACGAATTATTTGAACAAATTTACAATAACAAATCAATCCATGTTTGTCTGTATATGCGTGGACGACAGCCTCGACAGTGCATAAGCCTCTTAAGACGTTCGCACTGTATGGACGTGTGCAGTTAAACGCTCCTTAAAAGGAGTTAAAAAAGGGCGATGCACTTTGTGCAACACCGATACTTAACTGAAATGCGGTTTCCTGTTAGCCTAACAGATCCGATCATTGACTCGTTTAGTCTCTATCTTCCTTTTTACACCACTAATATGGTCATCGGGCAGATGTCAATGAAGATGTAGGTAGACCATAATCAACGCGGTCATGAGAATTAGATCATTATTGCCTGTGTAGCTAGAATTTTTTCTGTAGTCATCCTAAAATTGAACACGGACATATGCATTTTAAATTTGATGATCCCTTAATGGTCCGTCAGAGTTAACATCGCCATACCTATTTTTAATTTGTCTAGCACCCTACTTATTTACAGACATCCATACGAATCTATTTCCTATATAGTTTTAGAAAATTATGTTAAAACGTACATACCTAACTAATCCATTAATAGCATAAACCTATCTAATGCAACTATGATCCAATTTGTCTCACCTAAAAATGTGATGAATTTAGCAATCAGAAATAAATTTTGTTCAACACAAATAAAACAAAATAATTCCAGAGGGTCCTCGATCAAACTGGCACTCTGATGCAAGACCTTAATACAGTCACAAAGATAAACCTCGCCGCATAAAATGAGACCACAAGATACGACCAAAAGCCATAGCTCATCGCTTGTCTGAGGTATAGTGCTTTTACGAGTCAACAAATATTACAGTTGTAAATCTGTTAGCGGTTCATATCTGATTGTTTTATTAATTTAGAAGCCACGAAACATACAGTTCAAGTTATGGTTAGTGGTAACTGCCTAGATTTTTGTTATCCACCATAGATAGATTTGGGCCCTGAGATCAATCACGGATGTATTACTACTGAGGACTAAGTTGAAATGTGTCTGATGCATATTATGTGCTCTTAACAGGTGTTGTCTTAATTATTTTTCTACATTTCAATTTTTTACCTTCATTTTCTTATACACATTTTCTCATTTCCTCTCCAATCTGTAAACAAGACCGCAAATTACTTTCGTAGTATCGTGGTTTTGTATTACCAGAAATAACTTAACTCGAATTTTATTGAAAACTATAAAATGAAATTTATTCTCTGTCTTATTATACCTGTGTTCATAGTTACTCTTGCAATGTTTTCAAACGTCCACTGACGCTGAACCTAGGACTTAGGTTGCATGAACTATACAGGAACTATCCCTTTAATCTACGTGGGCGAACCTCAGCCCGAAGCTACTATTCAATAAATACCAGTGTCCATTTTGCTTTTATTTTCGTTCTATGCTTTGTATGCAGATTTTATGCGAGCAGTCGCTGTTTCTCCACTAGAATATCTTCAGTAGCTTATTTTGTTTCGAAAATATAAATAGCAACGTCTATGTCCACTACTCCTCCATTTGCTTTTTAAAATAGACAAGCGCTTAAAATAGTATTGTCTTTGAATACACAAGTACACAGACTTGAAACGCAGTAATAAATATTACATGAAATTATCCAACGCAAACACATATTTCTATTTCGGTGCTTAAAATCGAATATAAAAAATTCGCGTGTCCCAATGTTCGTTTCCTACTCCTCCGAAACGGCTTGCCCGATTCTTATGAAATGTTGTGAGCATATTGAGTAGGTTTAAGAACCGGCCAACATCTACCCCTTAGAGATAAGGGTTGTCCACCCTTAACATGTTAACATTTTTTTAAATTTTTATACCTATGGCAACACAACGTTTGCCGGGTCAGCTAGTAATTTTATAAGATAGAATGTATATGGTTTGATCGAGCAGGTATCACCGCCACAGGCGCCACACCTATTTCTAGTATCAACTTCTTGAGTTTCTGTGGTGGCATTTTAGTCCTCATGAGTAACAACGCATTTATGATTGACTTCAGATACAACACATGTTCTGTACAAAGTTACACACGCTTAAGGATATACAAGGATACATGTATCGACGTTTGCTACTTCAACTTTATAAAGGAAGGAATAAATAGATAAGTTTTTTTACCGCTACTCATTGTAATTGCTAAGTACCCACAATTAGACACAACAAAGCGCAGCGGATGGTATCTTGGTCCTCCGAGCCGGACTTCCCACTACCTGTAAATCTTTCCGATAGCGACCAAGACACCGACGATAAGGGCTCACGAACCAAGTAATTGACGTTATAAGAAAAGCTGAGGACTTTTACTCTTTATAACCTAGGTTTATGAGACTGTCCCGAGGCATAAAGTTGATAATAAACCTGATAAAGATAGCACCGCGTGGGAGGCATCGATATCGGGGCCGAGTATAATAAATATCAATTTACCAGTATTAAATAACAAAGTGGAAAATAATGTGACATTATTAACAAATAACAACTCTGATAGATAACAAAGCAGCCGTGATAGCGCACTTTTATATATTACGTCTCCTAAAATTAAAATCTTGGGCACAGGGTCTGTTACATTTTTTCTTTCATTTAAAGTACATGTATTTTACAACGTTAATTATGAAGTATAAATAGCATCTTAAAATTAAAAAGAAAATACATTTTCAGGAAATCAAATTACCTAAAAAGTATCTTCAAGTTTACTAATCAGTAATTATTGTTAACGTGTAGGATACTCGTTAACCAAATGTCCATAACCTTACACTGTTAGATATAACTAAGCTCTTCTTGTCCCGAAGACCCATTGCTGGGCAATGGTACAGTAAGGAGTCGATGTTGATAAATAGATAAGAAAAGCATCAACATTTAATCATTCTTAATATTAACCTATACAAAGGTTAAAACTATTTACAATCACTAAGTCTACATGAACTCTTAGATTCAGCTGTTCAAGGTCTGTTCAATATCTCTGTATATCAGCATCTATTTAGTATGTGATAGAAATAGCAAAAGGCACATCTAACACTATAACCAAGTAGGATAGAGAATATACGATTTCTTCCCTTGTGGTCAAAGTTTAAACGCGTCATTCAAGTAAAAGTATCATCCCCTTAATACAAGTGCACAGACAATTTAATTATATTTAGCGGTGGAAAATGTAAGAACAGATCATTTATTATCCTACTCAAACATTTGCATCCTATATATTTAGATGACTTATGAAGTACCTACTATTAAAATATTTTAACAATTTCAGACAATTTTATATAAAAACTAGGTAATGCTTGCGACTTCATCCGCTCCGATCACGTCAACGTTTATGAGTGCCCTATGAATCTAGGTCATAAACTATGTGTGTAAAATTTCATTGTAATCCAATCGGTAGTTTTTAATTAAAACAGTAAAAAACACACATGCATCCGCAAAAACTTTCGCATTTATAACAATAATAAGATATATTGTACGAGTATTATAACAAATAGTCAGAGAGATCTGTTGAGCTAATATTTTAAGCTCGAAAGGCAACTAGATCACAACAGTGGAGATCTGTCGTTTTGCGATTGGGCGAGTCGATGCGCGGCCGCAACGCAATTTGCCGAGGGCGTGGCCACGGTAGCTGGGGGGGACGTGAGCGGTAGTGTAGCCAACCTTACATTTATTTACAAGAAGTAGGTCCTATCTATTATATTACGCTCTGATTTTAAGAGAGCCTTGGATTGTTGTAAGTAACTGCTTAACAGTATAGTCAACATTTTCAAATTTTCGAACCAAAAACAAAGTTGCAGATTTTAAGTACTATAGTTGTAGTTATAATGAGGTTAAGCTGCTCACTGATAAGAAGTTAATGAAAAAATGTAAATGCATAACCCTATAGCGACGTGCTAACAATAGGATAAAAATAGATGTTTAATATTTTGGGATACACTTAAAAATATAAACTAATTACAACCCTCTAACAAGAAGAAAGTTACTTGTCTTACTTGTTAAAATATTTAGAAGGGATGTTTAATGAAGGAGCTTAAGCTCTCCGCCTTTCCTACAGGACACTTAAGCTATCCAAAGATAACAGAATTCTTGAACGCACTGCCGTTAACTAAACAAATATATACTTAATATTTATATAATTCAATATCAAATATCCTGGAAATCGGGACATTCCGCGAAATCTACGACAGTAGTAGCAGACAACGTACCGATAACTTTGACCCCGGGTTATCTCATCGTGTACTATTTTAATGTATAGGGCAGCCAGGAAGCCTGTAATTCACTAAGTGCATACTAAAGTTTGCTGGATAGTAGCAACTAGTAACGGTCAAGCCTTCTTCGGTAGGTATGTAAGTAGCAAATATGAAATAGATATTTGTACTACCAATCAAGTAGTTAACGAAATTCCTTATTCCTTTTTATTTATAGGTTTACTTAATAAATTAAAAAATTACTTACAATAAATCGTATATCAGTGTGATGATTCCACATAAATTGCCATGAAGACATCTTCATGATCAAAATGAAAAAGCAATTAAAACATATCTCTACACAGTTATTTCTTCAACTTACTGTTACTGAAATCTTAATCCCTTGTACTCGTATTTTAAAATATGTATTGAGCTTCCAAGAACGAAAGAACATCACGAAGATAAACACAAAACGAAAACACCTTAACGCACTTAAGCTCCCGCAAGGCAACCTGTTAGCACCGCAATTCTTTAATGTGTATCGGCTTAAACATACCGGTATTTATTGGCTCCTGTAACACCACGACTTGGTTACTGTTCAGCGCCTTTTGGCTCACAATGAAATTGATTTAATTTAAAGCCTATGTTTACTAAGATATATAATTTCCTTTACTGAGAATGAAATTTAAAAGCATCATTTTATTAATTAAATTATTTAAATGCTGATGATTGAATAGTTAAAATCATTATAACAACATAGTTTAAGATGTTCCAGTGGGATTTAGGTGTAGGAAAAAGATCATGCTCTCCCTCTGCTTTCTTCTAAAAATAAAAATTTAAACAGACTGGAAATGATTTGCGGACATATGATTTATTTATGGCTCAAAATTTTCGAACCTAACGGAGAACTGCAAGTAATTCACGCCTATTTCTCGTTTCACTGTTTAATAAACAATACCGAACATACATAACTTATATCCAATGAAATGAAGCTTGGATAATATCTCAGAGAAACGCATAGCCCGAGGACAAACAATAAGAAACTTTATAACGGCTCAGAGTTCAATAACGCTAGATCTCTGCCAACCAAACACATTCAGAATTTGATATCTGGATATATAATGAACTTGATGGACCAGAATTTAAATAACAACAAGCAAATTGTTATCTTTAAAGAGCTAACGAAGACCAGGTAGGTCACTGACGTTAGTTTGTAATCTAAATATTTAAATCTCTGTGCAAATTTAAAATGTAAAAATTATACTTAAAAATGTACACTTAGTTACCGTCGACATAAAATAATATAAAGAAGTTAAAAACATAAAATTACTAGATTTTATATGTACACGCATGTATTACCAATGTATAGGGTATACCAGATATATGTATGTTTTATAAGAAATATGTAACCACCTCGATTAGTTTGCAAGATTTACTAGAAGCTATAAATGGAGAACACCCGTAAAAGAAATGTAATTCAAGAGAATAAATTGTAAGTCCCTACACGTTTGAAGACGTATTGATTGAATCAGAAGAACGAGAAATACTGCAATGTAAATTTATAAATGTTAACGTTTTTATGCAGTTTTTTATAGTTCTTAAATTCTATGGTACTAGAATGGAACTCGTGCTAGACATTTCATATATTGCAATGAAGGAACAAGAAATATATTATATTCTAAATAAGTTGTGTGATGACGAATCACCTACACGCCTATTATAGTATATAATGCTCTACTTAACGACGAAGGTATCAAAGGCCACAAGGTAAGCCACCTAGTTTGCTATCAAGTGAATAATTGTCTTTATCAAGGTAGATGACAATCGCGGTCCTAAGTTTCCCATGATAGCCATTAGGATGGACTAGATACGGAATCCAATATTTTATTGTCAAACCATTACTGTCCGAGTTCTGGGGACCAGTCTTCTTTCTGAATGCGAGAGGTTTACGCCGTAGCTGATAAAATAGAAATATATCCTTACACCATTTTAACAATTATATTACGATAAGTAAGATGGATATGATTTCTTTTATTCTTAAAGTAAGTGGTAATAAGAACAAGGTATTTTATATTCCGGATGTGACAATAAAATCAGAGATGATTACAATCCGAAAAATGGGAGGGCGAAGTTCATATTATAGGATATCATTGCTTATGTAAGTAAATATTTAAAGAACATCTATACAGACAGAATGATAGGCAAATTTTGCTTGCATAGTAAAACCGGTAATCAAGGTTCAATCGTGCGAGACACGTTATCTGACTGATCGAGCAGCCAGTTTGGGAGAAAGGAACCGAACCAAGGTGGGCAAAAACATTTGATTTGTTAAATAATGCACAATACGCGCGCGTCAGTATCACCGCACGCGTCCGCCGACCGTTCCCACGATCACGCACACATGCGCGCAGCCGCGCCCGCGCACGCTCGCACTTCCATAGAGTAGACACCGATAGGAATTTACGTTCAGCTTGTTTTTGTTGCGTGTTCTGCTCGGTTTTTAATACAAACAACCGGTGATGAGAAATGTGATGGAGTTAGCATGACACACCGGCCTGAAACAATGTAATTCGAAGTGCAAAGAAGCGTAAAAGGAACCATACTATTATTATCAAATAATCCTGAAATTGATATAGTATAAATTGAACTTTAAAGTTTATTACATGGCTTGATGTTACAGTACAAGGCAATTAAGTAACACAATTGATCATAAAGACACGTAATAAAGTCAGACTCGATTCAAAAATGTTATGTGTATTACATAGAAAATGAGTGCTTCCGCTTTAATTAATCATGGCCCAGCTTAACATAACGATTCGATTAAGTCAGACAATGACTCAGTATCCTGGCTTATGTCCCACAGTCTTGAAGTTCGCAACGACGCCATTTTTTATGCATTCTTAGTTCTATTTCTGTTATCGTTTTAGTAAGCAACTTGACTGAATGTACATGTATCTTAAATTTGTCTACATAATTTAACGTGTTCTCAGCCGGGATTACAAAGTGTCTTGTTGACGGATTTTTATTTCACATAAAGCAAATCCCTGTCATATTTCGGATACTATTTTAGTCAGTAATTGCTGATGTCTGCAAAAAAAATGTAAAGGTATCTACAATGAGATGTAATAGCTTTCCCCAAGTCCTCTAGATCACAAATTGATCTGTGCGACCCGCACGTCAACATCCGCCGATCATTGAGAGCGTCTGTCCGCCAGACGGAACGAAATTCAATCGCCAAGGTGAACTGTGACACCGCTTTGCACAAATTGTTCACGAGAAAAAAATACAGAACAATAGCATACCTTTAATTTTTGACGAGTTCAATTCAATTGTCTGTGATGATTTCATTCGACACGATCAATTCGTCCATGAAGCGAGTTATGACATGATTTAAACAAACGTGAAACTATAATATGATGACTGAGAATCAATGCAGGGTACCTATGTAAAATTGGACACAAAAAATTAAATGTTCCAATGTGTTACAATGCCGAAATGAACATGTTATACATGAAGTCTTTAGTATATTACACCCCCAAGTTAAAGCAAAATTTCTAGTTGTTCGTTTGGACAATTTGCCTTTTCAACTAACTTAATGTTGTTTGGTAAAAGATTGCGTTATTTAAGATGTGAAGCATCCTCGTCAACAATTGAAATATGTATATTTGAATATTTCTCGATTTCTTAAGAATGAATATGAAAGCACAAAGATGTTTCTTTTCTCTCCTTTCTTCGATATATTCATTCAGATCGATAAATCGTCATTCCTACTTCTCTAAAAATGTTTTTATGTACCAATTCAACCATGATTCAAATGCAAATTCATAGATGTTATTGGATGTTATAACGAACTGGATATCCGTAAACGTACAATATAGGTGGTAACACGACTCTATGAAGATACAGTGTAACTTGAACTATAAACAAGTAACGACCATAAAACATGTAATCTACAATGAAAGTTTTTTCTAGAAGTAGAAACAAAGAAGCCAACGACATTGCGTGAAGTGAAACACGTCGGACGTTTCGTGTGCCGTAATGATAATGAGATAGGCGGCATCGCGTTACGTTTTGTTATAATGTCTAATATATAAACTCTATAAAGGGTTCATTGTTCTTTGGTGCTGTTTCGTGGGATTTTAATATGGCTCAATTTGTGTCTGTTGTTTTTTGTATATGAACGGGTTTTTCTTTTGCTAAGTTCATAAAAAATGCCATGCTGAAGTACAACAGGATCCATGTGTAAAGTCGAGCATTCACGCACCGCTACCAATAAGGATTATGTAGCACACCAGTATCATGGGTATTCAACCACGGTTGAATTATGGAGTCCTCAAACTTCGAAAATGTCATGAATAATATTTCTGGTAAATCAATTATAATCCTCGAATTGGTTTAGGTAATTATTTGGTTTCACTATAGTTATTATTACGCCATTCACGTTTATAATTGTCAAAGACCTAAATTGATCAACGGTCACCGTAAATATAAAGAAGATCCTAAACAATGCGAATCTTTACACCTACCGCCGAATTAAACCGCCTATCTCCGAGAGTATTCATCTATTATGCGTCCCGAAGAGGCTTTTGTATGGCGGGTCTGGACAGGACAATATGAAATTATTATCTACGCTCAGGATCGGGTTACACACACGTGCAACGCCCGCGCACCCCGACATGTGAGGGAAGTTGGAAGGAGTTTTAGTTTTTTACGGGTTAAAAAAGTTAACGTTTAAGGTTTTTTGTTATTCGGAAATTATTGAATGCCAGGTGCATATTTCGTAACACGTATTGAATCTTAAAAGCATTTTTATTACAAGAAGAGAAGAATAAAGACATAAAAGTTATTTCAAATATAAATTCAAGTTAAACAAAAAATTTTGATCAAAGCAAAAAATATTTCACGAATTAGTTACAAGCAATGCGTATAATTCATCCAAAAAAGAAACATTAGCGCTAACCGGAGTGTTTAACATAAATGAAGCAGTGAGCGAGATTAATGAACCACTTAGCGGCTGCAGGACTGCGGTCGAGCTTGAAATGAGCCTCCGGTGGTCCGCGATGTGAGATAGCTATGACTGAGTATTACATGAAAAGTCCCTTGCAGAATTCAACAGAATATATTGAAAGATATTTCGAATAGCCACACGTAATATTGCCGAGGAATAAATCATAGATGGTTCCCAAATTTCCCTCAATACTAAACTGAAACTCAATTTTAATAAAAACAATAAAAGGTATGCATGCAATTTATTGTAATGAGTGACGAAAAAGCAATTAATAAATTCAATCGATAGTAACCGTTCAAGTAATAAAGTATCGAGTTGTAGCGCTTAGGCAAAAGACCAACTCGATCTGAGGTTATCAGCGTTCTCGATCAGCATAAATATTAAGAGGGGCGTGAGCATGTCATGTTGCTCGCCCGATGAACATGTAACAATGGTTTTGTTTTTACGTTTTTAATTACAGCAACGGCGGCTCGGCTTAGTTCTCAAAGTGTTACGGCGAGCACATGTTACCAATTACGCTGTGAACGATAGGAACCGAGCATTCGATTTGCCGATCGTGATAGTGCGACAAACGTATGGTGTACGTCGGCGTCGGCTCGCGCACTGCCGAGCTATAAATCTAAAAGCCAGGCGGAGAGGACGCGCGTAGCCCTTTATTATAGCCAGACATGATTGGCCTCGGGCGCTTACCGAACAAAACGAACGCGCTTAGTAACGAGCGCGACTCGTATCTCTGTGACTTTCGAAGTGGGCAAGTTTTTGCCTTTTTGGGACGCTTTGAGTAATAGGAGGTTCAAGGTTGGAACGCATGCTGAACGCCAAAATAATCGTGACCCATGAAAATATTTGTCATAACGTCGCCTCGATAATAATCCACTACTAAAAGGACTTACGATCATAAACAATCGAGGTGATACGAACAGAATACAGATTGGCGGGGAAACACGCGTCAACGTACAACAATTGTCACAGATTTTTGTTTCAAATTCTGTGCCACGTTTTGGGAATACCATGTCTATTATTGGATCTAGTATAACAAGTACAAAATTCAATTTGTGTTTCAACATAGGTTTAATAGCGTTACAAAAGTTGAGATGTTATAAAACGTCTCAATCCTAAATAAAGATCTAAGGTTATCGAGCACAATCTGGTCGATAATAAGCAAATACCCTCGTCAATCACAACAGCAGTGAGATGGAGCGAGCCGACAAGAGCAAAATGTAAATCGAACATGACATCCGGGTGCGAGTTCAAGCGAGCATCGGTCTGCAAATTCAAAATGGAAACATTTACGAATGCCACCTAATCTCATATCGAATCAATGAGATTGTTCGGGCGCTGGGGTCAGGTCACAGTGCTAAACGGCGCAACAAGTCAGAATGCGCCATAGAATTGGTAAGAATTCCAACTAGTTTTCATTGAACGACGAATTGAAGTTAAACATTAGCATAATAATTGTCTTACACAACGTACTGACTCACACATTGCGAACTCGATTATAATTTAAATTAAGTGAAACAAACTTAATGTTACTACATGTTGATCAAGTATTTGAAAATACATCTTGAAAGACCTCATTTCGTATTTTGTCTTGATGTCATTAGAAATTAATGCATGAATATAATATTTCCGGGATTGAAAATAAAGTATTAGGATGATTGGGCAAACACTAATCTACAATTGGAATTGAAACATAGCACGCCTCAAGCAAAATACACAAAGCGGTCCCTAGTCGCACGACGCGCCGATCTCTGCTCCAGATCTGTGGTCGTGGTCGCACCACTCAAGCATTATATGCAAATAGAAGCCCTTCGCTAAAGATCCAAGTTGGAAACGCTAGCGATACTCCGTAAGGGCATCGAGTGGTTCCACGCGAAATTGCCGCGAAGCGAAGAAATGGCCGGTCAAAATTGCGAAAGAACCCGATCGCACCAAAAACGGACCCGATCTTAACTTTACGTTCATTATTCGTGCAATCTTCGGTATTCACGATGGTCTTCGCCAAAGTATTCGTTTCTTCACCTTTCAAGTAAAGCAAAAAGTCACCCGTGTTGAATTTATGTTGCCGACTTGCACCAAAACCCAAAAAGTCCTAAGAAATAAATAACGATTGTGCAACACATGTCAACCTATTATATGCGCGAAGCGTGCTTGGGACGTTAAACTGATGAAAATAAACGCTTCATGAATTCATCCGCATCTTGCTTATTGGGCAATCCTTTTAGTTATGTGAGAAAATAAAGAGAAAATCACGATTTTACTATGGAAGACAATTGTTATTTAGAAATAAAAAAGACGGTGTCTAATTATCAATGTAAATTAATTTTATTAAGCGTTCAATTATAGCCCTAAGTTCTACGAATCCTATTTTATATCTTGGATTACATAGAAGGTACACAGACTAAATGTTGTCATCATGAATATGTTTATTTATCATCATCATTGACTCATGATCATATGTTTAATCTCATTAGAATCATAGTCAATTTTATAAATCGGTCTATAAATTTACGGTTTCAAAAACCATTTTTTTGTAAATCTGCAAATGAAGTCATGATCATCATTGCTGAATACTTTGTCCAAATTGAAACGATTTCGCAGCCGAGTAGGGTTTGTGGGAAAGAGCCTGGGAGCCCCTCAGGCCGACATTCCCTTTGCGATTGGCCCCAGCGCCTCGGGCTACCAGCGACCTGACGTAACCACCGGTTCAACGTTAGAGTAGACATGTCCTTTTGCAGTTGTATTATGTTAACGAACTGAATGATATTTGTAGTGGATTGACCACTGGAAATATCTTGCCTTTATTAGTACAAGGATGTAAAAATTATTTACCATATGTGTGTTAAGTAATACATGAACAGAAACCGAAACTCATATTAAAGCATTACTCAAAGTTTCTTTACGTAGAAGTAGTAAACGAGCTTTAAATTCCAATTGATGATAATTGGCCACTGCAACTCATGGACATCTGTAATCAACCCTTCAATATCTGAGGGGTCTCAGTTATTTGTAATGCTATCAGCGCTGAATCGGGTGTACACGCGGTGCGAACTAAGGATATGCAGCCTTTTAAATTTAAAACTTAGATAATTCGTTTTCCAGTAAGCTGTAAACCACGTTCGTTAACTAAAAAGGTATTATGGCGCTAGAAGCTCGTAAATATGCATAATATCGGATGGAGGTCGCACCACGTTAGTCTAATGATGAGATTGAACGCGGCTCACGAATCGCTCCCTTTACTTTATATGTCAATTGAAATTGGACTCCTCTACACTTCAGTAGCTCGGATAATCAGAAGATTGTTCTGTTGGCTCGATATTGCTACTCGATTGCTTGACGATTACATCGATCCGATTCTAAATCATCATAACTTGTATCTATATTTCTTTAACATCAATACTATTTTTTCTTTTATCTTAAGTTTCCCATTAAGAGTGTTTTTTTAATGATAATTACAATTAAACATAATTAAGATTACTGGAACAACAATCCTAATATAGTTCCAAAGCATTACGTATTACATACATTTATGCGTACGATATGGCTTTGCAAGAAAGAGCTAGTGTATCTATACACCTGTACCTATCATTTTCATCATTAAACAACATGTTTTTTTCAACTATCCTTTGCAGTGCACCAATATGGTTAAATAATCTCCTTAAAATAAATTATATTGATGCATATACGACGAATATACATAAATATCAATATAACCGGCTGAATTAACACCTTATGTAACAGTCAAAGCAATAATTAGATATAAGCCGACGTATGACCGCTGATCTACAATTGGTGAGGCGTACCAACTTACTTTTCACTTTGATTTGCGTACACAACAGTAAAGTAACGGGCTCTTACGTGGATCGTTAATCATAGGATCGCACTGGAAGCTTAAACGCAGGCTTTCTAGAAAGTAAGCACCGAGACTGGAGACTACTAATTAATTAGGTCCTACTTTTGAACGCTTAGTTAACTTACGGAATAAGTTGCGACAATTAGTTTGATTTAAAATGTATCATTAACATCATTAATATAATCATCGTTGTCTTCATATGCATCAGCTTTCTACTATTGGGCACAATTTCACCATGCTATTCAGGTATAAATAGATTGCTTGATTTTATGAGTCTTTGAGAACGTTTCCAGAAAACTCTCAGGTAGGTTTTGCCACATTATTTTCTTTTAACTTATTACATTCATGTGTAGTAAGAATATACTGAAATAACTATCGCACTTAAATCCCATTTGAGCCCACGACATAAAGGCATGACAGACCAAGACTTCAAGAAATAAAAAACGGTGATTGATTTATTTTCTTGGCTTTTTGTTTACATGTTTACAGCGCAGGAAATATAATTCCATTACTTCAGAAAAAGGTCAGTAGGACTTAATCGTCACCATTTTTAATTTAATTACTAAAGTGAACAGGTGTAAGCGGTTTCTGATGTTACTTACGAGTACTTATCTATAAGATTTAATCCACATCCGTTGTGATTAAATCTTTCAATTACTTATTTTCCAATACTCATTTATTCATAACCTGAGCAAATAAAAAGCCGACTGTTAAAATAATATGATAGTAAATAATTCCCCATTTTCTATAAATACATAAGCATAAACACAAAGTTAAAAAAATCTACAAAACGTTTGAGATGATAGAGACCTTTGTGACACTGAAGACGCCACTGCCACTCTTATTCAGAAAGTCAAACATATTCTGAAGACTGCAATAAGAAAGACCTACGGCATTCTATTACATTATAGTTTAAGAGGTAACAAAGCATCATATACATACATACATAGAAAACAAACAACTTACCATCAGGAGGTTGCAAGCTCCTACTTCCTTTCTTAAATTAATTTGAAGCAAAACTCATCAAGCAAGAAACAATATTTAAAATAAACAATACTTAATAGCTTTAGGCGATGGCAGCAAATGAGTTTTTTACCGATTATTCGTCGAAGTCCTTATCTATGCAAATTTGATACAAGATCGTCGAGATATCGAATGCAATAAATAAATCACTATTAGCTAACTGTATTCTGAATCTAATCAGCTCAAAATAAATCGTCTGTATTGGCATATCAGCAAAAAATCTTCATGGTTACTTTATGCATTCAATTATCACATAATTTGTAAATATAATTCCTTGAGCTAAAATAATTGCATATAAATTTCTTACTATTATTTGTAATTCTATTAATAGAATTGATTTTAAGGGCCCAAAAACTGTACAAGGTTGGTGTTTTATGATCCTCTAAAACACTATTTTATGGTCGTGAAATACAACACCAGAGATGGGAAATAGTGATGGGATACACAGGAATGTATAGACAATAGCAGTAGAAGAAAAGTGTTTTTTGAGAATCTATCTACGCGCTTATGCAATTTAGACACTAACGCTCATCTATGTGAATCCTGACTATACTGTATTAAGTTAGAAAAACGTTTAACGTTCGTTCTGCTGCTGATGAACTTTTCACAATCCTAATTTTCATTTACGATTCTATACATCAACTATGTATATAAAAGGAAAAAGTGACTGATTGATGTATCAACACACGCGTATTTATCTTATGACGGTGGCAACAGGAAAGGATTATTGAAATTCAACCCCTAAGGGGATATAGGGCATAACAGTTTTTAAAGTAACTTAATCAAACTTAGTATTCCGCTTTCATGTATGATATAATGAAAAATCTGCTTTACCATTTTCGGAAAGTCAACCCCCAAGGAGGTAAAATAGGGGATAATTTTTTTTCCGGTAATCCGCCTAATTTGATGTAAACTCAATGAAACCTAGTATTTGGTTTTATGCTTCAATAAATTGGTGACTGTTAACAAAATGGAAAGGGTGGAAAGTTACGTCCAGCAGTAAATCTCAAAAGTGTAATAGATGGATCATATTATGGTTAGTGCAAACGAAGGCGCGGGTTCTGCTAGTATTGTTCTTGTAGCTTGTCCCTTTCCCTTAGACACACGAGTCGAGTCGTAACGATGCACGCGCCTAAGTCGTGGGCGGTTCACATGTGAGATGCTATCTGCGATAATGGTTCATTATGACGCGCTTCACCGTTTTGGATCACGGCCCAGTGATCCAGCTTGACAGGTTGACTTTCGAAATCATGCCTTCTGAGCCCACGTGTGATATGTAAATCTTTTTTCGTTTGGTTATTTTGCATAATTGATGTCTTCTTGTAACAGAATCATCTACGATTGCTGTTTCTCTATTGTTTGTTTTTAATCTATCACTTTTTAATCTATAATTTGTCCTTCTGGCAAAATATAGGTAGGTATTAAAACGATTGAGATAGTTATAATAATAAAATTGTCTTAAATATTTGATGGAGCGTTTCGTGGCATTTGTTTTTGCTAATTGCTCTTTTTCTTTCCTCCTAAATATATGTTTTCAAAGTAAAATGCATTAACTTTAAATGTAATAAAATACCTTTACAAAATGTCAATGTTTACGTAAAGTACCTACTATGTATGTATCATAAAGCTGTCCCGATTCTCAACAAACTCTTTAAGCTTATTTGTAAGGACGTGTGCATCAGCTTTTATTTTGTTTGTACCCCTAACAAGGTCTCGTCCTGTACTCCGACACGAACAAATCATATCGTCAAACTAGTTATGGTCACTGATGTAACGAATAGGTATGCAAATTGTGTGCGCGGGCGCAGGCGGGTCGACGACCCATGTTCGCGACATTAGGGTTGTTCCATCGTCTGTCTTTTTGGGGCAATGTCCTAAAAAAAAAAAGATACGAGAATTAAATATATCTTCTTCTGGTTAATGATAATGATATATCATATTTCATTATCAGCGTGATTAATTCTCGAGGTTTCGACATGTCGCTGGCTTCCATCAGCCTTTTGCCAGTGGTCACCTCGCTTGACATACTTGTTGGTGACTATTGATACAGATTGTACCCATTGAGGATACACCGGAAAACGCTGCTGTCAATCTCCTTGTTCTTATCACTTTGTCGCTTCCTACTATACTATATCCACGAGAAGAATTGCAGTGGTGCTATTGAAGACTGACACCATATGGCACCGATTTATTTTGAATAAACGCATATTTACCCCTAAGTTCAGCAGAATTATTAACGAATCATTATTTCTCAATCAATAGTTATTTCTTAATATCATACTTCGTAATATCTGTCCAGTTTGCCCCAGCCCTGTCATCATCACCACTATTGGACCGCGGTCCCATTGGCACGGAATCGATTTGTGCCGCGCTCGCCAGATAAGGTCAATACCGATCGCCTTTGATCCGCTACCGATGCTCATTTATTATAGAATGTAGCGTTAATCACAACGCCTTGACAAATGATATGCGGGAATTCCTTTCTCAGATTGGTCCTACGTTGAAAAGCTGGTAATTAAGTAAAAATCTTTTTTCTATACGCGATGAAAAATTTAAGACGACCAGCATGACTAGTTTCCATTTTTTATTGCTATCTTCACTTAATAATCAATTTTTCATTGTCTTTTTCCACAAAGTAACAAAAACCCAAAGTTACTTTTACTGTTATATTCCATTTATTCTGTACTCTATTGTCTTCATTAACATCTAACAATATTTCACTTTCAAAGCTCTCCTTTAAATGTGCTCCACCGCCCATCGTATCATCTTTATTTACTATATGTCCTCTAATAATTGGTATGCTTCGATCAGATAGGAATTCTCTGGACAAGATCCATCTAACAATTGTATCAACGTGTTTTGAATTAAGCAGGCGCTAAGCCGCAGTCTTGCAACGGCTAGCTATCTCTGCCCGTTGAATATTTCTAGCTCACTTTTGTTATTTGAATAGACATACAACAAATGCTAACAAAATATTCCTTATAACCTTTAAAAGATTCTTAAACATAATTGTTTACAATTCTTCTGAGAGTATTTTAAGTGATAGAGCTAATTAAACATGAATCAATGAATTCCCAGTCAAATCAATAATTTATTGTTAAACTAAGGCACTTTACCTTGTAATAATAAGTTATCTAATCTAGACTTTTGATTTAAATAACACTTTTCCTCCCCTACAATTTATGAATGTTGAACATGCGTACTCGTACCTTTATAACCGCTTTTGATAAATTAATACTTATACGCATTACAAGCTACAAGCTATTCGTGATGTTACATCGCATTAATTATATTGTATAATAACTTATTTTGTTCGTTAATATGAATGTCTACTTTAACGTATGCATCTCGATTGTAGATCAACTTAATACTAGTTTCGCCCGGGGCTTCACTTCTCTTCAATACACACTCCATGTATGAAAATGCTATAATATTTCTTCAAACACTGATAGTGAGTGAAACACGCACATTCTACGTTAATAGTGTTAAGATATTTTAGATAAACTGTAAAAAAAAGAGTGCTTATCAGTACTTTACCTGGTTCAAATCCTTTTTCGTTATAAGAGACGAAGTTTTGTTAACGTTGCTAATTACTCTATTAGTCTACTTAATCCGACAGTCAAGTTCATATCAGATACAGTTGGTATGCTATGGCTGTCGATTCCTTGCTTTGTGAAAAACGGAAACAAATTTATAAAACTAGGAACGTACATTTTCTGGATAATATCCTGTGTCACATTTCAACTAAATCCATTGTTGTTAATTGTTGAGATTGTTCGTTGAAGAGTATCTATCTATCCATCCAACTATATTAACACAATTTTGTCTTCATAACAGTATTAATAAGATGTATTTTATTAGCATTACTAATGTAACACGATAGACGTAGATTCAGAACTGGTTCTTTATAGAGAAAGCAGTTTGCGCGTTATAAAGAGGACGTAATAAAATGAAATTTAAATATAATTAATCATCAAAACATGGCATTAATATCCGGAACAATATTACACGTACGAGATAATATATCTCATTTATATTTGGAGCGAACCACAAAAGCCCCACCATGACACAATTAATCTAATACGAGCTTAATTAGTCGGTATCCACACAAATTAAGAGTTATGAAATGATCAAATCGTAAAATCCAAAGCCCTGAAGCACTCCAATAAAATCCATCGCTTCATTTATCCGCCGGGGGACCAATTTGTGACTCAAACGAGTTTTGTTAGTAATAAAATCTGTTAATGGATCAACATTAATAAAAGCGGCAAACAAAAAGCTCCCGGCATATCCCGACTTTATTGCTGCGATATTTTTGTATATACCCCTTACAATATCTGTATCCGAGTTAATACGTTCTATCGTGTCGTGTCGTTCTTATATAGCATCATTCCCGTGGATGCTGCAGGAGGCGACGAAAGCAGAAAATCCTGGAGATGGACAGCTGTGTCTTTTTGTGTAACATTATTACCCACTGCGGTCAATAACGCACATGTCAGCGATTTCAAGGGGCTTAAAGATGCATGGAAGTTCTTTCGATTAAACATCACGGAACCAAAATCGATAATTCACAACCTTGTGGGCCTAAAATGAAATAAAATCATTATTTGAGCCCGAAAGATTCGAAAGCGCTTTCAAAAGGAATGGACCGCCGAAGTGTTTTAAAGTTGTTTATTGTTCCTCAAAAATTTTGATTCCGGAAACGAGAACACCGATACATTAAAAAGTTGTAAATAAGATTTAGCCGTCTCATTCGTATGCTAAACTAATACAAAATTCCGTTAGATCGACGCTTTGAAGGTTAAATGATTGTTATCTTAATTTAAGTACCATAATTCTCAAAAGCGTTCGTAACAATCATAGTGAGAATAAATATTATGTACCTATATCAATAAACATGGAAATAATAAAATACATTTCAACATCTCAGTCTTTAAGAAGTAGGTTAAAGGGTTTGAATTGTTTTAAAGAGATAAGAAATTAACTAATCGAACTTAACTAAAAGATTTGCATAATGGTATAAATTTAGGATTTGAAGAAAAACTTAAGATATTGGTCTTACTTAATGGAATAGTAAAATCTAAAAACGGATAACTATAGTCCATCTGTTTAATTTCTATGTATATTAAAACATTACATAGCTATTAAAAGATAATAGATGCATATGCAAATTAAGCTATTAATCGGTTTCCAGTGCCATATTAAAATCGTTTACTAGTTGTGTGGGAATAAGCCTAAGTTTAACTGCCTGTATTATTGAATATATGTATTAATGGTAATTTATTAAGGGGAGCGGCTATATACGCCCTTGATAACACCAGTGATAACTTGAGCCATTAAGCGTAATCAATAGAATATAAAGCAGAAAACCAGAATACGTGAGAAATATGGTGAAAAACATAAATATACACATATAAGACAATCAAGTTTCTCGATCCAATAAATCGAAATTTTAAGACACCTCAAACAATAAATTTCAAACTTAACGTTAAGTTTAGGCTACATTTTATTAACGAAATAAATTTATCAGTCAGGTGAACTGTAAATAAATCGTAAATACGTAATAGAACGTTTTAGGTAGCGACCGTCGTATATTAGTTTACTGAATCGGTAACGGTGAATGAAACGTTAATAAAATGATTTCATTAAGCTCTACTTTATTGTGAATATACTGTATAAATATATCTGTAGTTTAAATAACGGTAGTATTATCGCACTTAAGCGGTAACAGGATGATAATTGCGAATCGAGCATCAAGTACAATATCACTAACTAATCAATTGTGATCGTGATTGAAAACATAACTTAGATAAATACAGACATGCACACTTGTGTTAATAAAGCAAACAACAGTATTGTATAAATTCAAACCATAATATTATGTTGCTCTTGACCAATCTCGACGTCAGAGTCATCTGTCGAGATCAGATCAATGGACTTAGATGAACTTGACTAAAAAACCATGAAGATTATTCTTTTAAATAAACATTCGTCGGAATCGATTCGAGGCTTCATCACCGAGTGTTTTCTTAGTAACAGTCTGCTTTGAATAAATCGATTTCAAATGGAACGACCCAGGTCAGACGAAAAAGAACTATGCGTTAGCAACGTTTAAGTTCGAATTTGGTCTCTCCTCAACGATTTGATTCATCAAGCTATTTGCTGAAGTAAATCGAATTCTACCGGTTTTTGGAATTCGGTGCAGTTTTGTTTGTATAAAAGCATCCACCATTGACATCCGCTAAGTTGCGTCAACTGTGAACTTAATTCTAGAGCACCAAAGCAATGTATAAAAAAATCTAACTGCACTGATGACACGCCAACTTCTCAGACAAATCGTGACACTTTTCATATCCTGTCATGAGAAAGTGTATATTTACTTAATGTAAAATATTTTTAAGCAAATTATGTTTTTAGGAATACAAAACTCGTAATGACAAAATATAAGGTAGGGTTTCGGTGCATACTTTATAGAGCATAATAGTTTGTAACAGACTTGTGCTTGTATAGCGATGAAGAAAGACATTTCAAATTTCAACAAACAATTATCTGAAAGCATTTGGGTATTGCGTAGAGCCGTTGACCCTGTCCATCGATCAAGGCTGGGCGTGTCATGCCGCTCAGCGTATGTAAAGGCATTACCAGTAATAACAGGTTGAAAGAGCAGTCAGATCCCGAACAATATGTTACCATGTTTATGAGGGGTCAGTGTACAGCTTTAGAATTGGCGCGCGCTTCAAAGGTGAAACAAAAATTATGTCTGAATTACATTTATGGTAATTATTACCATGATTATGGTATACATGAAATATCTGATATCTAAAACACGAATGATTCTCAAATTCAATATCGTAATAGCGACTATGATGATTGAAGATGTAATCTACTCTAGGAGCTGGAGGTTAATTTGGTCAGTCTATATTATTAGGGACAACAAACTGTAATTAGGGGGATTAAGTGACTCCGACGCATTCTGATGCTTCTATTTAACGGCCCCCACGTTAAGTACTACTAAATGTCACTCCATATATTCGTTAGACCCTTCGTCACTTACAATGTTTTACTTTACTGCGTTCTTAATTTATTTTAGGGTGTTAATGACTTCGCTTTTCACAGTTTCGTTAATTTGTTCTCCCTAGATTATGTAAGTACGTTTTTGTACTTTTCTATGTCACACGGGAATTTCGAAAAAGTTAATATGATGTTGGTGAAATATCCGACATTAAACTATGGTATTTATAACAATTTGATAACAAAAAGTAATACTTTTAATATTGAGTCTGATATATTATAACCATTTAGTTACACTCGAGACAAGACCATCAAAGCGAGACAAAATCAGTCCGCGTAGGATAAATGAACTGCAGAATATATTGTGCGTGCACCATAAACAATTAACTTTATTGGGGCTATGCAAATAAGTGCGGCCAAAGACAGACAGAAGATTTTAAAGACTGCATTTTAACTACAATGTTGTTTACACGCCAATAAATTACTCTCTTCGTTGTCTGATCATGCCATTGTCCATGTTAAACTACCAACAAATCTAATGTCGGCTAGCTATTTGGAAATTATAGCAGTTAAACTAAACTGATTGGTATAGTAAATTATTACAGCCGATCGCTTCGTTAAATCACTCACAGTAATCGCCCACAACGACAAAAAGCAAACTCATTGCGTACCCGCAGAATTTTAATTGAAATAGTTTAGCAATGATATTTTTTTATCGTTTCTTTCTATAATGTTAGTTCTACACTAGATGAAAATATCTTTTTCTTTTATCGTAAGTGAAAAATATGGCATATGTGACGTTACTAATCTTTCCAGATTAAGGTTATAACAAGTTTTATTATACAAGATGCCTGTGACAGATAATTATTTAAGCACACATCCTCTGTCACACCACATCCAAACTAAACTAAGACTTCAAATTATACAAGGGTGAAAAGGAGACAACAGGTCACAGTCCATATTTAGCCATAATAAATATGATATCCAAAATATTATCAAAATCAAGCAGATGTCGAAGAAATACTGTCGTCCAAGATTTTCTCAGATCGTGCGTAAATAAATGGTGGGACTGTGCAAACAGTGTAAGGCCTTTAGTCATGCTCGAAGAGCCGTAATCCAAATTTTAAATGAGTTTGTTTTTTGTCGCGGGCCTGATACGCTCCCGGGAATCTGTATCGGTCACGTAAGCTGACTCTAACCGACTACGGACAGTGGGTAATAGCTTTTATAATAATACTTCTTAATATCAAATACCTTTTTTACTGAGAGAAATATTGTTGCATTTGAACTTTCAACCTAAAATTAAGTAGTTCGAAGCTAAAAAAACAACTCATTTGCGTTAGAAGAAAAGTGAATTGAAGTTACATTGTTTTTTAGTTTTAATGTACCTGAATGTATACTTGAAAATAATTGAACATACCTAACTAAAAATTTTAAAAATACCCTGCCTTAAGCCTTATGACATCTTCTGAGAAATAAACGGTTGATATTACAGTTATATGAGAATAAAATCAACTTATAGAATAATTATGGTGAAATATACAAAATTATGCGCTTATAAATTACTGTATAATGCGAAATAAAATCCTCTAAGAGTAACATCTAATGTCGCTCATATTAGTAAGGGGAATCTTGACAGAAGTTTGATTGTTGCTAATGGTTTTTTTTAAATAAATGAAACCGTCGTAATATAATGAATTAGAGATAGTCATCTGTAACAATATCGCAACAATCGGTTTATGCCAAATTCCAATGCAATTGATTCGGAATTAAGTTCCGACAGTCAACGCACTGGATGTGATACGATAATAAGTAATTATGCAACTACCAGTAAGTGACATATCTTTCAAAATCGAAAGTGTAACGCGTGCGACCCTACGAATCACGTTGCAAATCTTACACACCATTGTTCTTGCAGGTAACCACTTCTTGTGCGGTTGTGCGTATTGCGTGATGCACGCGCAGGGAAAGTAGGCAAACAAGCACCTAGCCATTAGGAAGCATGCTAAAACGAACAATACATCTCTTGTTGCGGATTGATGGACCTTCGCAGACAGACTTTGGATGGAGCAGGGCTTTGTCTCAACACTATTCAAATTTTAATTAATGACTCTCTGAATGTAGACGAGATTAAACAATGTAGCGTTGAATGGGTTGAAAGCATAGAGGATTCGTGGATGCCTTTTACATACGATTAAACTTTGTTCTATTCATATATATGCGAAATGTCTGTTATGTAATTTAATTGCACCTAAAGAAAACATAAATCAATATTACATTGTAAGTCAAGGACCTCTTAATTATTGGTTCTCATTGTCCATATATAACAATTGATCTTTCCTGTAAAAAACCCAGATATATACAAGATTAAACTAAACTAAATAAAGGAAGACGAATTAAACTAAATAAAAGCAAACAATACTAAATAAAAGAGAAACAACTAAAGAGAAGATGTAAAATGAATAGAATTATCATAGAAAGTACGTCACAACACGAGGTCGTAATCGTTCGAAGTTCTTAACCGATTACAGAACAAGAACATGATACGGGCAGACCAGTAAATGTACAATATTAACGAGCACACGAGTATATTCGTCATATGCGGTATAACGCTGAGTCGTGAGATTCCGGCGCTATTATTTCATTAGGTGAATATAATTGATAGTTAACATTTAGTGGTGTTGTAACCGCATTTAGATTGATAGCTCGTGTAACACGTCAAACTTTTCAAATAGCTGACCATTTGGTGGGTGGCAGACATGTTACGTTATACGTCACTATAGCTTCACCAATATCGTCTTGTTCTGAATGAATGATTAAGTGTATCGATTTATCATTTCGTAACAATAACGTGTTGCTATTGTTGAATGTTTGTGAGAGTTGGGACTACCTTGTTACTGGGATCATTAGTGAATCTTAATGTTTTTTTCCTTCCCGCTTCGTTATAAGATCTCCATTAATAAAAAATATATATGGATTTATTTTTAAAGGCTACCTTTTACATGTCTTTGAATTCATATCAAGGAAATTAACTGCTTGAAGGTTTTAATTTTTTTATCCACAAATGTTTTACTTTTCAAAAGATGTTGTTTAACTATTTCTAAGTAACATTTCAATAAAAGTGCAAATTATGAAAAGCTCATTAGTTCTTCTACGTTGTACTTGTTAACAACAAAACTCGAACGGGTAAAGACGTTCCCCATGCTCCAGTTATTAAGCGCCTTCGTGCACACTCATGTGGTCTAACAGTTAGGGGCACCATTAAATGTAGCGTCTGCGAGATAAAGCGGGGCGGTCGAAGCTCGCGACGTGCTTCACGGTATCGAGATAGGCGCGAGCGCAGGTGTATTTTCACATATGAACCACAACTTTACCTCGTCTTCTTCAATATCATCTACGTCAAGACCCTAAAGTTCATATTCGTCTATTTCTCCAACTACTTGTTCAAGATGTACTCTTGACAGTATTTTTGAGAGAACTTCAAGCTCTTTATTACATACATTGTCATCAAGATTGGGAATGATAAAAACGTATGTAAAGACAAAGGTAAAATGACACTTGGTACACGGTCAATTTTTTTACGACTCTTTTACTTGGAAATTGCTGTTTCAAATCTTGTGACAGAGACCTGTGTTATTATAATAGAAATGACGCATAAAATAACAGTACTTAAAATATACTTATGATAAAAAAGATATCCAAAGGTATTCTTAAAGCAAATTCTTTGAAGACGTTACATACTAGTATTACCTACATATGTACGTCAAGTACCGATTTCTATAGGCAATAAATCACAGGCTCAAGAAACTATAATAAAGTGCAGGAAAAACCTATACATTGATGCAACAAATGTTGCTTAGAGGATCGTTAGCGACAAAGCGATCTGATTCAGATATCGGGCTGAGGCGATTACTGCTGAGCGCAATACAAACGAACACCTTATAAGGACAACTCTTGGCTCATTACGAGGCAGTTGTTTGAAGTGGTCACCGATACGTATTGGATCAGAAATCTCTATGCAGCAACGATATTATATATTCAATTCGAGCATAATTTGATTTATCGTTATTCTGATTACATTTAACTGCATTGACGATTGGTATTACTTAAGGTAGTAAATGAAACCCAACGACAGTATTACGATAGCTTATATCGATCGTATTGATTATATCAATCATGTGGACGAAGAAACCGTTAACGATTTAATAGTAATCTCAGTACTTACCTTAACTTAAAAAGAGTTTTAAAAGGTATTCGCAATTTGTTTTCTATAAACAATTTCCACTTAAGATAATGAATGTGGATCAAACCCTGTAAACGGCTAAGGACACGGCGCACCGTTCTAAATGTGATAGCTCCATAATTTACATTTTAGTAAAGGGTACCGTTGTGCCAGTACTTGTTAACCGCTGTTCTGTTAATTTATAGCTGAACGCTACAAATCTACATTCTACACACATTGATTTAAATGCACGTTCATTGACAGACCATAAGCTTTAAATAATTATGTTTTAGACAAACACGTGTAACCTAATTGGGTGTGCCAGAATTGTCATTAAATTAAAATAATACGGAATTGTAAATATATGTTTCACAATTTGAATAAAACTTGAAACTTGTATTAGCTTAATCATTTTACATTAAACAGCTAACCAAAACTAAATTCAAATTTAAGAAATATTACAAGTATACTGACATCATAAATTATTTTCATTAATATTCTAAAAAATGCAAGAACATAAAACGGATCCACAGGATCAGTATATTAATTTAACTTCCCAAAATAAATGTAAAACATGTAGACGATGGAAATTGTATGCGCATTAGAAATTAATTTGTCCGAGAGCATCTGCCGCTTGCTAATCCACGCCAAAGAAGGACCGGTGAATGATTTGGGGACGTGAGCCGGAGTTGCTAACTGAACTGGCTTTATTACTTAGCTATAACAAGCATGTTTATTATTTTTTAGTGATTTATAAATGCAATGTCTTTCTTTATTTTTTTTTCATATATTTACTTTTATAGCCTTCACCTCAATACTTCTATATATAGTAACATTTTATCTTGTGCCCATTTTAAAAATCCATTATTAAGTCATATTTTTTTGTATTATCATAAATCTTACAAATGAGCCTCTGATGAATCTTAGTCATCTAATACGTGAAAGGTGCATCGAATTAAATATGGATCGTGCCAAAAAATAACCTGGAGGCTTTCAAGATACATCTGCGCATATACAAATCATCCCGCGCCTTAGGTCATAACGATGCATCTGCTAAAACACGATAATTTAATACAATAAAATTAAAGGTGGATTTTTGAAAGAGGATTTCAAATAATATATATATTTACAATGTTTCTGTAATGTACATAAAAAATGAAATTTGCTTAATAATCACATTTAAGAAGCCATTAATCTTCAATTGATGAGCTGCAGAATTAATCGGCTTTATCTAAATTTTGCTTATATTGATGCCTCGATAAATTAAAGTTTACACTTAAAATCCGAAATAGACATACTATTAATAACATTAATGCGATATTAAATCGAAGATAATTACGGACATCAAGAAGATACTATGCAAAATTATAGTGATTTGAAATTTCGAATCAATAGTAATACACTACGATCAGGCAGTGAAAAAAGACCATTTTTAGCGCTAACGATTAATTCTTTTGATCATCAAGTCGCACAATAATAAATAATCTTTAGAAAAGAGATAAGTCAATTTACAACTCAAAATTATACGTTTCCTAAATAAAATAATACTCATTGAGCTAAATACTTTAAATACAAATTCAGCATGACCAAAAAATATATTACGACAGGATTATTTGAAATTTTAGCTATACTCGAATATATCAAGTCGTACAATAAAGACTATAATGACAAAGTAAGTAGTATAACTGTGTGTGGTCTTAGATTACATAGATGAATTACCAACGCTAGCTACTAGCTAAGCAGCTCTGTTTATGCTAAATACCCATTCAACCGCAACAGATGCAGTGTATTTGCATGGAGAAGTCTTCATAAGGTAGACTTACAAATGCATTATATTCTATACAGGGTGTAAATGACAGCGTACCGAATATTAAAAATATGGATTCCTGACACGATTCTGGTGCTTATGGCGTTGGAATTTTTCATCGGATTTTCCTCGGATTTTCCATTTTTTTATGCACTTTTTTTTACAAATTTTGGTAGTGTTTCAATACTACTGCATAATGCAACATGAATTTAAAAGAAAAACACTCATTATCGTGTTTTTCACGAAAACTAGCAATGTATAATGAATGCGCTATCAGCTGTTCGACGTCCGGTCAATGACGCCGCGCGGCTGAGGCCGTGCGGCGCGCCGCCCCGCGCTCCGCCGCACCGACTTCCACCAATTTAGGAACCAAGTTTCCAAAAAACATTCAATACCTAATTCAAACATTTTAACGCAAATAATAACTGAAAACATTATTCGGAAAAATACTAAATACCTATTCTTTTGTTTATTTTTGTGTACCCAATGATTGAAAACTTCTTCATTTATTTAGGGCAAATAAAAATAAATCACAAATAATGATTAACATTTTAACGTATTTGTTTCAGAAGCAAACATAAGGGAAACATCATTAAAGAAATGATGTAGGTACATAAGTATCATGCAAAATCCTACTCCACATACACAGTACACTCACACATACAGCGCGGTGCGGCTCTTCAGTTCTTTGCCGAAAGGCGGGATTAACGCCGCACACAGAATAAACAATAAAAAGATAACTCAATGTGGCTAATAAAGTACTTGTTCTCCGTAGGTCATGTACTCGAGATGATGAGATGATAGTTATTGATTGATATTATAATAGCTTTTTATACTTTCGTTTTTTTTTATGTTGTATGTTGTTATTTTATGAAATTTTAATTTGCTTTTATGTATTTAAAGTATTTAGAATCTTGAAGTAAACCAGTCTAATTTGAACTAACATGAATAATGTTTATAATGTACCTAATTTGGTATTTTATTAAAATTACAAAACAACGAGTGGACAAGTAAAAGTAATTGATTTGTCAGTTTTAAGTTAAAGGTTGTGTCATATCTGAATTTAATTGAATCTGTGTAATGCACTCGCTTAGTAGTAACTCGTCACGGAGCGGCGTATTGGCGGTTTTCTTTGATAGTTCGGATATTATTTTAAAATTTGAAAAATTGTCACAGTTCGTGATTTTCGCTTGCGGAAGACGGATGCTCTGCAAATTTCGGTTTCGTGTTAGTCGTGTCGTGTGTGAACTGTTATTTATTATTACTTGTTATTGCTTTAGTTTTGTGTTTTTAGTGTTTTTATTGTTATTTAGTTTTTGCAAAATGCAGTTCAGTGCTCGTGAATACGGGGAAATGCTAATGTGTTATGGTGAAGCACGTGGGAATGCACAGCAAGCTCTGCATCTGTACATCCAGAGGTACCCTTATGCTCGCCATCCAACGGACAGTCGTGTGATTACTCGGGCGTACCAACGAGTGTTGGATAATCAGCCGATTGTACCGCAGCAGGAAGGTGCCGGAAGAATGTTGAGAGCACGTGTGGTGGGTAATGTTTTGGAAGCCGTGCGTCTAAATCCGCGCTTAGGTACACGCACCGCAGCTCGAGTATTGCGCAATCGGCACGGGTCTTATCTAGGTAGGTACTAAGTTAATAAAATAGAATAAGCGATTTGTTGTTAGATGCGTGCGGGGAATAACTACTTATAATACAATAAGCGATCGGCGATCGGTACGCGGGTTGTTCGATGTACATTGCGCGCTTAAAAATGACCAACTCGGGAACCAATAATTTCCGAGGAAAATTGATGAGTTATTTTTAGTTCGTTTAGTGTCACAAAACTACCATTTAAGTTTTCGGTACGCTGTCATTTACACCCTGTATAGCTATGGAATATGAAACAAAATATTATAATTACAACTGAGATGTCCATAAAAAATCTCTCTCTCATGTGTCTCAACAGTTATTGTTAAAATTTGATAACTTTAAATTAATCAATATAGAATTCTAGATACTGTGATTTACTAACAAAAACATTGTTATTCAACAAGTAAACACAGTGAAGAACTTGTGTTGATTGCCCTATACAAGATTATCTTGAATGAGAACTAAGAGACAATAAGATAAGAGCATACGTGAAGCTTAAACGGAAAATGTATGAAACTGCCACTACAATATTTACCTTTACCCATGTGGTTCTAAGACTGAGAGCAAAGATAATATCGCGTTATTTATTGCGTTAAGTCGTGGTCCAATGCCTTGAGCTTTGGAATTATTTATTAGTACTGCATGTGAATTCTTCGTTGCTTAGGCTTTTGATAACGGTGGCTTTGTCCGTTATTTTATTGATATATGACATAAAATATTTCTTTTCTTACCGATCTTATCATTGTTAGATGCTATTGTGTGACTTCTACAAAACGGAGTTTAAATTCTCTTATTTTAAATAACAAATTTAAATATGTAAAATGCCTATTTACATTAATGAATGGAAATATTAAACGAGGAATCATATTGTAATGGCATAAACGGAACATAATAAATGATGAATCGTCCCGGAACCATGCGCTCACGTATGGCCGCTGCATGCACAGGCCATTGTTTCAAATTCGCCCAAAGAAACCGGTCGGGAGATAATGGCACCGAAACCGCCACGCATGCCTGCGGAAACTAAGAGAAATTCCAGCCAGCCCTTTTGCGGCGATTTGGGGAACGGAGAACAAACAAAAAATTATAGACACAAACTAATTTATGAGCCCGGATCGAAAATATTTTTCCATCGATCGGTTCTACATCAGACCACGCTAAGCTGCGAATGACGCAAACGATATTCGCCTGTACTCGCCTAATTCAAGCTAAATTTATGGCCATTACAGTCTCAGTTGGTGGTATTCCTAAATAAATGTTTTGATTGTTAGCCGTGGACACTGATTTAATGTCAGCGTTAGCAATTTGGAACGAGATGTATTTCTCCAACGCACTTATAATACCCGTTGAAAAAGGTGCTTCGTAAAAAGACTTAATCTTTTTTGGTGTGACTACCGACACGTAAATCGTCGGGGACCTGTCTCGTCTTGCGGTTGAACACACTCGGACGGATTATGTGACGTATGTTTATGGTAATTCAGCCCATTATAGAAAATCGGGGAGTAATCAATTTTTACATCGTACCGGATTGGAACACGAGATAGCAACGTTTATCGTCCATTCGGTTTTGTAATTCCGCATCCTATACCATAATAATTCTTATTAAAATAACATGTCTTGCCATCCAGCCCGAGAGAATTACTCAAACAAATACCTACTACTTCAACGATTCGTTTATTTCGTCACGTAGCAGCAGAAATGCTAAGTACCGCGTTCAAAGTAAACACAATTGCGAGGCGAAAAGAAATGCCGTTTTTTTGCTCCCATCACTAACAAGACCATCATAATGCTCCCGAGGAACGCTGATTACCGCCGCATACTGCATTTCGTTGCACTTTAGATAAATAAACCCTAACCAACCGGTCGCATGGCTTGTAGAGAAAAATTATGCCTTAATGACAAAAAAATAACGCGGCCGCCTACGATACAAAGTCTTCATGCACGCGATATTCATACAGATGTAATCACTGTCCAAGATCTGTCTATCAAAGGCCCTCAGAAGAATGGCGGCTAAAAAGGCCAGGGTACAATAATGATCGCATTGAAAGAGGCTTTTATCGCGCATCGGTTTTGTTTTATCTGTTGTGGGCCGGCACAATGATGGAGATGTGATCGTAGAATAAGCTATTCTGATGTTCAAAACCACTGGTCGTCTCGAGTTCTTTTGCTTTGAATGCGATCTTGGCACCGTCCTTATAAGGATTTAACTGGCAGTGCTTAATAAGAACAAGCCACTGAGATATCTGTAGCATAGCTAAGAGAATATTCAACACAATCACTAGGTAAGTACTTGAGTCTATGTAGAAATAGTACGAGAGTGACTGACAAAATCTGTTTTTCTAACCATTTTTAAATTAAGATTTAATCTGTGCTATACGACACAGTTGGTAATAACGCGAGAATAGTTCCCAAAAGCGTCATTTCATTTCTCACGCTCAATGCCGAGTCATCTTTAAACGAATTTGAGGAAGTGAATGCTATTATGTTCTTAAAACCAAGTCAAACAAACCAAGAAGTAAGTTTTTTCATTGCATTCTCTATCGACGGCGTAACGAGGTGGCGATACGAGAGGGTGCGATTAAACTAATGCATTTCTTACAACGTCAGCTCCTTTATTATAAACGCATTTACCTTTAATGGACCAGTATTACCTTACATAGGAAAATAGACTAATGCTTTTAAGGATAGCTTACGTTACGCTAAAATTGAAGCTTAAAAACTTACCGATCAATCATGTAATCGAGCGGTCTTATCTAAGCTTAAATTTTCCGAATGTTCCACAAATTGTGTTTCCATGTCAAGCGCGTAGCCGGCCAAAATGAGCATTGAAATCTAGTCAGTAAATGGTAACCAAAACAAAAGTTGCGCAACTGTCCTTGCTACACATTACGCGCTTCTACCGTTTCGCAAGCATCGTGTGAAGTTCCAGCGAGTAAACGCTTCCACATTTGTTTTATTGGCCACATTTTGCAGTTACACGCCTTACGGTCATCTATTATATTTCGTAATAGGGTATCATAAAACCAGACTAGGATTACGTGGACGATGTCGTGTTGAAAGCATGATCTACCGTGCGTTACATTTGAATTTATACGTGTTCTAAACTGCGAGGCGTTTCGACTACCTATGTTTTATTGCTTTTAATCTCTATAATAAACGAAGCAATTTTGAAGATAGACGTGGCATGTCCAAGTAGATATTCTGAGGCTCGTACGACCAGAAAGCTTTTTTACGATAGCCTCATCTTCCCCTCCACAATCTGACCGATTCAAGCTCAGTACGTTAAGAACTATTGATGCGACAATACTTCTGCTCTGTTAATTGTCGGTGGTTCCTTTTTCTGCTCAATAACAACTGCTTTAAACGCTGCTGCATGTTCTCAGAAGTAGCAAGGCTACTGTCGCCAACCTTCGGTACCACTGATCTTATCATTAATTGATTACAAGCCTGTAAGCGACAGTGGCCACTTACAATCAGGAGGGCTACTCGTTCACTACTTTAATGTTATAAACAAAAACTAATGCAAATTTGTATCTTATTTCATGCTTAGTGAAATCAGTTTCTAAATATATATAAACATCGGTTATAGAAAACAAGCATATTGCTTCGTGAAGCCGTGACAAATCCACAACGATTTTGTCGCTAGCAATCATAAGCTTATTGTAACTCTGGCAATACTGTGTATGCAAGTTAATGTGACTTAGAATTATTTTTCTACGCTTCTCTTGATTGAAGCATTGCTTGTTTTACTGCTGAGCAAGGCGTAAAACAAGGAGTTAAGGTATAGAGTTTCCAGATCCTTTTTGCTATAATTTCGTACTATACCAAAATTTATTTATTTCTATATACAATAATATAGAATATTTAATATTACTTTGCTAGATATAATAATAACGTATTTAAGATAGACAATTGTACACTATTGCAAGGTAAATATAGCATTAATATTTTGCGCAGTAGTATTAATATTTTGCGCATATCTATACTAATATTATAAAGAGGAAAACTTTGTATTTTTGTCATGAATTAACTTAAAAACCACTGAACCAATTTTAAAAATTCTTTCACCATTAGAATGCTACATTATCCCTGAGAAACATAGGGTAGCATATTTTTATTACTCGAATATATAGTCTGCGCAAACGAAGTCGCGTCGATTCTGCTAGTACCTATATTAAATTCTAAGTAATATTAAGGCTACAAATCCCCCATTTTACAAACTTACATAACCAACCGTTTGTCAAATATTTTGACATTTACCAAAACAGCATTTGAATAAGCACCATGAGTGAGTTATCGTGAAGTTAAAGCATGGTTTACATTTACATGGTGTCTTATGTCTACCACTGCTTAGCACGCAACCACCATATTAATATAAGTCATAGCACAATGAACAGGTTACGTCATAAACAAATAACGTTTTCGTGAGCCGCGGGTCGCGGGTTCAATCCCGCTTAATTCTTAGAACGAGACAGTTTCGTATAATCTGCTCTTGAATTGCTATGTTTGTCGTTTTATTTCTGACGGTAATTTATTGTTCTTTAGTTTTGCAACTGGACATGTATTTAATCAATAAATGTTTTGTCTTTAGTAATAATAAAATTATCACAGCAGCATTTTCTTAAATCACTACATAGTATAAAACAAAGTCGCTTCTTGCTGTCTGTCCCTATGTATGCTTAGAACTTTAAAACTACGCTACGGATTTTATTTTTACGGACTTTTTTAATATATAGTGATTCAAGAGGAAGGTTTTTATATATAACTAGCTGTCCCGACAAACGTTGTTTTGCCATATAAAAAATAAAAAAAATGTTAAGGATGGACAACCCTTATCGGGTATGAAAAATAGATGTTGGCCGATTCTCAGACCTACTGAATAAGCATATAAAATTTGCTAAAAATCGGTCAAGCCGTTTCGGAGGAGTATGGCAACAAAAACTGTGACACGAGAATTTTATATATTAGATACATGTATAATATAGTCGAGAAACACTGAAAATTTTTATATTTTTGACTCCTAGGCGGAACGAAGTTCGCCGGGTCAACTAGTATAAAATAAGATAGATATTACTAGTCAAATGAATGTAAGCAAAAAGAACGCATATTTTTTAACTGTATTTTTTTCAAGGTTTTCAAGGTGATAGAACAGTTCGTGGTTGGAATCTGGCGGCACTCACGTTACATCTGTTTGTCTTATAACAACGATGTTAAGTGAATATGTTTCGATTTAAATTATAAGAAAGTAAATCAAGACATATTAGCACCTAAATGAAGCATTTAACAGCCCTCAGAAGTAACAAAGCATTCGTGACTGACTTCAGGACTCTAATCCTACCTAATGTTGATTACAGATATCAGCTATGGACTGACTACTCACAACCAGGTAGATGTTTTTTTTCCATATTGTAAAGTATTTGTTGAGATATTGCAGCCAGATAAACATAATCGACTAATATTTTCCAAGTAAAACCATAAACAGTTCCATGGATCCTTTGATCAAACAGGATTTCTATTTGAAGAGAAAGCACCGATAACTCAATAAAGACCCAAAAGTCACAATTTAAACCCTAAACACTCAACCTTAAGGTTATCATTCACTGTTGAACGAATGTTCTAATCACTGAACCAACAACTGAATGAGTTCATTCCGACCGTGCCATAAAGTATAGAGCAACAATGGCGCGCCGTTATCATAAACCAAATCGAGGAAGCAACAATCGCACAGATAAATAAACATGTAGGATTTATGGATGGGGTTGCCATATGTCGCGATAACTTGGGACTTTTTTCTATGTGGCAATCTTTTTTTTTAATACTGCAGAAGCAAACGTGCAGTCCACACGAAAAGGACTACTGCCGCCTATTGACACGTATAATTACCGCAGATATATAACCGAGCCATATAGCCGGCTTCAGTCTCACCTGAGGCCGGCTGTAGATGAGTTATTAATCCGAGGCGTTCTAACATAGTCCTTCGTGATACAAAGGACTATGTAGACTATAGGTGGTAGAATCAACGTAGTTTGTCCGGTGAAGTACCACCGCCACACCTATTTCTAGAGTGAAGCAGTTTTGCCTTTCGAAGGAAGGGCGTGATTGCCCTTCCTTCGAAAGGCAAAACTGCACACTTTCATATGAGGCGACCAAAGGCGTCCTCGGAAGTAGCAATGCATGATTGACTTCAGATAAAAACCCACATTCTTGTTGTTTATGCTGTTGCTTACAATGTCCATGGGCAGCAGTGACCACTTAACATCAAGTGGACTGCAAGCTCGTTTGCTACTTCAATCGTATAAACAAAAATGTTGGAACGCCTGGGATAAATATGTCTTACTTCTTGTCTTGTCTTGTCTTACCTCCCAGACCATAACACACGGCGGCGCTTAACGCTTGGCGGAGGCGTCTCCGGATTCTTTCCACTAAGAGCTACAATGTACTGATTTTATCTCATCTGGGGATGCTGCATTCATCCCCAGATAAAATCTGTTGAGGACAAAGACTAACCATCAGGTGGACCACATGCTCGTCTGCCACTTCCATATTAAAAGAAAAACATTAGACCAATGTACCATAACTAAGATCCTGTCTCCTCTAATATTACAACTTTTTTTTATTGAAGTGAAACTTCTTTATCGGGGTTGGAAAAAAATTTAGTGTAACATTTTTTCGTTACGCGCCATCTTTTTTTTTCCGTTACGCGCCATCTTTTTCTTATCCCTACCACGTGTGATATTAGATAGATTATTATAGATTAGATTAATTAATCTAATTTAAATTTATTTAACCAATTTCTGTAAAGTTGCATATAGTAAATTATTTTTTGAAAAATAACGTCATAAAGAAGTTTCACTTCTTACAAGTGTACGCTAGTACACGCACACATTTTTTTCTATTGAAGTATCAAACGAGCATTTCCACCTGATAGTAAGTGATCACTGGGCCCATGAACATGTAAGCAACTTCATATAGCACAGGGGTTCATATAGAACTTATCAGACATCTGTACGACAAATGCCACGTGCAGGGATGATAATTATTATTTTTTAAAAGCCAACCCCTCATTCACCCCTGGTTTAAGTTGATTGTAATTCTTTCGGCCGATTAGCTGCATGGGATGATGCAAATGGGCGTGCAATACAATTGGCATAATGGCAAATCACTATATAGTATACAACAAAGTTGCTTCGCGCTCTGTCCCTATGTATGCTTAGATTTTTAAAACTATGCTATTTAACATAACTGTTTTTTTTTTAGTCTTTTAATTCAATTTTAATAGCAGATTTTTTCCGACAGGGAGATTAACTTTTAACCACTAGGCTATTACTGCACCATAAGGTTATAAAAATAAAGAAAAAACATATTTATCGCAATATCAGTCCACACAAGTAAATCCCATTAACGACAATGGCCGAAAATGTTTTTTTTTACCATACAATTAGGCTCTTTTCACCGAAGGGTTGCTTACATCTGTCCGTGCAATTCATATAACCCGTATCAATAAGTGCCATTACCGCGTGCACTGAAGTGCTTATTTCAATACCTACTCCACACAAATACAAAATCATTGCAAGCGATTTTGTGTCTTATGTTGTTCATTTTAGCGTCATATTCCAGTCAGTAACATTCTATGAGTGCTTATGATTTAAAAATTTCGATATCATAACGGTTTTTGATATTTGATTAGTCGATATGGTGAGTAATCCACCGTTTTTATGATATTAGACAAATCGCGCAAAATCTCGGTACATTTTTCACATAATTAATCCGACTTTCAACAAGTCGAAAACCATATTAGTCAAAGTTAATACCTAGTTCAATACGGTTGAGAAAACATTAATATGAATGTCTAAAATAGATAAAAAGTATCTACGCCAAATTTGTTATATTAAGTAGTTAGAATTTATTTTTAAATGAAAAATAACGCTTTAACTCATATTTCATTTATAGTTATCATACAAGTCCGAATATCGAACCCGGAACCACCTATACGTGAGTATAATCTTATGGTGTACGAATTTTTCTGACTGTTATCAAATTGTTTTTTTTTATATTACCTTATTTTTGGCTCACATGAAAAATAATAAAACTATCTACAAAAATAAACATAAATATACTTACCTTCAGGGTTATTATTTTACAAAGCCCTTTACATTAGATAGAATCAAGCTGTTAATCTGATAATAACTTGTAACACTTATGAATATCTTTAGTCAACCTCAAATAGGGTTGTAAGGCTGCCTGAGGACTGCCACAAACTTGCTACCCCCAGACCACATGAAAATGTCTCTATTCTTGTATTCTTGCCTAACCATATCCTTCTCATCAGGAAAGAAGAGCACTAATGTTTTTAAAAAAGGTTCAAGTAACAAGCGAGCATGTTTTGCAACTTTTGGTAATTGGTCACCCCTCAGGAATAAGATAATCTCTCCTCTCACATGCAAATGCAAGTCTCCACACTCTCACATGCAAATTCAACAATTATTTCACGAAAATAAATGTGATGGTAACGTCCGAGCCATACTGTGTTTCTATCCGTGAAGCTATTCTTGAAAGGCAGCAATAAAATAAATTAAAAATAAGAGCTTGTATAAGGTGGTAAAATTATGTGTTGTTCTACTTCAGAAGAACCACATCGATAACTACCCTAACCTACCTAATACCAGCAGTGTTATGCGTTGCTGTGTTCTGTTCTTAAGGGTGTGTTAAGGGAGACATAGTTCCGAGGCATTCCGACTTAGCCCTCAGGAAGCAACGCATCTGTAGCTATCCGGAAGGCCCAGCAGTGACTACTTACCATCAGGTGGGCTACATGCTCGTTTGCTACAAAAAAAATGCACTTGCAATATAAAAATCGACTTACTTGCAGAAGTACTCTCCACGGGGCGTCGACAAGCAAGTGCCACCGTTCTTGCACGGGGACGGCGAACACGACACGAAACCTGCAACAATACGAAAATATCGTTATACACAGGTCTAGATCACTTAATGCTTTACCTCCTCTCTTACTAGTAATAACTGAAATATCCACACGCTGCTAGCAGTGCCAGATTAAGCCGGCCTGTAGTAAATTCTGACCGAAGTATCGACCCCCGGTTTGCCTTAAGTAAGGGTATTAAATAAAACAAAACTGTTACTAGTAAACTTTTCTGGATTTAATCTAGGACAATTTAGAGATGACACTTTCTATATCTACTTTCTATGTCTTCTTTCAGTTTAGGATTTTTGGATAGCAAAGATAGTAAAATATAAATAGCAGGTGTTGGGTCGCGGGTCCCCTCTAGTCGCGGGGTCCGTAGCATTTGCTACTCTTGCTATATGGCTAATCCGGCACTGGCTGCTAGATGATAGACTCGAATATCATCTGCTGAGTGCAACGCCTAAACTTGGAATGGGTTGTGAAACGATTTTATTCCACAAAATAAAGTTTTTGCTAATTAGTACCCTAATTAGGAAGGTTTCTTATCAAAGCCAAATGAAAACTAAACCCTGTCCAGATAAGATATTTTCATGCTGATGGAGAATCATAAAATCGAGTATTTCACAAGTCGATAAGCTCGCAACTAAATACAAGGAGACAGTGAGATTGAAGACTTCAGATCTGAGATTTCCGGGTTGTTTTTACTTGCTTTTGCGTAGTTCACACCTATGATATTAGTAACCGTAGTGCTACAAGTGTAGAACACCCTAATGTTGACCATCATTAACTAAGAAGAGCCGATATAACGTCTATATAAACTACTAAAATTAATTACAGAAAAATCTAAATTATATATCATCCCGATTTATAGGACGTATATTAATTATCGGGTGTAATCAACACTATAATCATGATGTGGAAGCGCGATACGATCTCGATGTATCGATCACTCGCCATCAGAATCGAGACCACCCAAATGCAAATCGGACGGAAACAAGCCATATATATGTTTGGTTGCACCGGCTTAAGAAAAAATCTTGTGATTTAGATTAGCCACCTTAAGACAGGATAATTGATCTTAATAAAGAAGAAAATCGATTCTTACTGGAACCATAACGTGTTTCGATTTAATGGAAATAGGTTGAGACTATAAAATTTAAAAGTGTTATTTCACTAGTTTAATATATACGATATACAATTCCCTAGATTAGACTTATCACAGATTACTCCATTTATTTATATAGATTCTGAAAAATATTACATTCGGTAAACGTACAATATTATTATAAGAAAAGCAATAATTGCTACTTTATGCAACCTTAATTTATCTGGATTTCAAGACCATTTACGTAGAGACATACATGTGAAAGTCCGATTGAAACATTTCTCTTCAATATTTATGAAATGAAATGAAATGTCTTTATTTTGCATAGACCTTCGGGAGCGCTTACAAATTGTCAGTTCCTTTTTAATTTTTTTTTCCACTACCACCGGATCGGAACACGACCTCAACTTAGAAGATCCGGCAAAAAACTCAGTGGATTTGTCATTTTTCTTTGTATATTTGCCATCTTGTTTTACGTGGTTAACAAAAATTAGCTCCAGTATCCTGTCCTACATTGAGCTCAAACTAATAAATACAGACTTATAAACCCTCAAATATCGTGCTCTTCAAAGCTATGAAACCGATTGTTCAATGTTTGGATGTTCTGTTTGAAATAGTGAATCGACTGCACCGTTTTTAAAGTGGGTATAAAAACGTCGTAGGGAAGCTATATAAAGCTTTTATTATAGAATTCGAGAACTTTTAAGTTCCTTACTTTCAGCAGTCTTTATCAATTTATCAAGTATTTGGTAATAAAAAATCAATACAATGCAAAAAAATCTTTCGTCCATTCTGCTATCATTAAGTACACATTAGTGAGAAATTTTAACGGTACAACTTTCAGTCAAAATGTTTATACAACTTGTAACATTATGTAAACAAGATTGTAATATCATAAAAATAAACCACTTTTCGCAGACTCATAAATGTCACAATAAATCCACATACGAATGATCCAGTTTTGATATTTTATTACTTATGAACATTTATGAGATAGCCTAAAAGCAAAAGCACTCGTTATATGTTTCCATATTGATAAATTGAAATCTACAGCTAGAAAAAAGTTAAAAGCAATTAATATAAATGAAAATAATGAGAGCATTTAAGTGGTAAAGCTCTTCCACAGTTTTGGTTTGAAAGTGATACAAATACTTATAGGCAATTTAGCTTACTTCCAGTTTTCCGGGTTAAAGCAATGAATCTGTGGAATACCTCAGAACTAAAGCCTTTCTGGGGTTGATTACAAATGTATTTGTGGATGTAGGTGTAGGTAGAGCACTGATAGCCTAATGGTTGAAACTTGCCCTCTCGATACGGAGGTTCAAACCCAGGCACGCACCACAGATTTCTCTAAAATTATGTGCGTATTAGAAATTAATTATCACTGCATTTCTGTGAAGGAAAACATCATGAGGAAACCTACACACTCGTAGGTGTGTGAACTCGGAAGTGTGGGGACTACGACTAAACTCTCTCTGAGAGATACTGAGAGAAGACCCGTGCCCAGAAGTGGGACAATAATAAGTTGATGGGAGTATGTGTGGCTGGAGTCACAAACAATCAGAATTTCATACTTATTGACTAAATTTTTCACAACTTTAATAAAACAGTTATGAAGTTAAGTTCATTAAGTTCCAATACAAGATTTAAATGAAAATAGAGACAAGAATGTGACAAAATAATCGGTTTTCGTGAATATTCAATTTGTTCGATAAAACACCGTTGTGGAAGCTCATTAGGGCAAAATGAGAGACAGCTGTCGGTGAACATAAAGATGCCGTCTTTATCTATCCGTTATTTTTCGAAAATATTTTCAACTCTGAATGACATTATGCGTCTGTAGTATTTCTATGGTGTTGTGTGCTAGTTTGTTAATGCAAGCAAAAGTAAATGTATGTTAATGCAACCTATTCCAAAAATTTTACAGGTTTAATTCGTGTTTTTGTAATTTAATTAATACGCTATATTTTTTGTCTATTTGGTTTTGGATGCAATACTTTTTCATTTCTTTAAGATTTAGGAATAACATATTCCACCATGCTGTTGCGAATTGATCGAAAAAGAGGCTGGAATATTAGATCAGGTCATATTATCCTTTAGAGAAGGTTATCCAGCAATATTAAATCAAATCGAAATATCATTTCGGGTAGGTTTTGTCCAGCTAGAAGTCACTAAAGCTGACTTAGTGCTATTGAGGACTGAGTGTAGATATGTGGTGACTGCGTCAAATAGATATTTATATTTGACAAGTGAAGCCCTACAGTTTTACTCGCGCTTGAGATAAAAATAATAGATTACAATGAAATTAATATAAACAGAATTTAATTTCAAGATACGAAGCAAAATTAAATTATCTGTTCAACAAATTAAATTCAGAATCTTGTTGTTTTTTTTTAAATACATAGACAAGCAGACAAATAAAAATTCTAGAGAATGTAGAATGTCTACTCAATCTTCTATTTATTTAAGGTTGGCTGAAAGGCATGAAGCCAAGGCCATAAAATATTTTAAAAAATCAATTTATTTGTAGGCATTGGGATGAACAGACACGCGGAAATATTTTATACATGTATTTGTATTGTAACATAGTCTGCACGTAATATTTTAAATATCATATCAAACTCGTTACGAAATAACAAAAATATAGTCCGTTATCGTTTTACCAACGTAAACATATCAGAGAGATAGGCACGCGCGTGGGAACGGCGTTTTTGACAAACGTAAACATTTACAAGGTTTATTGACACTTGTTGGACACAAGTATGTTTTTTTTAATTTTAAAGGAAATAGCTATACTTACGAAAATACCATATACAGCCAAGAAATACAAAACATTTTTTTTTCTTTTACTGTAACCAGAAAATAGCGTGCAGATAGCAATTAAGGGTTTGAGTCCTTGCGGTACAATATACTAATAATCAAAACGTTAAAATTCAATAATTTGACAAATTAAACTTACTATAATAATTTTAACAGATTGTAATTTTTAATTGGTATCACAAATGTAAGTCTACAAAAGAGTTATACGCTGGATTAAGAAATACTGTATTCTAAAATGGTCGATTATGTATGTTTCTCGCTCACTCATTATAAAGAAGAAGCGAGGGGCAAATAGACATTGCTTCATTTTGACTTTATTGAATAAAGTTAAACAATGTATGCCGTCAAAACCGAAAAAGTTGAATTATTCGATGTTTTTCCGATCATTCAATAACACACATAATAAATTGCCGATTTCGATACGACATCGAGCATGGAATTCTAAATTCGAAATCAGAAATGGCGCTAAAAAATTGACAAGTGAAAGGGTCTCACCTCGTTTAAATTTCAAACATGGAATCAATTTAAACAGTTAAAGCAATGGTTCGTATTATGTTATTCTTCAGTGTGAAGGTGATAAATTGCAGAAAGAAAATCTAACTTCTTTTAGTGTTAAAGTTTTAGGTCAAATAAAAAAATATATTATTGAATATATAAAAGATATGCGCTACGCAACGCGCCACTGAGCGTTAAGCGTTACTGCAGCGCAAACGCCAGAATACCTGTTGGGCGTTGCGGCGGCGCAAACGCCGGAATACCCGTCGCACAATGCAAATTTTCATGTAGCGTTTGTGATTCTGCGTTTTTTGATACCTACCGATTTTGATTGAGCAGTATTGTGATGCTTCTAAGTGCGTCAGTTCTACAGATTGATTTAATGTGATACCTGCAATTCAACATAAGTATGCAGACACAAATTATCTTATATTCGGAGAATTGCATTTTATATTATGAATTGTGTACAATTTACCTATAACCTTTTACACGTTGCCTAAGCCTATTGCCATAAAAAATAAGAAGATAAAAGTAATCATGTAAACATTGCTTCATTATTATTTATTGCATCAGTAAAATAAGATCTTATGTAAAGAAACGCTTTCTATTATTGACTTACTTGAAAACAATGATTTGCAATAAAAGCGAAAACTTATTAGCAAGAGAATACTCTGTGACATTAAAATGAAACGACTTCTAACCCCGACGAAACCGGACAGTCAAAACATTATCTGCAACTTTTGGTTCGTGTTTTGAATCTGTTTTTCGCAACACCCGTCTCGTTACCACGCCCAAACAGAGCCAGGAACAAAAACTAGACGGGCCGAGTGGACCTTATAAGGTCACCCTTTGTGTCGGCTGACGGGTTAAGAAAAGGGCCTGCTGGAAGTTTACCGGTTTTCGTGAAATCGCCAGCGAAATGCTCGATCGGTCCTGTCTTTAGTATCGTAAATATCCAAGTGAGAGTGATTCATGCTTAATTCTTTATCTGACCTCAATAATACGCAAGTCCTTATTTGTCATTAACCTTTTATCGTTTGGCACATATCACATTACTCTGGTCACATGTGGCCAGAATATTTTCATTCAAGCGTTGTTAGTTTAAAGAGCTAAAACCTTAATTTTCTCATTCCCAAGGTCTCTGACTGGATCGCAAGACCTAGTTCTTATTTTGTTACTCAGTTTGTTAGCGTTATATTTTAGTAGTAAATAATGATCATATAACTTGTCAGTGAGGCATAACATTTCCAAGAAAGTTATATGTATATCTAAATGTTCTTTATCATTTACTAAACCAAATATAGTTGAGATGGTATTCATACAATCATACCCTTACGATTGTGAACAAAATGGATAAGTAGCGATGATGATCAATTGAACTGATGGTAATGATGTTTTCATTACCATCACTTCAATTCATCATTCATCGCTACTAACAAATCCTGTTTAGGTATTGTTTAGTGACAATGATAAAAAATCTAACATGACACGACATGCTAATACACGTCCCATCAAGCCATCGGAATCACAGACCAGCGGATGCGCCGATAGTGACCGTGGGAAACAGCTGGTGATAACACATAAAAATAACTAAATTCGCCTACGAAACACCGCTTCCGCGAAATGGCCCGTGAGAAGCCGTACCTACACATCCGCTCGGATTTGCATAATGATAACGGATAAACCTAAACTCAGCTAAATTAAACACTGAAGATAAACGCGTATAAGTTCCGCAACCACTCCGTTGCTATATGTAAACCACGTGCAAGGAACAATTGTCTTTGAACAGGGAATTAGATACACGTATAAATTTAAAAAATACAGAATACAGGAAATTTTGATTGAACTTTGAAGCCATAAGCGGTTTTTAGGTTTCCTTTAAACCTGGCCTAAATCCTCGTTAGATATAAGCTGTGACAAAAGTAACAGTTAAAAGGAGACTAACAGTTATGTAGTAATAATTTCAAGAGATAAGTACTGCTAGTAGTTCTATTGTCCTAATAGGTCCTAAATTTGTTGCAGATGCGATTGTCCTATGATGAACAGTAACTTCATACAATCTAGTTACTAAATTACAGACCATAAGGCAACACAAATAATGCCTACCGAAATAAGTGTAACTCAGACGACAGTGAAAGATGACCTACGAAGAGCCCAAATTAACTACAAGCCACATACCTAATTACACTGGACAAGACACCGCCAGCAACAAAATCGCGTGACAACCACTCATAAACCGTTGATAGATCCCAAAATATCGTATGATGAACAAAACGACCCGCGCCGATTACCAATTTCACGGCAAACGTAACATATTTGACAGTGCGGCGATTATCGCAATTTGCGAGTTATTTTAATCGCATATCGATGATGAAAGAGAAATCTTGAGAATCAAATTGTATTCCTAACACATTTTAACACAAAATCAGACAATTTTCAATTACATAGATTGGACTAAATAAAATATTTTGCGGCCTTACGATTTCCCGAAAATTTGGACGGTATGAAAAACATTTTGGAAAGAAAGTTATGTGTGTAACTTTAGTGTGTGCATAAAATTAGTCCCAGAAATTTCATGTAATGTAACACATAGAGTAGAGCTTTAAAGAATCACAATATTCAAGATTATCGTAATAAACTCGTAATAAGTCGACCCGCGTGGCAGAGTGGTTACCATACCGGTCTGACGCGGTTCCGGGTTCGATTCCCGGCCAGATAGAGTATCTGATTGAGGAGTTTAGATTCATGTTCTGTGTCTGAGTGTTTGTGTAGCGGTCTTGTGTGTGTCCATAGTACCCACAACACAGGAGATTCCTAGTGTGGAGCTATGACTGTAGAAAGCGTGTAAAAAAACTAATTTATCCCAGTACAGCAGTAAATCTTAAATAAATAGGTACTTAATACTAATTCCATAAGAGTAAATAATAAACTATTGTTTCATTGGCCCGGAAAGATAACATCGACATTTGTAAAACCTTAAGGAGAAATTCTAATTTATCTATTTTTATGGTGAACAATTGTACTTGACTAATTTGTACAATTATTTGCATAAAGTGAATGACGCTATCAGCTATTAATATAATATCACTCTATCAGGCCATTGTCTGAAGTGGGGCATTGAATGGAGTGATATTTACATACAATATTATCAATTGACCACCGACGTGTTTGTTCCTGTGGTCAATATCGTGGTCAATTGTGAATGTATGCATAGACATTGATAAGAATGATTTGCAGTTGCTCATTGTTAAACAAATTTACTTCATTTATTATTTTACTTTTGAAGTAGCTTTAATATGACGTAGAAAATCGAAAAGATATTCCAAATGACTATTTTCATTGTTTACATGAGTTTGATTACGGTTATGTTTATGAATAGTATATTTTATTGTAGTTTTACACCTTTTGTACACCAATTTGTGTTTTATGATCTACTGATTTAGATATATTACCTTATTTTTCGACCGGGGAAGTACTTGAAGGTGGTAGAACCAGTGTAATTCACCTGTACCACCGCCACGCCTATTTCTAGCGTGAAGCATTTCTTGCGTTTCGATGAAAGGGTGTGGTTGCCGGCACACTTTTATAAGAGGCGACCATCATAGTCCTCGGGAGTAGCAACGCATCTGTGATTGACTTCAAATAGAACCCATGTTGTGTATGATTAAAAATATCCATGAGCGGCTGTGACCACTTACCATCAGGTGGACTGCGTGCTTGTTTGCTACTTCAGTCAAATAAAAAAACTTATTACAACAAACATTACATTTAATTTTAAAAAGTTAGTGAATCCAAATAAATAGTAAGAAATCCGAAATAACCAAGACCCAATTAGGGTCTAGTAAAAAATGCCACCATCCTATTCTATTTCAAGAACTAATAACAAATCTACAACTCGTTCACAACCGGAATCATTAAGCGCAGATTCACAACCATAATGATGGTAACTCACCACTACCGTTACGTTATATTATTTGGACTACTGTTAGGCGAAACTGGCGTGGGTGTTGAGTTATTGCCACTTGTTCTTCAGATAACTTGTAATTAACCAGAAAACCATAATGACACCAGATACGGCGGGATAGATGATTTTTTGTTTTGATATTTGATGTTTACTGCAAGTATCCATCATTTATCAGAAACCTTAATAAAGAAGTAATAAATATAGACGATGGAGAAATACATTATCTTAGGGTACTTTTTCATCTAATGGGAAAAAATAAACTATACATTAGAGATATTGTCAATTCTGAATAGTTCACTATTGATATGTAAGTAATCATATATTGCAATATCACTTCTTATTTGTACCTACTTCTTAATATCAATTTAATCAATTCGAAAATGAAGAATAATTGATATGCCCCTAATGAACACATCAAAGCCACGATGAGAATCATCTCCTTTATAGTCAACAGCACTATAATTAATATACTGGATATTGATGATTCTAACTGCAGTCCACAAAAAACCGACATTCGAATTGTAGAGGTTCGTGGGCGTCTCAAAATGACACCAGCAGCCTTACCACAGTGTAAAGCTACTTGTACCTGAGCCACCAATTAACGTTCTTATATTAATTGGTCTTTAATCTCTTGATTCCCTTCTGCTATCTCATTTGAATACAGATTATCATATTAAACACATTTCCTTAATTGATAAAATGTCCCTGCAACTAGATACTTAGGATAAAAGAAGGAAGCATCAATAGTTTCTCAATTAAAATTAATACTAATGTGATCCGATTGATAATGAAATTATATGGTTATTACTAATTACTCTTACAAACTTTAAATTAGATAAGTAACTTTAGCAAGATCTGATCGTTTTTATATGACGTAAAAGATAAAACTTAAGAATATCTAAAGATGCTGCCGATCTTATCTTGAAATATAATATCTAGAAACCATTAATATTTTATATCTAAGCATTAGACGATTCATGACATATTGCCTAATATGAAAGAATATCACAAGGTGGTAAATCCGGTTTGGTTCGAGATAGCACCACCGCCACATCTATTTATACCGTGAAGAAGTTCATGCATTTTCTTGGAAGAGGGTGGATGCCAGCTCACTTAAACATGAGACAACCATCTGAATCCTCAGGGGCAAAGCGTTTGTAATTAACTTCAGATAGAGGCTTTTTATTCATGCAAAGTTGATATCAATGGCTGACAATGAGCATTTACCATCAAGTGAACTGCATGATCGTTTTCTAAATACAGTTCTCCTGATTCTAATTAACAATCATTAATTTCAAATAAAAAAAAAACTTTTGAAAATGTTTAATAAGAAAACCCACCAAAATTGTTAACAGTTGAACGATGATCCACCACATTCATTACAAACACAATGCTACGTAATTCATATCGATCATAAGGACGTGTTATATTATTACATCTGTCCGTTATTATTACAGTATCAAAGTATAGAAGGGTGCTCACCCTCTGTACAATTCGACGCGCACGCATGTCTGGAACTTTCGCTACATTGATACACTGACGCTATTATTACTTTTAGTATTATTAAATTAACTGTCCTTGAATTCCTAATATTCGAATTAGGATTATTAGAACAGATAATGTTGATTATGCACATCTAAATTATTTATGAGACAGGCTAAATATGGACAAAATATATTTTATTTTAATAAGGTCATCATCGCCATAGTGAGAGCTATTTTAAAATAAAAAAACATACGTTGGAAAGTTTTATGGAAGCATTGGTATATTATTTTCTAGGTTTATAAAAACATGAGTTATGCCCAAAGTTTATCACAAGTGAGTGAGGACCCGTAAATTATCTTACGTAAGGATTAAGTTACTAGTTAATATTACCACACGTTATAAACCCAACCGCAATGGCGCAAGCTGTTGCAATCAAATTAATTAGAATTCTACCTTTAAAAAACCTTCATTCTATGTGTCATTTTCAAATTATAACAATTTTCGTTTCGTATCATGTGCGTCCAATGTAAGTACAGCATAAAACGCGTGATTCAAGGTGATATTCCACGAGGTGACCTAGTACGCGCGGTTCAATAGGGGCCTCAAATCATAGTAATTGCGGATGCCCGACTATTGTCGCATCCGCTGCAGGCTCGCCTTTCATCTCGTCGCACCGATTGAGAGTTTGTCAACGCTTTATGTTTTCAAATGACTGACCGAAATCGCTTTATCGATTTAGCTATACGAGAACGCCAATGTCACGGTCGGTTGTGCCCACGTCAGTTTGCTCGTGATGCGGTTACCTATTGACTTCGTCTTTGTACGTTCATTCCCGATAATTGTCGCATCCGTGACTCTTATTACTTCAAGTTCGATGGTAATGATCAATCGCTACTAGTAATGCTCGAAGACAAATTTCTCAACGATAATAATTATAAATTGTAAATATAAACTGCAAAGGCAGCACGGAAACTAAATAAAAATAAAGATCCAAGACAATCTGGGAACCTGCACGGCTCTGTAATTGAAGACATAATCGCAGAAAAAACGCAAATAAAAGTAATAATAATGGGAAAACTTAAATCCGCTTTTTCAAAGCCAACAACAGTTATTAAGCGACGATCGAGGCGCAAGATGAAAAAGATACTTAGTGGAAACGTCTCAAGAGAAACAGTTATAAGGATGATTAATGTTTACCTCAAGCCGCATGCAATGATTTCCTTATTGCTTACAGAACAAAGACGGAATCGGATTCTACTCTCCTCAAATGCCTAATTATGCTGTCGGCGGACAGTTACTGTTAACCAAAAAAATTCAAATAGAAGAGCTGATATAATATGAATAAAATAAATTAATAATTGTGGTTGATTTTATGAAGTCATATAGTATTGCGAATGTACAGTGCAGTTTCTTTTATAATACAATCTTATATTAACATTTTACGTTGCAAAACTTTCAATACTATTTTCGATTAAGGTATATAAATGAGTAAATAAATCTAAAACAAATATACATTTTACTGTTTTTATAAAAAATAAAATTAATAATAGTGAAATTTAAGTTAAACACTAGGTGAAAAATTCTCACCTACACATAGTCATAGAAGAAATCATATTGTGGCCTCCATTATAAAGTTCAACACTAAAATGAGAGCATACGAAGGTAGACAAAAAGCCCTCTTCCCATTAGGTTACCTCGATACCAGCATGTTCTGTACCAAACCAACAATGCATACGACCAACTAATCTAGACACCGTTACAAACAAATATAGGTATAAGAAATGTTGCGCAGGATTCGTTGTTGCAATTTCTTTAAGTATTCATTGTATTACATGGGAAATGGCCTGCGGTTGTGATCTCGTGAGCAAATCACCCGCTTCTGAAGACAGACTGACAGGCGCACAATTCATTAGACGTAGAGCAGATTCGATTCGGAGCGAACTATGATTGGTTGGTCGACTGGCAAAATTGGGAAACACATGATAGTATTGAATATTTGTTGCTGATATAAAATAGTTTAAAGGTAAATATTTAATGATAGAAATAGTAATAAAGACAAGTACTAACGTGGTGATTTTAACAAAAAGGTGCAAGTGTACAAGTTATTTTAATGATCGTACCTAGAAGATTTCTGGACATTATTCACAAAACGAAATGTTCATTCCAAAAACAGAATGGCACTTCATTACACAATGGATGGTGAAAGAAGTAAATCATGCTATTGCTTGAACAATTGTTAGTGAACAATACCAGGATCGATACAATGTAGTTCAAAATCAACCAACCTAAGATATGGTCACGAGAGATTCCTTCAAGCCAAAGTTCATTCAACTCTTCCTTAAAATTGTCCATTCCATCAATCTTTCCTCACATGGGCACTTTGTTAACTTAATTACAGTGCGGTTCACGTGTGACAAAAGCATCTCGCACGCCATTGTTCGGTGATGAATCGACATACAATTCATTAATACAGGCATACAATGGATGTCGAAATCTTGAGACGAGATATATGGCCCGCCGCTCCGATGTCGTTAATTCCATCATTACTAAAAAAGTGATTGGAAATTTCTCCGACCGAATTTCTGACAGTGCTCTAAATCACTGATAGAGAATAGATAAATGTTGAACTAAGCAATTGGTGTACGATATAAGCTTACGTGGATGTGTATACTTGAACAGACGCAATTCCAATATTGTTCTGATGGTTTATCGGTCATCATCGATAGTTTTCGGATTCGATGCAAGTTGATTTCGGAGCCTTACTCTAGAAATCCGGTGTAGTGCAGTGTGATGCAGTTAGCTTTAAGTTTTTCTCGGTTGCAAATAGATTCGTGTCTAGAAATAGAGTACAAAAAGGTTGCAAAACTCACGATTATTGAAGCTTTTTTTCTTTTCTTTTTTGTGAAGTAGCTAACGTAGGTGCAATCTATGTACCTAATGAAAAGGGGTGAGAGTAGCCCATGGACATCCGTAGGCATTTCCCGCGTTGTTTCTCCCGAGCAGTGATCTCGAAGGCTATGGTTTGTATGGTATGTTACACCAATAACCATTAGTACGAAGGTTTCTTCGTGTAAACATATTGATAAATTCCTTATCTCTTACACAATTGTATCGTCTGTCCCACGCGTAATAATATGCAATTTAAGTCCATAATAGGTATTTACTGTTACATTAACATTTCCGATCGCGTACATAAATTTACTATCCAAGTGTACGTTAACATTAACAATGACCTAAAAGGATCCAGGACAATGTACGCGGCTGTATAAGGCAGGACAGAGGAAGACTGCTCCACCATTGTTGTCCACATAATGGCTTCAGTGCGTTAAGGCTTACCTTTATGGCTTTGGTCCGGTTAGCGCTCGAGATAATCTATTCTGAATTACTTAAATGGGTATTCTCCGGAAAATTAAATCTCACCTTAAACCAAATTTAAAATTTCTGGACCTCTTATATACAAACCATATCAGTATTGATTACCTGGTATAGAAAACCGGCTTTAAAAGAAATGTGTTTAATATTATCACCTTACATCTAGTGACTAGTAACATACATAAAATTATTATAATTCTTGTTAAATTCAAAATGAAACATAAGGTTCGAAGACCATCAAATTCCAAGGAGCACGCGTAGAGCAGGTGCAAGCGACAGCAAAAAGGTCATCAATACAGATTTAAAGCATTGACAACAATGCACGCCGTGAAGGCTAAAAATCACTTTCCGTGCACATTTACTTCAGGAATGTAGTCCTGGACAAAAAATGAAGTCATGAACACACGAGCCAGTTATGTGGTCTTTAAAAAATATTATTTTTGAAAAACGAAACAATATATTATGATGTATTAAAATCCTTCAACGAAGAGAAGAAAAAATTAAAATGTTCACTGATGAAATAATATTTTACATTACACTTTCGCATGTAATCGAAACAGAAAATAAAAAGCACATACAGTATATGTAAAATTATCCACCTAACTAACTAATCAAATAAAATCGAATATGCATGTTTATTTAATTGCAGCATAAAGTTCCGATTTAATCGAGGAAGTAATAAGAATTGACGACGAACGAGATTGCTGCAATAAAATATACTTTTCCATTACGAAATGATATATTTTACAAGTGGATATATCCAGTAGAAATTATAATTCTAATTGCAGAGAAATCGTTGAACCAAGGCCTGACGCCTAGCCTTATAAGGATGTTGTCCAGACCAATACATTACAGCTCAAAGAAAGTAAACATAAAATGCAGTATTTATTTAGGTTTCAGAATGTCTAGTACTAAAGACACGCTACATTGTAACCTTTAAAATAAAATATGGATTCGGAATGACACAGTTTATCTAGATAAAGCTAACGAAATGCTTTATTTACATCACAAAGGTAAGGGTCAATTAATTTTATGTTCAATTTAATGGCAATATTTGCAATAAAAAGTTTGTTTAGATATAATTGCTGTCTTTAAAATATTAAATGATGTAGTTTTGTGACTTATCTAAAATATATTTTTATATCAGCAATAAGAAAGCGGTGCAAGTTTATGACAGAGAAACGGTTATTTAGAATAAGCTACCTATTAATTCATAGCGATATATCAAGTTATATGAAAGATATCTAGATACCAGATGTCCTAGATAAAATCCAGCCATTACTATTATTCAACTGATTTTATTGGTCAATAACACAGTTTCCATAATCATAAAACCTTTAGTATCTAACCAACGCTGAATTTCCGATCCATTTCATAATATCCAGTTTAATTTAATGCAAACACTTAGTATATTCTAGCCATGCTGTAGAAAGCTGAGTCCGCTACAAAATAGTTCAACATGGTCCTTCGGGCCGGATCAAGTTACTACAAGCTAGGCCTTGTTAAGTTTAATACCTTTGATGGGAATTTGCTGTTCCATTTGATACTTTTGTATGTCGAATGTTTGTTCACAGTTACACAATAGATATAGGTATAAGTTAAAATGTCTAAACAGATAAAATATATTTATTCTTAACTACAGTATTTTTGTGACTAATAATATATGAATTCATGAACTCCTTGTTTCCAGGCATCAAGATTCCTAATACACGTACACATATGTATGTATGTATACATATATGTTATTGCCCTGAACGTTGACCCAAAAAAGTTTGAATTTTAGTTTTATGGTCTGACTGACCCCGAATCAAGCCCAGAAATTTTCGTATGGCGCAAACACCGCGGCATAATATAAATAGTAATTTAATATTATAAGTTGTTTACAATAAATATTTTTGGTTACATGCCACACTAAGCAACTATTGGTGAAAACTTTTCTCACACCGACAAGATGCACTAAGAATTACAGGACCCTTCAAACATTTGCCCGAACATTGGCCACAAGCTGACCAATCCTGATTACAGTAAGCTTGCGTGGGCTTGGATAAATGGACCGAACAATTTACACCGCCTTGAGCCCTGACTAATGCTGGTCTAATGAAGCTGCGACACTTATAAACGGGCCCAACCGGTAACACGAACTGAACTAGAAATATATGAGATTAAATATGTTAAAATAATTTATGGTCTGTTGGAATTTAATTCGTGTTGTGACGTGGAAGGGTATTTATAGACCGATGAAAAATGTTTAGCAGATTTAATGAAGAATAATCATCTTAATCTTAGAAATGACAGTTGCAAATAGGTAGAAGAGACAAAATATGATCTATATCAGTAATAAATGGCTAATATGCATATTAGTAATATAACGAACAGTAGCATTCGCATCCGCGGATATTCTCGCATATTTTTATACATTCGCGTTCGTAAGAAGTGTGCAAATGTTTTGCGAATGTAGAAACTACAGTTGGACAACCAAAAAATCCTATTATTAAACAAAAACTGAATATTTGCATTCGCTAAAGCATATATATATATATGAAACTAGTACATTTGTAAGTTTCAAAAATAACAAGATAACCAATTTAAAGCAACGAAATCTTATTAAAATAAAAAGGTAAACTGATTTTAACGAGATATTTTCATTTTTTTTTTTTATATTAAAGGCATATAATTATATTATACGTTCTGTGAAAACTTTAAATATATTAAAAATACTATCCAATACACCAAAGCTTCCCAAAGCTAGATAAAAAATATTTTTAAAAAGATATTTTCATTGACATATAAGAATTCAAAACCAATGGATTTGAACTTTGTTGTCCGAAATATTGTTAGATTAGGCTAAAGATCGACGAATATCCAATACAAAAAGACTTATAAAAGACAGATTCTGTTAAAAGAAAGTACAAGCATTAACGGCTCAAAAAAGTAGAGGAACCAGAAAGTTTACTCAGATACTCCAGCTAGTTAGTAGCTATCACACTGTGAATATTAAATTTATTAAAATAATTTATGTCCCGTCGGAATTCAATTCGTGCTGTTAAGACCAAGGTGATGTAATTAGCGGATGATGTATTGCCCCGACCCGGCGTAGGAATCTACCCTGATGTACTGGGATGTAATTATTTACATGCTACTAGACGCTAGTTGAACAAACGGATAGTATTGTTGATACTCAAGAACAATATTTTACAAATAATAAATGTATTATGAACCAGGTAACCTGGTGAACCGCAAAATTAAGGTTTTATCTTTGAAACCAAAGAATGTTATACACCAAGATCTTCTAAGTTATAAGCATAAAAACGTCTGTTAGAAGTCTACTAAGAAAAATATTAAGACAATAGCGTTTAAACAGTCGAAGGATATAAAGTTTACCTTCCTTAAATATCACTTCAGATATAAATAAAGCTAACTCTATAAACAGACTTAGTCCATAACTCAAAAATAAATAAGCAAGTTTCATAAATATTAAAATTCCGCAATTTCCTGCACAGATACCTCATTTACATGTCTGATCGGTTGAGTATCGACACAGGCGATACCTGTGACAAATCGTTACCGCAGGCCACTCGGAACAGAGCGGAGGCTCCTGGGGCGAAGCACGATGCTATTACGTTGCATAGGGTTGTAACTGAACAGCGATTGACAGTACTAAACGGTAGATGGCGTTGAATCTATATTACTTTTTGTAGGGGAAAACTTTTACATTTACTACTTATACAAGACCTAATTGACTTTCGATATTTCAACCAAAATCCTAGGTTTTGTTTTTACTGTCCACTTTAGATTTAACACAATATACAGATAATTGTAAATCACTACATGTTAAAAATATTTTAGAAGTATTTCATATATGTTTTTCTTCACAAAGTACTTTTTTAAAATGTGCCAACCCTACTCCAGGTATTTCTGTTTTACAGACTCATTGTCTATTTTCAATAGCGGGCTACGTTAAGGATTAAATTATCTGGAGTCAATCAAAGCTAATGATAAGCAATCACCGATACATTGCAATCCGTGTAAAGGGTTATTCTGCTTTTGTTTGAAAGTATGAGGTCTTGTAGTACATTTTCTTGCAAAGTTACATGACGTGACTATGCTGAATGGAAAGAATTTTGAAGAAATCTTCCGTAGGACGTATGTATCCTTTTGGTGTAGACGTTTATGTAAAATGCACTAACTACTTCTTAATTGGATTTTTTTAACTTTGTTAAAATAGAAGACATATCGTGTAACAAATGCCCATATTTAAAAATTCAAGTTATCACTGATTGCCCTATTTCCTAAGTTCCATAGAACTCAGATGAACTTAAGTACACAAAATCTAGATTTAGAACGTAAATACCATCACCATAATCATGTCAATTTCTGTTTGACTGTTGACCAAACCAGGATCTTACCACAAAGTACTTTAGAAGCACACTATTTAAAATTAAATTTAAAGGCCCAGCATAGAAAAGTCACCTTAAGTGTACCAAAAGTACGTTAGTCTTGCATTGTAAGCTTTCGACTTTCAACTCAATGGAAGCTATCGCGATCGCATTTCCTTTTATTAGTCGCATCGCCGGCTCACAATAATGAGAACGGCCGTACCACGTTATCACAACTATGAGGATCGCCGCTGACGACATTTGTACTAATCTTTGTGATTCGGAATAGTTTAAAACTTAAGTCTTCGTATGTATGTCATATGGATATTACTTTAAATCAACTGACATTTACTGTTCTGTCCTACTGCGGGGCATGTATTCCTTTAGAATGAATTCGTTGTTATGACCACTTACATCACACTATTTGCAAATTAGTAAACTTCTAATTAAAGAAAAAACTCCCTGGTGTGTACATTAAATCGTAATGTTTTATATCAGGGTAAAGCTATCACTACTAAATTTCTAAAATGTACGTATTATAAATGAATGATCACTATTGCATCAATTTAATAAAATCTGTGGTGGTCTCAAATGCGAAACCTAGATCCTCGATTGAGGGTCTATGACAGTGTGTAATCAACTTTAGTATCCAAATAGATCTGAATAGTTATCTAAAGTCGGTCACAAAAGTCTCTAAGCTGTCTGAAAAATGAGTCTCATTGCTGCATATCACGTAAATAACCTAAACGTACCATACAATACATACATGTTCTAGAACGATAGCTATATGCTCATATCAAGTAAAATAACATGATGACGCGATTATATTACAAGAAAAAACCTTGAGCACCTAAACTATCCTGGTTCGTCAGTAAGGCTCAAATGTATTTGGCATAAAACCATTAGGCATCTGAAGCAAGGCTGATCTATCTGATTGTCAATTAAACCAGAACCTGATTTAAATCGCATGCCGAGGCAATTGGGGTTGCTGACGGATGAATACAAACGGACAAACCGACTTCAGGACTTGTTTCACCACCACAAAGTTAGTTGTTCTTGCTATAGAGGCTATTACAATTTGTCACCATTATGGACGGAATGGACAAATATTGTAAAATTCTGACACGATTTGACAACCATTTACTTCTTCTATTGCAGGACGATCCCTTTGTTGGATGTAGGCCTTCAATATTTCTCCACAGTCCTCGATCTCGCGTTGTTCTCATCCGACCACCTAGCCACGCGGGAGATCGTTGGCTACTTACGCTTTGGTCAGTGGCATAGCAAGGCGAGGGTGAAGTGCGCTATCGCCCACAGCCTCGCACTTAAAAGGGCCTCGCGAGGCCTCTTTGGAGGAGGAGGTGGAGGCGAAAGCACGTTTATTACGATAGATTTACTGGATAGATCTTGGGAACTATAGAAAAGGGGTTTCGCTGATAGGAGTCCACCCACGTCTAGATTGGTCCGCGCTGCGCCACTGGCTTTGGTGACTCGTTCGTGGTCTCTTTTTACCGTCCAATGATAATCTAGACTGACGGCTCAACATGCCACTCAAAGCAAAAATGAATTTGAAATTTATCAACTCACTAATACTTATCTAACTGATCGTGGTTGATAGTGCTTATCTTTGTAGATCGAATTTAGCCTGGAGTTCCTATCATTACATCTATTTCTGGAGTGAAGCAATTCTGTGTTTTGGAAAAAGGGTGAAGATGCAGACTTCGTAAGTTTATGGAGTTTTAGAAAGATGATCACGGAAGGAAATGTACATTTACTATCAGATTGCCTGCATGTCCGTTTACTATTTCAGTCCTATAAAAATCCAATTCAAGAACCCAATAAACCTCTAGAAACCACATCGATTACCGGAATGACATTAAAACTTGTTTATTCCTTAGCTATAAAATCGTTCATCTCCTGTGCTTGTTCCCGTAATAGGAGCCTAATGGGACCGATTAGATCCGTGCATAAATCGGGCCTCAGAATAGAACGATTAATCTTACGCGTACCGGCTTATACGTGTTTGGGCCGTGGAGTATCGGAACACATCTTGCTGGTCGTTTTGGTATTTGCGGTCTTAGTACTGTTATTATCAAAGAATATAATATCAACCTTATTGCTATTTATATTTGTAGTGGTAGGACTTATAGTTCTGTAACCACTGCGACGATGTTGATCTCTTTTGACCAGCCCTTTTTCTAAGTAAACCTCATTTATATGGACAGTGTTAAAATAGGTCGTATGAAGTTAAGCTCTTGCAGGAGTTTGGATTTGAGGTTCAAACGATTGATATTCGCGATGATTTTTTTATAGGACCGATGTAGCAAAAGAGCATGATGAAAAGCGGTCACTGCAGCCCTTAAGCAACTTCACATAGACCAGGAACCTATCTGAAGTCGATCACAGGTCGAGCATATAAAAGTGAGCGGACCCTTCCTACAAAAAGTAAGAACTACTTCACGCTAAAAATTACAGGGAGGTGGTACATCTCCGATCGAACCATCGGACGATAATCCGTTAATTTTTCTGTTTCTAAAAAAAATTAAATTTGGCACTTAAATTACAGTAACTTTTGCGATGTAAAATTTAAGACGTAGGTCGAAGTATCGAATACCCTAATGGCTTTCTTCCAACAATATATACATCACTTACGTTGCCGACAACTAATTAACCTGTTTTGATGTTTATTTTATTTAACCGGAAATCAGCGATGTCTATTCGTGCTTATCTTATAACAGATTTATACGCCCAGTGCAGCAAATTGACTATGTTAAATTTCTAAATGTTTAAAAAAGCAATTAAAGGGAATAATTAAGAGTAGATGTATTTATGTGGCTGCATATGATGCCTACTTACTTCATTGTCTAAACTTCTATTATTGTCTTAATTATAGGAGATTCTACTGCATTTAGATTTTAAAAGTATGGTAATTTAGAAACAATCGCTTAGAATATTAAAGCAAACGATCAATTTACGCAAGGTATGATTTAAGACTAGTATTATCGCGGAATTGATATCGGCAAAAAAAATTTATAAAGAATTCAAAAACCGCACATCGTGAGTACCCCCCTTTGATTATTAAAATTTACGCAAAACTTTGCAAGATAGTCTAAAACAGAAACATATCTTTACCAGCTCATGGAGGACTCTAAACATATTTGGATTGAGTTACAGATATTACCGGCAGCAATCCCAGTTGCTATAACTTCAATTTGGTATAATTACCCAATTATCAAATCTCCGGCCAATAGCAATAACGCATTACATAATTGTAGCAATAGACAAATTGCGGCAATTAAAGATGGCCGCCACTGAAAAGCCGAAAGTGTAAACCCGAACTGGGGCAATTAAACAAGTAAGACTAAGAAAGTTGTTTTAAATTACCGTTGGATTGAAAAATGAGGTTCGATACGAGATAAACTCGTCATCGGCTTGTTTAAGTAACAATTTATTTAATACAGATGACTGTATTAATGAACGAAAACAAAGATTACACGGCGAAGAAATTAAAGATATTCCCACAGGATTTCCTACAGACATGGCTATGGATATGTCATTTATAGATAGTGGTGACGCTGAATGTTTTGATTCGGTAGACACCGCCTATCTATTTCTATCTAAAAATTTATCATAGTCTGCGATGTATTCGCTGCAGTAAACTCAGCTGAGAAGCTCGCTAGCGTTGTAGAGGCCCCACGAGTAAATAGCAACTATACATTTTAAGCAGTAAAGAAGGGATCAAAAAGTGTTCTCATCTGGCTTAATGAGTTAGAATAATGGCTTACGCCAGGCACTAAGAGGCAGCAACAACGCACGTTGTTGATCGCAGTTACATCTTTAATCTTTAGTTGAATTTCCAAATGCTCAACCATGGTCTTTTGGTCATTTGCAATAACTTTACAAAACTCAGCCCTGGGATTTTTATAATTTATCGTAACAAACAATTCTGTCAAAGGCAGTCCCATTAATACGAATACCTATTACCCACCGCGGCTATTAGTTATAAGGTCGCAATGACCATGTCTGGTCTGACGCTATTATATTATATAGAGTGGTTTGTGAGTGGAGCTCCAATTATATGTTATTAGAACAACTTGTTCTGTGTGAATGGTTTTGTATGGTCTAAATGGTGTCCGCCTAGAAACCACAGTTGAATCACAGATGGATAAAGTAGTTAAAATGGTTTTGTATGGCATTGGTAATATCGCACACAACAAGGTTTTTTTTTATCTGACTGAAGTAGCAAACGAGCATGCAGTCCACCTGATGGTAAGTGTTCACTGGCGCCCATGGACATCTGTAATCAACTTCATACAGAACATGGGTTCCATCTGAAGTCAATCACAGATGCGTTGCTACTACCGAGGACTATGATGGTCGCCTCATGGTAAAGTTTTTAAAATTGGTACTTAATGCAAACTTTTATATCCTACTTTACAACTAAGAAGATAACTTCAAAAATCTTTATAAATATTAATGCAATAGTACTAAATACGTAAATACTAATTCGCGCGAAAAAAATCATAATAATCTAATCAGTAACATGCAAAATAAAATAGTCCCAGAAAGCGACTAAGCATAAAAAAGAGATATTTAAGAATACCTACAACAAGGAAAGGCCTTTCTACCCAGATGACAGCATGTTCAGTGAAGCTACTTTTTTCTTACAAACTGATAGGATGTAGTCAGCATTATATTTCAACCACTACGAAACGCACTTGTCTAGATCGAAAATGATAACAAATGATAGGCAAGATTTAGCAACGTCAAAGGCAGTCTTGTATGACTGACCGCTAGTGACGCATTAAATTCGCGAAAAAATATCTGAAGAAACACATGTCAACATACGGTTCCTTCTCAACGCCCCTGTTAAACATCTTGATCAAATATGTGGCAACAAAATTGAATTTACCTTTTTTTAAGAACAAACCCGACGTTCATTTGTTTAGCAATTGATTTATAAAGACGTTATGCATATTAATAATTTAAGCGAAAAAATCAAACATCTTTAGCGCTAAACTACGTGCATACGAATTGACATACATGTAAACCAATCAGCATTTCGACTCCGAACGTATTTATTTCTCGTTTGACATCCTCATCTGACAGCCGAAGACTTAACTCTGGAAGGCTATTAAATTTGAAAAATAATCAGTGTAAAAAGAACAGCTGGTTTCCACTCAACCGAATTAATCGAGTGATGAGTAGAGACCCCAATCATATCTGTTTTGTGGGACAATCTTGCATAATGATCTTGCATTGAGATATCAAAGTTAATACCCAGATGACAAGAAAATATTAGTATTGCTGATTTAAATATAATAAAAAAGTACAATTAAAAAACTGCATAATACGTATGTTTCAGATAAGGTCTTTATGTGGACAGACAATGTCTTTTGAACGCTGCACCTATGTATTTCCAGCGCTAATTCTGTTTTCTGCGAGACCAACCCAGCTTAGACCTCAGTAAGTAAAATTAACAAATGGATAAGACGTAATAAAAATTATGATAGTAAAAACATCGTCAAAATATTTATTTAATGCAAATATCAAATATAAATTCTAAAATTACTAGTAGTTGGCTATAGTTGTTATATGTATGTATTTTCAAATAAATAAAATTTCCAAAAGCAAAAGAAACTTGAACAAACAGTTGATCGGCACATACATTGAGTAATTTATTATTCTCAAATTATTACATAATAAAAGTAACGAAAAAGTCACTCCTGTCGATTCATATCAAGCCTCACTAAAAATCCGTCCCGTAATATGCCTTCAGATGGCCAACACGTACATGTTATTCGATTGATATCAAAATGTCGATACAAGCGCCACGAGTTTTTAAATACCTCAGAGCAATAATTAGTATAGAGTGCACATCCACGTAAAGACACTTTAGTATGAACTGTAGGCAGATGCTGTTTTTTTTTTAAACTAGCTCTGATATGATACTTAATATACTAATGTATTCTTAGCACATTTTACATCCTGTAGTATCTATACTTTTAGTTTTGATAGTATTTTTCACCAGTATTAGGACATTGGGGTAGAAAGGGTTTCGAGTGGCGACATCGTTTAGGCAAAGGGAACACAGACCGCCTAACCAGGTGGACCGATTTCCTGAAGAAGGTAGTACGTAAAACAGCGAAATCAGCTAACTCAATGACGCTGCTCTAAGAGTTAGATAATGATCGTCGAAGACTGCGTATAGTATTGTTCTGACATGTGCCTTCTGTTCATATCTGAGATAGTTCACTCTATACTTAATTACTCTGAGTAATACTGATTGTAAGAAAAAGCAGTCACACGACTTGTCTGAGTTCTGCGCAATGACCGTATTAACAGACTTAAAATGTTGGAACAAAAAGTATATGCAGAATATTCGCTGCATTAAATGGTAGGTGACGGAATCATAAATTGTTTAAATGTAGTTTCCGGAAAGAAGTAAATAGACTAATAATTGCTTAAAGTGACGATAATTAATAATAGAAACTGTAATAATGAAGGTGGGAGAATAGTTTGCACGCTAGTTTTTTGCCACGGACGTGCAAGTTGTGTAATGAACTCCCTCCTGAGGTATTGCCGGAGCGCTATGACATGGGGTTCTTTAAGAAAGGTGCGAAAAGAGCTCTCCTTCACAGCTGGCGATGCATTGGCGACTCCTCTGGTGTTGCGAATGTTTAGGCGACGGTGACTTGACTTTCCATCAGGTAGCCTGTCTGCCTTATCGTTAGGTTAAATTATAAAAAAAAAATGTGGTTCGGAATTGCCATAACACATTTTCTGACCTATAGCAGCAATGTGAACTGCTGCTACATAGTTTGCAAGGTAAGTCAAATGAGAAAGACACATTAAGCTTTACATTTTTAGTACTCAGGGGTACCAATGCATCTGTGGCCAACCTTATCGTGAACTGTTATCCTAATTGGAGTTGAAATATGATAGGTGTATGTACCAGATTAAAAGCAATAAAAACTATATAATAAGTGTAATTGTAAGATTTCCTTAACAGCCAACGTTGACAGCACGACAGTGTGATGGTGACAGCGATGGCCTAACGTGGAGCTAAGAAAGAAAGAATAATTAAGTTAAAAAAGAACTATCGTGAAAAAAGGCACGGACGATCAGTCTGAGGAGTTTTTGTACTATAATAAAAAAAAATGTTGACAGTATATATTTTTCATATTATTATTATAGATGTTCATGAACTCTTCTACTTTACATCGTTTTCACAAACAGTACTTTATCATTTTTCTAAACTTCGTAACTCAAAATGATGCGCTCATCAAAACAAATATTACGATGATATACGCCCTTTAAATTTTTATTACCGCCAGAGTAGGCCTAATAAGATACACAAACTAAGACTATGCGTCTTGTGTAAAGAGTTATAAATCTTAATTTATTAATATTTATTCAGCGCCCCACGACACACAGTTTCCCCAATACAAAACCACGGGAAGTCTACAAAATCGTAAAAGTACAGCGACGCATAAGACCCTAATAAAAGTTTTGGAAGGTAATTGAATAAGGTTTTTGGTTTTAATGTTACATGGTCATGCATAGATTTAAATTTATGAGAATACCTAAGAATTAGTGATGTGGTTTAGTTTTAAGCACTGATGTAAGCGCTTAATATATTTAATTTAAATAAGCTTTACAGGAATAAAAAGCATAATAAACATTGAAAGTATCTTGAATATTATCATACCCTAATTTATTAATATTACATTTCTTCTCAAAAGGGGCTGATGGATGAATGGATGGACATTTCTTCTGCAACTGAAACTGTTGCAGAGATAATGAATTTCGATTAGCTGCTAATTTTAAACGTTCTTGATTTCTTTACGTTAGTTATTTTTATTGAAATTATGTCTTTGCTTTCTTATTGTCCCCACTGGAACTTCTATTTAATTACTTAATATGTTTATATAACTTTAGCGTTCATGTGTGCCATAAACAATAAACATAGTGATTTTTTTAAAGGAGATGTTTCAATCTTGGCTAGGTATATGTACACCATCTCAAAAAATCGAGAAAAATCTCAAGAATCCGAAAAAAATACTTAAAATTTATAAAAAACGTGTACTTTTCTGGTACAAAACCAATTAAAATCAACTATTTTCTTCGTTTTCCAATATGGCGGAACAACTGATTTAGACAGTCTGTGGACAAAACTATAGTTGTCATTATCTGACAACTGTCATATTGATTCTTTTACTAGATCCATTCATCTGTCTTCTTGTTCTTAGATATTTTCACAGAATATTTTCGTGTGCGTATTGTGTTGGAGTTTCTATATCAAGTTATCAAACCCCTGGCTTACATATCTTGGATTTCGGATTGCTACTTACCTCAGTTGACTTGACTTTCATATTTTGGACTGTTCATCGATTTACATACTCAACTTGGGCTTCCAAACATCAACTGATTTATTCGGGTTTGAATTGAAATCATAATTGTAATTGATTAATAGCTATGAGGTAAGATTAGTCTTTGTTTACATAGAACCATAACTATACAATAGTTTTAAGGTTATCATAGCTAAGCTACATAATGTAATAATAAGTTTTTCCTTTTTTGCATTGGATCAGAATTCAGATTAATCACTGACAACTGATTGTCATTGTCACAGTTTGTTTATTAACCTCAACTGTCAAAATGAAATAATATCGCCGCCATTATATTGTGTTGCAATTCTAACTTAAAATTCTAGTCTTGTACCAATAAACCCAGTCGATTATAATAAAATGCTTAGTTTAAAAGTGCTCTATACTTTACTGGCTTTTTTATCATATGGTGTACAGATACCTGGCCAAAGGTCCATACATTTTGAAACGTCTCCTTTATCCAATATTTTTATCTTTCATACAAATAATTCAATCATCATGAAAAGCGAAGAATATGTGATTTTTATTTTCAAACGAACCATATTTACGTTTTAATACATTTTTTATATTGATCGTAAAATGGCTCATCGTGCACACATGGCAGTAATACATGGTCTTGTCGCCAGATGTGGAGCACTTGACGTTGTTTTTTAAAGGGTGTGATGGGAAACGAGGCTGTTATGTTCGGTATGTGGCTGGCAAATGCAGAGATTATAATAATGCTGAGTTGCTTATTAATATATTGCAAATCATTGAGTTACATCTTCTTTGAATTCCTTAAAAAAACTTTTTATAAGTACCATGTGTTCCCTTGTCGAAAAACATTTTTTTTTGCTGTCTGCAGAAGGATTCCTTTGAGTTATAGAAATGTTATATTTCTCTTTAAAAGTTTTGTGTACATAAAATGTAAGAACAAAAATATATTTTGAATCTGTATTCATCTAAATGAATATTACTGTTTTATTAATCACTTGCTAGGTAAAATCAAAACACCCATTATTGTTATGATTATTAAAGTTATACCGGTGACATGTAAGCTTGCTGGTAATAAAAAAGCCGTTAAAAAGTTTCCGTGTAAGTTATGTCATTTTTTGATATATAACTTAATTCGTGTAATACACGCGTTCTACACTCATAGCCCCACACTAGGATTTTCTCCTGTGTCGTGGGTACCATGGACACACACAAGACGAATACACAAACACCCAGACCCAGAACATAAATCTAAACTCATCATTCAGATACCTGTCTGGCCGGGAATCGAACCCGGGACCCATTGCGCGTCAGACCGGTATGGTAACCGCTGCGCCACGCGGGTCGTTGTGTAATTTGATGGTCGTGTATCTGGAGATTCTTTTTGTAGTGTAACCCGGAAGAAACTCTTTAAGTATGATACACAATATCTTTGTTCAATATCTTCAATCACAAGAGTATTTTAATTATAACCATAGACACTAATATTAAAAAGAAAGATAAGCGAACAACAAACACCTAAGCATTAAATCTGAAACTAGTGTAATTAAAAGCTTCCTTATTACAGATTAGAGGATTTAATAATTAAGGTAATGACATGACTGATAAAACTGAAGAAGTATATACTAAATCTCTACTGACAGTTATTGGCATATGTATAGGGGCACCTATGGCACTCGTAGATAATCCCCATTTTGTTACTTTCATACAAAAAACAAACAAAAGTAACAAAAAATTGAACGCGATCGAACAGTTACAAAAAAATTGTGATCGAGAACACGTGGCCGACATTGAAGAGATTTTGAGCATGTTACAAAGGACCACCTCCGCCTATTGAATATTTAAATGAATATCAGTCTTATTAAGTCCAAACAAGACACAAATGAGATCAGCCACCATCAAGAAAGCTACGAGGCACCGGATGTATTATCAATTTACTTCAAAATGTTGTCGAAAGATGAATACTTCATGAAGCTTAAGGAAACACAGATTGATAGTTGTCACCGAGCGATATCAGCTAAAGAATACGGTACATCAAAAATGGGCCTCATAAATTCAGTTTGCTTTTTGACGTTAAGTTCCTTGATCGACGATGATAAACTTCCATACAACGAATCAAAATGCGCATAAGATTTTGATACGAGTTTAATTTACGTCAACTGTCACCCTGCATCCGTTAACAGTTAATAATATAGCTGTACTAGATTATTTAGCTATAATATTTAATTATATTAGAGAGGAACATTAAAACTTAAATGAAAGATAAACTGCAATGTGCAACGAAATATTTAACAAAAGCTACCTATAACAGCATAAAAACGGGGGACATCAAAATCGATATGGGCACGGTCAACGCAAACTTGTCTAACCGAAAGATATGCGACGTGCAACAGATATAGATAAAACACTAAAGATAGAGCGAGAGGTGTACAATAGTACGTTAGTTGCAGCTGTCGCACACGTCACAAGGGGTCTATGGAGTAAATGGACCCGCTCAACCGTAGACTCGAGGATAAACAGTTTGTATGAAACCGTGTTCAACTTTTGTAAAATTATGTTAGCAAGAATATACTTACTCGTATATTTTTATAGACATCTTTTAGGTCTCCAGAAATATATTTGTCGATATTTTCGATATGCTAACAATTTTGTTCAATTAGTTTGAGATAGTTCTTATCTATCTTTTCAAATGTTTGAGAATTACCTTGAAACTAATTTCTTAGTGATCAAGAATGTAATTGTTCGCATTTTATCTAATTAATGATAGCCCATAAAAGGTAATGTTTCGTACTACTCCAGGGCTATTGTTCCAATTCACATAATGCTTAGTTCCAATACAATGCAGGTAACACCCACACATGTTTAGAACCGACATGAGGCTGCCAACCATACTGATAGTTTGCAGGACAGTCTTGGATATTTTAATAAGTTAATCGTTTAGTAATTTTGAAATGTGTCTTTGATATCGGATATTTAAATATTCAGTAAGATTTAATCCATTTTTATTAGAATAACAGTAGAAATGCTTGGATCAGAACATGTATTAAAAACTCTTGACTAAGCATATATTCAGTTTTATATACTGCCCAATACGTACAATGTAATAATATTACGTCCCTGTGTCCGCTTTTATTATTATTAACATATGGAGACCTTGCACTAGAAAGCTAAGAGCAAGCATGCAAACAATTAGATGTTTGTTCTGGTCCTTCGTGCGCCATCCACAGATAAGGTAGCCCTATAAATAAACTCTAATTACTTCCTTTATTTAGCTTAGAAAATTCTATTCAGAATACTTTCTTAACACTTTTTAATCTACTTTCTAAAGGTTTCTTCTAACAAGCATAATGTTTAAGTCTTATTATAGTTAAACAATAATTACGGACGTGTAGGTAACATAAATAGTTAAGCTGTTAATACTAAAAGCGTTTCTCATAGAAATGACTTTAAACTTCCTCGATTACGTTGTGAATTCTCACATAAATGGCCTCGGCTCACACAGTGCCTACGATAAAATATTCAAAGTCGGATAATAAAGCACCAATTTCATGGTGTTCGGAACCGGCCGATGTATTATTGCCGCCGATGGATCATGCTCACCCACAATGGTGTCCATCATCTAGAATGGACTTGTTGAAAGCCGCTTGCGAGATTAGAGATCGGGCGAGTTTGACAACTTTTTTATAATTAGTATTCTCAGATTTTCTTTTTTAACTTTATATTTTATCTTTAAAAGATATAACATACTTTTAGATACTTTAAAAAATATCTGAAAGTTCAACGAGTAATATGAAATTAAACGAAAACATTTGGTATTTGGTATCATTATGACTGACTTAATTGTTTTTAATCGTCCGGTTTTTAAAGGATATCTCATTAGCTCTCATTAGCTGTAATACAAATCCAAAATATAATGAACTGATTTTTACTTAAACCAAGGTCATAACAGAATCAGCTCATCAAAAAGCGATCATATCGATTCGATATGACGCTAAAGAATTCGTGGATGATACGGAATCACCTTGTAATTGTCCAATCGTCATACATGCAAATGTTGCAATAAACATTGATATGAGAATCGAACTTACAAACGGCCGTGAACGTTCATTGTTAAATTGCTTTTGATACCGTTATGAAGTATGAATCATACATGTTTGATTACGAGAAACATTCAAGTATGGGTATGGGAAACAAAAATCAACGCCCAAATTTTCTTTGTACACAAAATTTATTAATGTTTCCCAAAAAACTAATGTAAGTTCAAGAAAAGCTTATCTGTACTCTGATATTTTTAAAAGCATACTATTTCAACTAAATGGAGAACTATTACTTGAACATGATACAGAAATTCTTCATCATCCTTCAAGAATAGCGATCATAAATAACTTTTGGAATAGTCAAAAGCTTGCTCCGTGTTGTTGTCCACTAATTAATCATGAAACCCGAAATGACGCCCAAATCGGATTATTAGAGCCAGTGGCAATAAATACGAACCGGGCAACAGCTATAGCTAACTCAACATTTAAGCTATCATCTATTTACAGAGTTTCAATTCTTACATACAAGCCATTAGGACTATATTGCCATAAGCCATGTGCAATAGGCTAATCGGTCCAATGTTTTGTATCTACGATTACGGAGATCATCTGTCTTATATATGGACTCTATTGTAGCGCGACAGTTGTTGTATCCATGTTATTTTTCGAGTCTATTGAACTCGACTAAAATTATACGGTTCAAATCGTTAATTTGAATACATTTTGTCCAAATGGAGCTTCGTTTACAGCTGTCATGTCTTAAAACTGATGTTATGTTGTGATAGTATCAGCTCAAATAAATTGTAATGTGCCTAAACTGCCTGTGATTTCAATATCAAATCATGGCAAATAATATAATGGATTTTGAAGGACTACGGCTAATGAACTTTAATTATAATTTAAAAAGCCATTGTTTTACATCATTACAATGTAAATTTATATACAAAGTTGGATAGTCGTTAATTTGATTGAATTAGAATTTAATATTATGACCTTAGGATGAATATTAAGTCTCAAATTACCGCTGATTTTGCACGTCAATCGTTTAATAGCAATATTTATCATAGATTATTCACACAACCATCTTCAGGTTTCTGCAATAAATACAGATTAATAACCGGTTACGCTATTAGATGTTTGGAGCCATCAATAGCATAATGTGGGGAAAATGGAAAGCTTACCGTGAAATCTTAAGCTGTATAATTACTGGACACTCAGGTTAGTGAGTTATGAAGACCTTATGATAGGGTCGAGCTGACGACTAGAACTTGTCCAATATAAGTGAATAATTTAAATTATTTATTAGTTTCAACGAATGGAGATATTGCTAAAGAGACAATAATGTATTCAAAACAAACGTTAAAAACGCATTAATAACGCTTAGTGGAGGCAGAATATTTTAAAGATTTTCGAAAATAGCGTTCATAATGACGACCCGCGTGGCGCAGCGGTTACCATACCGGTCTGACGCGCAATGGGTCCCGGGTTCGATTCCCGGCCAAACAGGTATCTGAATGATGAGTTTAGATTCCTGTTCTGGGTCTGGGTGTTTGTGTATTCGTCTTGTGTGTGTCCATGGTACCCACGACACAGGAGAAAATCCTACTGTGGGACTATGAGTGTAGGAAGCGTGTATAATGTTTTTCCAAGTCCCTGACATTTTTGATAGTGATAATATTTGTAATAGGTTTCACATAATTCATTACCATTGTAGATTTAATCCGCTACAATACAATGAGCAAAAGATCACAAGATAAAACAGATCAAAACCATAAATTTACAATGTCACTGTTTCAATGTCATTTATTCAATAAAACACATGTCATATAAATGCACTACTCGGTATATGAATATGAAAGAAATTGATAGTTTTCGTTGTTTTGGGAACCAATTATGATTTCACCCAGTCCTCTAACCAATTTTAAATAAAAGGCATTGAACATTTATCCCTTTCATGCAGAAAATTGTTCTCCTTTTAAGGCACGACTGATTCAGAATAGCCGGTTATGTCATGAACGAGACATCTTTAATTAAATTCAATAGTCATGTCCAATATTCTGGTAAAGGTTGGGCTATGGCTCTCGACCTAAGGGTTAAAATCCCGTGGAAATTGACTTAATATCCCATATACGTCTGAGACAATAAGAAGAGATTCACGTTTTGCCGTAATGCACGTAATTTAGATCTATGGAAGCTACCGACCCGGATTTAGCAGTAAGGTCTTAAAATTGCACCTTCGAGTCTGCGTTGAAAACAACTTGTTACAAAATATAATCCTGATTTATTTTTACCCGATAGCCTAAGGAAGGTAATGTTTTTTGAGTTTTTACTTTTAGTCTGGATCATACGTTCATATTATATTTAATACAAGCAGATAAAGCCTGTCCAGTCTGTCCACACAGTAACAGTAATTGTGAAAATTGAGATCCATAACACAAATTTATTCTTACAAAATGAATGCTCAACTTACTACTATATGGATAACATTGTAATAATTAAGGGTGATAGTTTTTTGGGAAAATAAATGACTCTCTTCTATTCTATTTTATCATAACTAAGCATTATTTCAGATGAGACGACGATCGATCTTGAACATTGTTTTCACACTCGTTAATCATCACTTAACTCATGAGGAAATAAAATCATGTCTTCATTAACTGATTCAATATTGGCAGCAATTTAAGATATCCAGGGGCCAAAGCACCGTATTGTTTCGATCAATGTTGCGTTCGCACGAATTGTCGATCCCAAAGGCATCCTGAGAGATGTGTTCTTCCGTGATATTGGAATAACTGGAAACGTTATTCAATATCGTGAAACTAAAGAACTCTATTGTACGCAGCTGTATATATTCGTGATTATATAGACGTTAAATATGGTAGAAAGTAGAGTACGTATTTATTTATTTGTTTTATTCGGAAAACATAGTGCTTCGAAACTAATTATCTTGCATTGTAATATTACAACACATTATTTATTTGTTTTCATACTGAACGTGTAGCAAGGGTAGGTGTGTACCTCTCCGGTCGAACTATAGACGAGTGTTGGACCGGGGAGGTAGCACCACCACACCTATTTCTAGCTTGAAGCGATTCTCTTGCATTTCGGAGGAAGGAGGAGGAGACGTGGTTGTCGGCTAATTTTTATAGCAAACTTTTAGAGACGACCATCTTCTTTTGGAAGTAGTTGGGGGTAGTATCACATCTGTAATTGACTTCAGATAGTGTTGTTCTGACTACCAGATAGGCGGCGGCTCTTACTTTAGATGGACTCTATACTCGTTTACTACTTCAATCTTATCAAACTATATTTTTTACCATTTGCAATTTTTACATCTCAACGTTTATTTTAACAGACACAGAAGATGCACCATAAGAAGACTTTAAAAATAAGGTTTAAATTATCTTAGTAGTAATTTCTGTGGAGCGTTTTGGGCGCATCTATATCAATTTAAATAATTACGATCGCGTGACTTATCACAGTGAAAGCAGCCTTTAAATTGTAATTTCGAAACCCTTTATGATGATGTACGAGCTCTGCCTGCATTATGGAGGCCGAATATTAAAAATTATAATATGTCCTAACGTAATTTGTCAACACTGCCTAATTCTGAGGAACCGGATTATCTGTTACTAGGCTTTATGAGAAATAGATGTTCTCACCAAATTCTTCATGAGTTGTGACATTCAACACGTTTTAATTCATTTGTATAATTTCTAAAGAGATAAATAAACTTTTTTGTAAGATTATGTAGGTACACGATTATATATAGTACTCATTACTAATAACGGAATACCTACTTATTATGAAACAAACAATGGAAGTGTTTTTTTTTGTTTTCAATTAGAGTAGTATACTTCTTAGTATAAGTAGCGGTATTTTAATGGTACAGTGCATATTAGTGATCAAATATAATAATGAGATTACACACTTTTAAGTATTGAAAAAAGAGACTTCAAGAGTCTTATTCTTATCAAGTATAAATTTGTGTTAAATAATTATAAGATCACATGTATGTTTCCCACGTTTCGGATCAAAATACTTGTTACTTGGACTTACGACAGAAAAATAGCCGTTAAATGTGTCCAATTTTTTATTACCTTGCTTGCCACTGTGGTAATCATGTAACCTCGGAAGAATATATTATGACACCTTCAAGTTTTTATTTTTTAAAGAACTTGATAAAAATTTAAGATAATATAAAAAAATGTAACCTTAATACGGTGTAATAACTTACGTAATAGATGTAGTAATACTTATTACAGCTATTTCTAACCAATTACCCAAAGAAGCGAAAGAGTCAAACGACTAAAAGAATAAGATCGAGACAAAAAACCGGATCCGCAATACTGGTCATATTCCGACAGACGTTGCACTTTCCAGATTAAAAAGATAAAACTTTGACCACAGACTATCCAAATAAATCATAGACAGAGGTGAATCACAGTTCCAAGAAAGCGGAAACGACCAAATTCCCGCCGTTTTTTGTACTATAACCCGCCATATTTGAAGAGTCGTGGACGCCATGACAGTTTTTGAGTAATACGGCTCGAACTGCTGCATGGTAGTGAGTTTTTAGCGATTTTTGAAATAAAACGGTTATGCCCCAATATTTTGGATTATAAGAGACAAATTTAAAATAGACTAAAATAGTATTTTTGTGCAAATTTTTTTATAAGTACTATCCGAAAAAAAAAATCTTAATTATTGGTACTACAAACCTAAATCAAGTTTGATTCACGCTTTAGTAAATTTGCTTCCGATGTGTACAGATAGAAAGCTAAGCAGATCAAATTTCAGATAGACACTATTTATTTAAACAAAAATCCAAACAAATACGCCATAATAAACCAGTACGAGTTTATCAAAACGGAGTGAGATGCGGGCGCCATGTTTTCAATTGGGTCGGTTAGCCGCACCTGCGCCGCACCCGGCAAATCTCGGAGGGTGCGCGCCCTAAGGGACGAGCAGGTAACTGTTTAAGTTTGCGAGCTCCATAACGAACTTTTGGGACGACCTTCGGGATATGTATGATTTTGCTGCCGTTTAGGCGCTAAGTCGTAAATGTTTTTGAATCTAATTATTCGACCTTAAATAGGGAGTTCCTCGTAGTCGTTCGGCGTACCACCGTCTTATTAACGTATTTACTTTGTCTTTAGTGCTCCGTATGCAAAAAGAAAAAATACATTAGGTATTATTACCGGCAAACACTTGAATTTTTTGTATGTATTACGATATTTACGATGGTCGCTGTTATACAAACTTAAAAGTCAACAAACACTATTCGGTTTACATTTAAAAAAAAAACGAAAATTTTGTGATTTAGACCTATGCATGGACACGGGATATCGTTTTATCTCAAAAACTACCGTAAAATGGATTTAATTAGAGTAAACTAGCGATGAAAACATGGGATATAGCTAATGTTAGACTAGTTGTTATCTAGCTATAGAGTTTTAAGTTTCAAGAGATGTAGTTGTTGCAAATACAATATCCATGTTAAAGAACTGTTAATTTTGACCTGCGAAACTAACTAAAACATGCGAAACTAACTAAACCACGCGGAGCCACGGGCACAAGCTAGTGCAAAACAAAACAAACATTTGAATATTACAGAACAACGTTACGAAGTTGTTACTCAACGTTAAAAGTTCGTGGTATTTGTTTTGCGTCGGATGATTACATTTAATTCCTGGATAAGAACAATCGTAATTACAGTGCGGTGTAAAAGAAAACCGGCTAACACCTCACCTATTGCACAACGGTGTGATGTACAGTCGCGTTCAGATCGTGAATATGATATTCGTTAGAGACAAATTATAAGCAATCTCGTGTTACGTTTAAGTTATACTGTTTCTTATCGTAACTGGACAGATATGGTATCAAAATATTGTATTATAAATTATAAGTAACCATAGATACATTAATTTCATATCGTAGTGGGAAACTTACAGATTTAATTATTGGAAGGAAATATTTGAGTTTTATTTTCCGTATGCTCTATATGGGTACCAAGAAAATATTAAAAATTCTTTATGAATATATGTTATATTATATATAATTCTTTATGAATTCATAAACCGCATATCGTGAGTACCTACCCGTTAAGTATTAAAATGTATCAATTCCGCGATAATACTAGTCTAAAATCAAATATTAAAAAGTCACAAACAACATATTTTTACTTTACAATGTTACATTTACATATTGTTTATTATCGAATAATCTATAAATTTGTTAGAGTATAGGATTAAAGCGATTGAAACAAAAAAGAAGATAAGTTACACTAAATTATTTTATCAAGTGATTTAATAAATTTTTGAAGAATTTTGTATGATGTTAAAACTATATGAACTTTTCTGATTTTACAGAAATCTAGCCTTAAAACCTAAAGAAAAAGTGGACATTGAATGACTGTACTAAACAAGCCCAAGTATATTTGGACCTACTTTTGCAAAAAGGAACCAAGGAGTTTTTCTACCATTATTATTAAAAATGTTGATGATTTTCAATAATATCATATTTGTATAAATAGAACAAATAATTTTGTTCAACATTGTAAATAGGTTTTATTAAAAATAACCTAAAAATATACAGTATACAAAATTTTATCAAAAATGGCTTTTTTCAAAACTGTCGTTGTGTAAGTTGATTCTGTTTTGCATATGAAGGTCCCTTTTATCACCAGACTCGAATCCATAATTCGTAACTGTAATATAAACCATTCAAAGACTTCGCTTGCGTGAGTTCGCGTCAAATTTTCTCATAGCTGACAAAAAACAAAGAATCGGAGGCCATAATTAATATCGCGGCATGACAGTGCTTATGTAATTAGACGCCAGTGTTGAAACTGGCAGCCATTTTATACGCCATAGGGCTACCTAGAATGAGATTAACATTACTTGTCACAGATTATAAATCAATGCTATTTGTTTGTTGTCTATGTTATTACTATTTTTACATTGCCACTTTTTTTTAAGATTTTAAAACTTATTTTAGCGACAAAAGTACGAAAAAAAATGTTTTATTTTTTTCGTACTTTCGCTAAAATTAGTTTTAAAAATTTCATTACGATAGATCTATTTGACGACCCGCGTGGCGCAGCGGTTGCCATACCGGTCTGACCCATGGTCCCCGGTTTGATTCCCGGCCAGACAGGTATCTGAATTATGAGTTTAGATTCCTGTTCTGGGTCTGGGTGTTTGTGTATTCGTCTTGTGTGTGTCCATGGTTCCTATGAGTGTAGAAAGCGTGTGTGTGTGTATGAATTAATCGTTAATATTAATCTCCGTCGATTTTAAGGCAACGAAAAATTATACAGCAATTAAGCACACATTGGTTTTATATTGGTCACAAACTCTAAGACCTAACATATCTATTTCTGTAGGTACTAATTGGTGACGTACTAAAACCAGTAAAAAAATGTAACAGTACGATGCTAAGATTTTTTTAGTGCAAGTAATTAAATCTTTTTTATAAGTATGAGGCAGATAATCCTCTTTATCGAACACGGTACCCTAAAAACTCGACTCCTTCAAATATCAATTTCAGATAACAACTTCCCTGATATTATTGCATCGTTTTTACACAGTTTTTTAACTTCAAAGCCACTTGCGAATGACTCATACGATAGTTACTTGCAAACTTTAATGCGACTTCATGCTTTTAACGCAAAAAAGATTAATATTTATTTAACGACTACAGTAAAAAATCGATTAAAAGCCGGCCAACCTTTGCTTTTTAAGAGCAAAACTAAATGTTATTTTTATGTTTAGACGTCGCTAAAATTGTCCACTTGTTTTGATGCTGTAGGAAATCATCAGGGTTAAAGCTGGGGAGACCTTTATGACTCGGGTACAACCCATTATTGTCCCACTGTTGGGCACGGGTCTTCTTTCAGAATGAGAGAGTTTTAGGTCATAGTCCACCGCGCTGGCGAAGTGCGAATTGGTGGACCTTTATGACTAAAAGCTTGTTAACCAATTCTCTGAATCAGTTTAAAGAAAGTACGTTAGGGAAAATGGTAAGAAGCATTATAACTTATTTTTTAGGAATAACAGCCCATCTGTGACTAACTTCAGATAGGCCTGCAATCCTATGAACAGTTGTCGACGGTGACGGCATTGCACAAATATAATGGTAGTAGTTTGCTGAGTGGTAGAACCAGTACGCTTCAATCGAGGGGGTATCGCTTTTTTTATTTATTTTTATTTATTTATTTTATTCTGGACACAGACAGTCATTTATTACATAATATTGGTCTTAATATAACATAAATATAACATTACAGACTTAGAGTGCCAACAGTTTTTATAAAATACATTAGACAGTTTAAACGAGTAATGATAATAACAGAAAAGTTATTTAATTACAGTTAATGTATATTCTGTTTTTTTTCTTCTTAAGTAATTAAATTTTAACAAATCATGATTGAGTAATTTTGCTTTTAAATGTACTAATTGAATTACAGAATGGGTCAATATGGCCCATTTCTTTGTTATAAGCAGCCAAGCAACGATTGAAAAATGAATTTGAGCTAAATTTAGTATGAGATGTAGGAATAGCAAATAAATTATTAGGTCGGCGAATACTTCTCGAGGGAATTTTTAAATTAACATTTTCTATAAGGTCAGGGGAGTCGATGAAATTATTCATTTTACACCTATTTGTTTGAAGCAGTTCATGCATTTCGTTGTAGATGCTTATTCACCTAAACGAACCAACCATCTTAATCCTCAGGAGTGGAAACCAAAGCGTTCACTGAGGTAGACTCTTTGGTCTATGTAAAATTGATTACAGATTACATATGGGCTGTTTGCTCGTTAGATATTTGAATTAAATAAAAAAACTCCATCTCCTTCTGCTACTTCATACAATAAATTTATACCTAGTCTGTGTGGTCATAAACCAATGGCAAGACGCCATTAAAACTCATTAATACCCAACTAGTAAACTAATAACTGTCCACCAATTCGTACTTGGCCAGCGCGGTGGATTACGGCCTTTTTTTTTTTTTTTTTTTTTTTTTTTCGTGGGGAAACCCTTCATGGGTTCCTCTCTGTGCGGGGGCAGCTGAGAGGATATGCCGGACTCCTACCGGCTAAAACCCCACGGTGTTCCTCTGTACGCCCTTTGCCAGGACTGCGGGTGCGCTAGTAGCATTCGTCCGAGGTCCTGGCGGCGTCTGCCCACAGCAGGGCCCGTCTCTGTTTGGGATGGAGCTGGAGTTTCTCCATCCCTCCGTCTTTGAGGTGCGCGCGGGAACACCGCGCGCGCCACCTCGAGGCTTCTTATTTTGGCACAGGATACCCCCGTATCCTGCACCATTGCCTCTGTTAGGGGGGTAGGAGATGGGCGTGAGGAACCCTTCTCCTACGCCCGGTTTTCCGGCTGCGGATAGGGAGGTCAGAGGTTTTCTCTCTCTCCCTCTCCGCAGCCTCCTTCCGCGAGATGACTTCCTCGCAGAAGGATTTCACCGCTTTCCAAGACCTCTCGCTCCCGACCATGGCTTTAACTACGGCCGGGAGGGAGAGGTCTGGCCCCACTACAGCGACGAGGACACGGCGCTGGTTGTCCCAAGCTGGACACTCCTCCAATGTGTGCTGCGCCGTGTCTTCGTCGCAGCTACAATGGTGGCACTGGGTGGTTGGCTCCCTTCCGGCTATGCGGCACAAGTACTTCCCGAAGCATCCATGATCCGAGAGCACCTGCACCAGCCGGAAGGTCAATGACCCATGCCGCCTGTCCGTCCAGTCTTCAAGCACTGGGCGGACAGCCTCCACAGTCCTGAGGCCAGCCGTGGGTTCAGCCAGCCTCTCCTGCCACTTTGCAGTCATGGACTGTAGAGCGTGGAACTTCCGCTCTTCTGCCTCCTTGGGCGTTGGATGCTCCTCCCGGAGCCGGAGGTCTCTGCGCCATTGGTACATCGTAGCATAGACCTCCGCCTCCAGATCCCAAGGAGGGCACCCTGCCAGTAAGCACGCCGCCTCAAAGGAGATGGTGCGGTATCCACGGATGACCCCAACGGCCATCACCCTCTGCGGTTTTTTCAGGAGGGTGATAGACTGCCTTGTCAGGGCCTCCGCCCAGACAGGTGACCCATATAGGGCCATGGACCGCACTATCCCCAAGTACAGGCGGCGGCTGCTCGCACTAGGCCCCCCGAGATTGGGTAACAGCCGCTTCAATGCAGCAGCCGCGCCCATTAACCGGGGAGCCAAACGAGTGAAGTGCTCGCGGAAGTTCCAGCGGCTGTCGAGGGTGAGTCCCAGATACTTCATAGACGACTCAACCTCGACACGAGTTCCACCAAAAAGTATGTGGGACCCCCGTGGCGGCGCCCTCCTCGGCCCGTGAAAGCACAGGGCCTCGGTTTTGTTGCACGCCAACTGGAGCCCCAACATCTCGATTCTGCCAACCACCAGTGCCACAGCATCCGTGGCAAGACGGGCAGCCTCCTCGTATTTTCTCCCCCGGGCAGTGACCAGCGTGTCGTCCGCGTAGCAGGTCACGGAAGCACCCGGAGGAAGATTACCCCGCAATACCCAGTCGTATCCAATGTTCCACAGAAGCGGGCCAAGAACTGACCCCTGTGGAACACCGCATGTCATCTCCCGACTGAGTGAGTGTCCTTCGCGTCCGGGATACTTTACGTACCTCTCGGACAGGTAAGCACCAACAATCCGGCTGAGGTAGGGAGGCACCCTATGGAACTTCAGCGCCTCCCTAATGCTGGCCCATGGCAGGGAGTTAAAAGCGTTCGCAATGTCGAGCGACACTGCCAGTAACACCCCACTCTGGGCCACCGTCTCTTCCGAGAGGGCCTTTACATGCATAATTGCATCGATGGTCGAACGGCCCTCCCGGAAACCAAATTGGTTGCCGGATAGGTAGGGACCCACCTCTCCTAGATGCTTGATGAGCCGACCTGCCACTATACGCTCAAAGAGTTTATCGGACTCATCAAGCATCACCAAAGGTCTATACGACGAAGGACACTCTGCGGGGCGCCCCTCCTTCTTTACGAGGATTAGGCTGCCCGTCCTCCACTGCCTTGGGACCAGTCCCGACTCCAGACAGGCGTCAAGTAGCCTGCGGAACCGGTCCCCTAGCTCCTTAAGAGCTAGCACCCAGGCGCGGCCAGGTATGCCGTCCGGCCCCGGAGCTTTATTTTTGCCCCGGAGCCTTGAGATGGCCGCACCCAACTCTTCCTCCGACACTTTTGGCACCTCTATCTCCTCCGATCCTGAGGAATAATCGGGAGATGTCATTGTCGGAGGAGAGTGTGCCACTCTGGCTGGAAACAGAGTGGAAACAACCTCCTCACGTAACTGGGGCTGGAGAGTCTCAGTCAGTGGGGGCGCCCAAGGGCGCATTTTTCCCCTTACGATCTTATAAGGCCGACCCCACGGATCGCGACTTAGCGTCTGGAGAAGCTCCATCTTCGCTTCTTCCTTGGCCCGGCTTATGGACAACTGTAGGGTCAATCGTCGCTCTCGATAGACCGCATACAGCTGCTGCTCCACTGCGTCATGATCGTTGTTGCGACGACGCAACCTGCGGTGCCTGGTATACTGGCGTCTCGCCACAGTGCAGTGAGAGCGAAGCTCTGCGATTTCGTGGGACCACCAGTACACCCGACGCCTTAGAGGATGCGGCTTGGCCCGGGTCATGCTTGCGTCACAAATTTGCGACAAAGTATCCCGGAACCACTCCGCTTCCCTCTCAACCTCCACATGTTCTGGTGGAGCAAGCCAGGCCTGGACGATGGCAGCTTCAGCCAACACAGCCTTATCGAGACTCCCCAGCACCCATCTAGGTGCTGACCTTCCAGAGCGACGACGGTCCGGGTGTTCTGCCGAGGTGAAAATGTCGAACCGAATATATAAATGGTCCGACAATGTTTCCACCCCTTGCAGAACATTCCAGCCCCGGACGATGTTTGCTACAGCGGGGGATGCGAACGATACGTCCACAATTGAGCCACCCCGCTGCCGCACACATGTGTTTATCGACCCCTGATTTAACACCAAGAGGCCGGTCGTCGTCGCCCATTCTTCCAAGACCTCGCCGCGGGCATCAGTCCTTGGAGAACCCCAAGCCTTGGATTTAGCATTGAGGTCCCCAAGGACGAGCACGCGGTGAGTCCGAATTTGCCCCAGTAGGGCCTCCAACTCGCCCAGAAATGCCTCAAAGTCAGCCAGATGTTTATTGGGCGAGAAGTAGGCTCCAATGAGTAGACAGTCTCGCCACCAGACTGCCACGTAGCCCCTGCCTCTCTTTATCGTGGTCAGAGATGGCACACGAAGTGATCTGGAGATCGTAATAGCAACCAGTCCATCCTGGTCCCCCACCCAGTTGTTCAAGGGCGGGACGAAATAGGGTTCCGCCACCACCGCTACTTCTATCAACCATTCCGTCATGCTCTGAACGAGAAGGTCCTGAGCAGCTCGGCAATGGTTGATATTTGCGGTGGATTACGGCCTAAAACTGTCTCATTCTGAGAGAAGACCCGTGCCCCACAGTGGGACAACAATGGGTTGTCACCAAGCTAGTAATTGTAACAGTTGTACTTGGATTTTAATTAATAATGGATTGTACCCAAAATTAATAACCACATATTTTATTTTCAAACGTTACCTCGCACCACTCCTTGAATGAAATTCCCACGCATTTGCTCAACAGGTCTACCGATATCAGGCCTTACGTCTCACACACAAGGCCTGATGGCCTGACAAATAACCTTCTGGGTCCAGTAGCAGTAATTGCGAGGCGCGGTCGAAGCAGATGTGGTGTGCGCACCGTTTCATTAGCTCTCCAGTGTCAGATAATCAGTATAATTAGAGATCGCCCTATCTAGATGTAAGTGATACGGGACCACGCATTATCGTCAGTGTCTGTCAGTTGGAATTGGGGCATGTGAACTGGTCAGCGTTAAAGTAAATAAATCGCACCATTATTCATAAAAGGAAATAACTAAAAACGTATATTTCGCGAGTTTATACCATAAATCGAACGAACTTGGTGATAAACTCGCAAATCAAAAATTTAAAGATATTTCTTTTTATGAATAAAGATGCGAAATGTTTTTTTATTAAGATGCTTTGACCGCCCAGAGACTAAATTACCTTACACCTATTTACCGACCCAAGAGAGCCAAGTACTTACCAGTGCCATTTATAATGATACTAATATATAAAGCTGAAGAGTTTGTTTGTTTGTTTGTTTGAACGCGCTAATCTCAGGAACTACTGGTTCGAATTTAAAAATTCTTTAATTTGTTTTCGTGCGCTGCGAAAACGGTACAAGATACCAAATAAATGTGTTGTTGATTAAAAGTATTTAATTGTGAAAAAAATTGTCTTTGACATCACTTAATTTCAATGAACATCTTAGAAGATATGACTATACTATAGCTATGTTCTTTTCAAAAATAAATTGTCTAAAATAATAATAGAAAATGAAACGGACAAAGTCATGGGTAACAGCTATAATTTATAAAGCTGAGGAGGTTGTTTGCAAAAATAAATTATGCCCAAAATAACTGTTCCACGCGGACGAAGTCGCGGGCACAGCTAGTAATGAATAAATGTGAAGAAAACTCTAGTGTTAATACCATAGTTAAAATTCTACGTCTGTGTCGGAGTTTCTATTATACACTCTGACACACATGAAATTTGGGATAAACGTGTATACAACTAATAAAGATGAGTGCTGAGGGTTTCAAAACTCAAAGGTCTAAAATCATTATGGTTTAACTCTCATTTAGGCCTTTTTAGTCAAAATAGGAAATAAGACCTTATCATTCATAGAATTCTAGTTATCAACATGAACATCCTTAATAAAATAGGACATTTTATTTCTGTTACACTACATTATATAACATAATGTGTGGTTGTTTGTTGTTTCATGGAATTAGAACAAAAAATGACTCAGTTGCAATAGTCATCATTTTAAAATTATGTATTTAGTTACATTAATTATTATCACTAGACCTTTATGGTATTTTACATTAAATTCAACTGTAGAAGAAATAACATCACAAATAAGAGATATATGTGACGTCGTTTTTTCTTAAAACCTAACTTAACCACAGCAGTGCTAAATGATGTAACATTCTGGACTAAAGGGTGTGATGAAGCAGACATACTGGTCCGAGACGTTCCAGCTTAGTCCTCAGGGGCAGCAACGCAACAACCGACCTCAAGTAAGACTCAGATATCTGAGGTTACTGGAACTTACAATTACTGGACCCCAGACCCCCTATAACAGATAAAAAAGACCCCAGGTAGACACTACAATCCTAATTAGAATTGGGGATACATGACTATTGAGTCATAGTGACTATTTAACAGGTGGACTGTATATTAGCCCAAAATTCTCAGAAAAAAGAAAGAAAAACAAAATATTACTGAATAGAAAAACTTAAGTGAGCAATTGTTTAGCGTCAAGTATTTTATAACCCATCTTCAAATTTTGTACCTGTCTCCAAAAACAATGCAATCAGGTACCAAAATCTGTTCAACGGAATATCACCCTTATAAGTTGAACCATAAAGCTCAAAAGACGCGTTAAATTAAGAAATCTTAAAAACAATACTTTAGAAGAACATGTAGATAGTAAAGATGAATACACATCATTAAAAAGAAGTGTAATTAACTAATTTTTAAACAAGATTACAGAAATAGGTGAGGCAAGGATTAATACCGTTTTCAAACCAGATTTCTGTTTATAAATAAAGTTTCTTGCTGGATCTTGTCAGTTGAGGTCGTGGTCCGATCCGGTGGTAGTGTAAGAAAAAAATTGTAACTGTCAATGTGTAAGTGCCTTCGTCGGCCTATACAAAATAAAGACATTGCATTTCAAACATTAAAGTCTCTGTTATAAGAGTATTTATATAAAATATTGAAGTAGTTATTGAGCCTGCTACAGTCAATGCCTAAAGATATTTGTAAGCAACTTCATACAGAAAAAAGGTTATATATGAATTTAATCTTTTTAAATTTTTTTATATATAAATTAACCTAACGATAAGGCAGACGGGCTACCTGATGAAAAGTAGTCACCGTCGCCTATGGATATTTGCAACACCAGATGAGTCGCCAATGCATCGCAGGCTTTGAAAAAGAGCTCTTTTCGCACGTTTCTAAGAAGCCCATGTCATTGCGCTCCAGGAATACCTCAGGAGGAAGTTCATTCCACATCTTGTACGTCCGCGGCAGGAAGGAGCGCGCAAACCGAACTGTGAAGGACCGCCACGGGTCCAGTTGATGTGGATGAAACTTCATTTGTCAGCGAGTGGTACGGTGAAGGAAAGGTGATGTGGGCACCAGATCAAACAGTTCCTCGGAACACTCACCACTTAAACAGGCAAAATATTAGTAGGCAGAAATAAGTTTAATAGCGGTGTCTCCGCTTCGAGCCACAAAGGGTCCTTCCTAAATGATTTGTGAGTTACCTTAAGATTGAAACAAAGTTTACGAGCTGTACTTATTTGTGTTCATGAATGGATAGCAACGATGCACCTGTTAGCTGCACCGGATTTCAACCAGTTCCGGTTTACAATTTAACTGCACTGTTGTGCTGAATGAAATTTTTGTTTTTCCGTTTAACTCATTGATTTGTTTAACTCTTCCCTCCTTTCATTGATAGCTCGAGAAATTGCTAAGCGTTAAAAATATTCGTGTTTATTTTTTACCATGCTATTATAGATATATGGCTAGATAGCAGTTACTTTTCCATAGAGATCTAGAGATAGCAGTTACTTTTCCATTTCTGCATTACAATTATGAGAATGTACAAATATAAGGGGGGATGACGTAGGGAACTCTCGATTATGCGTCGAGGCTCCTGCGTCCCCTCCGTTAGGGAGTTTGAACGCATATTATGTGAGAAAAGAAATTATCAAACAGCAGAATCTCCACCGTCCGTTTATTCCACCGTACTTTTCCCCCCTAAGGATAGGATAAGAAAATCTTCTTTCACCGACCGCCGCTAATAGATCTTCGACAGTGGCCACTTCTACACTCATACACGTTTTCTACACTCAAAACCCCACACTAGGATTTTCTCCTGTATCGTGGGTACCGTGGATACATACAAGACGAATACACAAAGACCCGGACCCAGAACATGAATCTAAACTCATCATTCAGATACCTGTCTGGCCGAGAATGGAACCCGGGACCCATTGCGCGTCAGACCGGTATGGTAACCGTTCCGCCACGCGGGTCGTCAAAACCACTTACTATCGGGTAATCTCATATGCGACATAAAGTTGAAAATATACCTATTAAGGCAAGCTACTTCCAAAGCTATCAATATAGGACGAACACTCTAAAGCTTGTAAAGCTGACTGTACACTGTCCAGGTCAGGGTCAGGATAAAGACGTATCAACCGCGTCCGGCGGAAGCGGTCCGATAGTCCCCGGAAGGACCGGAAGTCATATCGTGTGAACCGATATCTGACCGTCAGTTACAATGCGTTAAATCTAGTTATGTCACTAAACCTAAATATGTATTGTACACGACCCCTTTTTTGTAAGATTGAAGTCCACAGGAGAAAACCCTTGCGTGCAAGGGTTTTCTCCTGTACACTGACACAGACAATACGAATAAACAAACACCCAGACCCAGAACATGAATGTAAACTCATCATTCAGATACCTGTCTGGCCGGGAATCGAACCCGGAACCCGGCGCAACCTGGACATTGCGCGTTAGACGGGTGTAGTAACCGCTCCGCTACGCGGGTCGTAGATTTAATTTATTTCTAATTCGCAATAACATCGAAAAATCATGTAATGCTAGCGATTCGAATCCCAGGCCATTTGGGTCTGGATCAAGAGACAAAGTTCGAAAGGTCGTTATTACTCTCAATTTTGAATTTCTTCTTCTTCTTTTTGTGCCTCTTCACTACTGATGGTTGGCCGTTAGTTCCTTGAATCTCTCTCTATCCATGGCCAGGCGAAACGGTTGTTCGACAGAGGTGATCCCTGTCCACTCCCTTATGTTTTTCAGCCACGACTTTTTCCGGCGTCCAGCGCGTCTCTTCCCTTCCACCTTGCCCATTATGATGAGTTGGAGCAGATTATACCTATCGTGTCTAAGCACATGACCGAGGTATTCTATCTTACGCTTCTTGATGGAATGTATCAGATGCCAGGTCATGAAGACACGCTGGAGTACGATCTCATTTCTGACTTTCTGTGCCCAACTGATGCGAAGCATACGACGATAACAATTTTGAATTGACAATAACCAAATAAATATCATTATTTTCAAAAGTCCAAAATAGACTATTTGTATTTTGACATACAAGTAAGAGCATATCACGACTGCGACCTCGCCACTCGCTCGCCATCGCATGTCATTACACTTTTTGTTATCCCTTGTTCTCGTTTTGGTATAAATCCGCCTTCTAATCGTTATAATACGAAGGTTGTATAGGTAATAGTTATAAAACATTTGAAGGTGGTAGAACCAGTGTATTTCGACCGGGGAAGTACCACCGCCACACCTATTTCCAGTGTGAAGCATTTCTTGCGTTTTGATGGAAGGGTGCGGTTTCCGGCACACTTTTATATGAGGCGACCATCCTCGGCAGTAGCAACGCATCTGTGATTAACTTCAGACAAAACCCATGTTCTATATGAAATTGCTTACAGATGTCCATGGGCGGCAGTGACCACTTACCATCAGGTGGACTGCATGCTCGTTTGCTACTTCAATCAGATAAAATAATATTAATAATACCACAATCTCGCGTCAAAATTTTATATGAGAAGAAATTGTACGATGCAAAAAAATAATGGGTTTTACTACGATATAGTTTATTGTTTTCCTTTCGTGCATTGAATAAGCTTGTTTTAAAAATATTTTTTTCCGAGATATACTAAATATTAACAAATATTATAACAAGTGTTCTGTTTTGCTAGGTCTGTAAATAATAAGTGTTTTTTTAGAAACCAATCATAAAAAATCTTGTTACCATCAATTAGTACAACATATAACGAAAGATTGTCTATATCTCGATCTTAAAATTCGGTAACTCGATCACAAGTTATAAAAAATCAAAGATATGTTACACTTTTAAACGCTTCAAACTTCGTGTCAAAGCTTGTCAGGGAGAAACCAAGACAACCCACTCGCAGACACCACGGCCCAGTTGCGGAGAATTATTTCATAATCCAATTACTGTTCCTAACCTTATTGCACTTGTGACATGCAAATTGGTCCTGTGACACTGACAGTATAATTAGGCGCTGGTGAGCCGTAGGTGTACGTACCTGCCTTAATGTGTGTCCTGCGGTTAGTAAGGGCTGTATCTAACTAACGCTTTGACATACTTGATCGGAAATTCGTAAAATGAACATGATAATACTTATAATATAAATACTTGTATATTAGCGTTTTGATAAGATTTCCAGACAGGTTTTTGTTGCGTATATAGCTTGGGAAATCGCGTGGCTTGTGTTTTTTGTTTCTAATATTTGTTCTTTTCCTGGCGCATATACAAAATCAATGTGGTTTTGTAAGTTTATATGATTTTTATGCTTATGACTAATATAAAATAAGTTTTAAGTTATAAGCAAAAAAGCTGTTTCAGTTTGCTTGTTAGATTGTAATTGCAATCAACATTTCAAAAATTATGCTTGCACTTTTAAAACTACTTTCTCTGATCTACATAACGACAAGACATTTTGATGCCATTGCAGATTATATATGCAGTAAGTGCATTATATGTATCGGTTTTAAAAACCTGATTGACCGCATAGTACATGGATAAAAACATGTAATGGATTTTAATTAAGAATAAATTATTTCTCACTTTACTTATCAGTGATTTCCGGTACAGATCTGGCAGCCCTGTGATACTTGCAACACAATTCCTTTCGCTTCGAATTTACAAGTCAGGCGTGAAGCGACTTGATAGATGTATACAAGTAGGTAATTATTGAAATAAATCCCCAGCATACGAGTAGCACAGGTAACATAGATTAAATTAATCTTAATAGGTACACAAAAACATGAAGAATGAATCACACTGCGGTTGCGATTTCAATTAGTGTGGGTATTGTTTAACAATTCTATTTTTAATTGTCTGTTATGAGAAAAAACCTAAACTTATAAGTTTTGGTCAATTCACTTGTTATGATGAGTTGACAATAATATCAAATAAATAATTGAATTAAAGTTGTAAATTTAAACTCAATTAAAGAGAATAATCTGTATGAACGTTTTAATTGAACAATTTAAAAACATTTAAGTCAAAAGAACTGGTTATACAGTATATCCCTGAGAATTTCGTTACATTTACAAATTTAATAGTTTGTAACATTTAGAAACGTTTAGCATTTTAAACATGAGTAAATTAACACATTGGCTGAGTATTCGGTAATATCATTGCTTATTCTAAATCACATTTCACTAAAAGAAAAATAATGTCACCCGAAAAAAGCGCGCGAATGTCAGTTACGGAAAAAATAAATCAAGTTTATTTCTCACTATAATCTGTGGCGTCCGTAAAAGTATTCACGTAACTTTAGTGGCGCTTCGGAAACTGGCAACAAGTTCAATGCAAGCGCGACCATACCATAATGTATATTTGATTACGGCGATCAAGTACCGTTGTTGTTCAGCCCAAATGAAACAATGATCGTGATAATCCATCACCGGATAGACAGCCGATTATTATCTTGCTTAGGTGTTTGTATACGGCGCTCAGTCTGTGCGTCGTTACTCAATGTTAAGATTGTAGAAATGTGCCGAATTCTTTTTCGACGGTCTTGAGTACAGATGTTTATAATGTTACAAATAAAATGAATATATAAGTAGAAAAATGTTTCAAAAAGATAAAAAAACGGAAATTAAAGAATCGAGTTGTTCTGTGTTTATGATTAGGTATGTAAACTGATAAATAGATACAAATTAATTAGGTATATTTCATAATTGTGTCTTGAAATTATGAAATATTACCTATATTACGTAATAAAAAAAATACTTTGAATTTATCTTAAGATATTTTTTTTTAAATTGTAATATAGGTATTAAGTAACATTTTAATTTACAGGTAATATTTTAGTTTAAACAATGTTTACACCAAGAGAATGACGACATTTTTATGTTAAAATCGGTTTTTTTTTTATTTTGTAAGTCGAATTTTTTTTTAATGAATTGATTTTGTTTTGTTAATGAAAAATTGTAATTTATGTTAACAAACATCAAATCAAGTAACAAATTAGGTAGTATAGTTAGTAGGTACAAGAAAGTTACACTATAAGTGCTCTTACACTTCGAACCCAACTCTAATGCAAGCCGCAAAACAATAATAAAAAACGACATGTCAGCTTTACATTAATTAATGAAGTTAACAAATACAATAGCATATTAATATATATGCATCGCGATATTGAGATGAAGATACGGCTTTCCAATTGAGCAACGTAAGCAATTAGTACACGGACATTGATTTTAAGATTGACAGTCATAAGAATTAGTTACAAATGTAAAGCAGAGACCTTATCGTAATGAAACTAACGGGATCTAGTCACAGACGTCTTGACCAGTCAATTGTTTAGAAATTATGAGACTTATTTATGTTTGCTATGCATACGAGCCTACTTACTGTAGAATTCATTTTTTATAATTTATCGAAATACAAATAAATATAAATAATGGAATAATTAAAGGTGGTAGAACCAGTGTAGTTCGACCGGGGAAGTACCACCGCCACACTTTTATATGAGGCGACCATCTTAGTCCTCGGGAGTATCAACGCATCAGTGATTGACTTCAGATAGAACCCATGTTCTGTATGAAGTTAATTACAGATGTCCATGAGCGGCAGTGACCGCTTACCATCAGGTAGACTGCATGCTCGTTTGCTACTTCAGTCAGACAAAAAAATATATGAAAGACGTATTTTACTGAAGAAAAAATCTCCATTGATTTGTCTCAAAAGTAATTTAAAGTTACAATTATCCTAATAAACATTAAAAAGTAATTTATTTCATTCTAATAATAAAAATAATGAATAATAAGTTTAAAACATAAAATGATTTGAGTATACTTTTAAAATACTTTGTGAAGCTACACGCTTAATCGTTTATTCTACTACTAATTATGGTAAAATACTTAATGTTAATTGAAAGCTTTCATCGCTTGCCATCATTAAGCCTTCAAACGCTCGCCTATTACAAATAAAAATAACCAAAACTCTAAAAATAACTCGACAAACCAAAACCGATGAACCCTCAATTATTATCCAAGTGAAGTATTTTGTCATGCTGGGAGGATCATTGCTCATAAACAAATAACCATAAGCAAATAGATTCAATAGGCTTTCACGTAATAAGTCGGATAATAAGCCATCAATTAATATCGATTTTGATTGAAGAATTCCTAATACCACTCCAGAATAGGAATTTGATGGACAATCTCACCCACACATTTGGTTTGTCGACTTGTTCACCGAAACGCGATATAAGATAAGCGATCATCGACTTATACAATCGAAATCAAATAGCTTTTGTAAAAAATGTACAATGCACATCGGATTATTTAAATTTAAAACAAATAACGTTTGTAAGAAATGTACAATGCGCTTCGTAATTATGTAAATTCAAAACAACGTTTGTAAAAAATATATAATGCACATCGTAATTATGTAAATGTAAAACAAAGAACGTTTTCAGTGATGTAGAACAATCATTGTCCGACTAGTTTGAAACTACGCCCATTTCTATCACACTTTTATTGTAACCACCACACGGGGGTGCGGACGCCATATCTATCAGACCAGTGGGTTCGGGGTTTGATCCGTAATCAGACAGACATTTTTAGTTTTTTTTATTTGAGTTTAAGTATTTGTGTATACGTCTTTGTCAGGGTACATATTACCCAGACACAGGAACAAAATCTAGTGTGTATTATTATGATTAAAAAGTTATAGCGCTGCAAATAATTACATAGACCTTATCATAAACGTATGACAATTTTACACTCCGCAAATGTGAAATCCCTAACACTGGACGTCCTGTAAGCGTATAGAGGCAACGTCCTACTTTTGCATAGGATTCATTTAATTATCCGAACTACAAAGATAAAGAAAATATCAGTGTATGCTTTCTCCGTCAGTTTCAAATATGACAACAATCATGGTAGATTCTCTGACTAAAATGCACACTTAACATCAAGATACCTTAATCTTAAGATATTCCACTAAATATCGCTTAACTTTTGCCTTTGTAGTAAAGCCAGGGCCTAATGCCATCTTTATTCTGAGTACATAGTTGAATTTGAATGTTAATAAGATCGCTGCATTAACGGATAAGAGACGGGTTTTCGATATGTGATACGTGGGAAGCTCCGTCCCTTAGACATAAAAGCACAAATAAACGGTAATAGCGATGTATTTGGCTATCGAGTTACATCCAAACTAAAACTAGTTCTGTCATCCTATCACACTTTCTTTGGCGAACTCGTTTGGCGTTGAGAATCACTGATACTATCACAGTAAACTATTTGAACTCTATTTAATAAATATCGGCGCCAAATATAGCTCGCCATGACAATTGGTGAGATTTTATTATTTGATTTGCATTTTAATCTGTTCCACTTAATACAAATGTCACGGATTCCGATAAACCAATTAACATAATCTTATTCTCTGAAGATCTGATAAATATTTTCCGGGTTATTTCCACTCACATGACAATCAAATAATTTAGCAATTTTAAATATTCTAATTATAATAGATATCACTGCTTGGATAGAATAACGCAACACAATACCCCTAATTTTACAGATGAGTCAGGTAAAATTAAATTAAAATATATTAGTAAAATTAAATTGATAAAGTTGAAATAATAAATACATATATCAAGAGGACTTTAAAGATAGTGTAGTTATAGCACTAAGTTTTCTAGGTCTTTTTTTGTATAAAACTGTATCTTTAACTTAAAATTGCGGTTATTCTAGCAAAGGAGCGATAGGTATTTTGTCCTTGTGTTATTATTATAATATACTACGATACTTATTACGATATAAGTATATTACTGCAGTACCTAAAACTCACACCGAGGCGTTCTAAAAAAAGATAATGAACATCAAGACATTATGACAATTAAAATATAGACCATTAACAAAGCTTCAGAACAGGTATAACTGCACCTAACGATGAGTATTCAAATTACATTTTTTCCATCCCATCCCGACAGCCCGGGGCTATGTTTGGCGATCGTGACACCGGCGCGGGCGCAGGCAAACGGACAGCGTAGCCGGACGCAGCGATAAACACTTGCGCATATACATACGATACTATGCAAACACTTACCTAGAAGGTGCATTAATGTACGTTTGAAATCCATTCTTATTGTACACGGTGAAAGGGTTATAATATTCTCAAGCCACGAGGAGAGAGTTCCGAGGTTTTAGCGTCGTCCTAAAACGGCTCGATCATTGTTTATAAAAGATTATTTCTATCTCACGTTATAAGGCAGTAGCGCTTATACCTTATGTGATTATGTAAGCGAACCATTCCACGGATAAATTACATTTGAAACAATTAATGTAAACGTTATTAAATCTGTTGTTTAGTTCTTAAAATGTATGTTAATATTAAATTAGATAACATCCTTAAGATCACAATGCATAGGAAAATCAAGAATGCATCTAGATGCATCTGTTTTCATGAAAATCAACGTAGCTTTTAAAAACATTTCACATACACGTTATTCGATAAACAATTACAGTGGATCGGTATCTACGTTTTAACATTTATATCTGAGAGTTCGAAACGATTTCAAGAGCTTTAAAATCCATGTTTTGAAACCTAGAGTTGGGATTCACTTCAAGTTTTAAAACCCAACCTCGGTTGAGAAACGCGTCGGTAACAACGCAGCCACGTTATCTACGTTGTTTGCGGACAAACAACAGGATCGGCGGACCTTGTTCAAACATGGACCCCACGGATGTTGACTGCTTTGGACCCGGCTCAGGCACAATGGCAAAATTTGTTACAATGAAACATTACAACTAGAATTCAATGTTACTAGAAATGCCTGGTATTGTATTTAAAACGGTCTAAAAATCTTGGGTAGTTTTCATTTCATTACAGTATTATAGTAGAAAGTGATCATTGAACTGATGTTAGACTTAAAAGAAAGAGTATTAAGCAGTATGAAGACATAATTCTCAATGAAATAAAACCCAACTTTATTCCTCACTCTACGTTAAAGAACAATAATAGTAAAAGTTATAGCAACAATTATAATAGAAGAGACGCACGCAAACGAAAACAAATAGTAGTATTTAAATTTACATCTTTCTTTGGAAACCGCAAAAAGCGCGTCAATCGCACTTTATAACATTATTAATAACCAACAATCGATGATTAGCAAAACGCGATATATTAAAGTAGGAATAGCGAATAACGTAAGTATTATAATACAATAGTGAACTTTCGCATGAGAAACTAATATTTCCCAGACAATACCGACGCGAATAGGCAATAAAAAGGCGAATGTCTCAGCCACCGGCGCTGGAAAAAACCTCAAAACAATAATTCTTCATAATGATCCCGCATGGCTCGACAGTTTTCCAGTAACGACGCGAGGCGAAATGCTTAGTAGTCTTAAGATATTGTAGGCTTGAAATTCTGTAACAATTATCAACTATACCTAATCATATTACTTCGGTTCTAGATTTTGCAATCATTACCCTTATTCATACAAATACTACAATAGTATTTGTTGAGACTGACAGAAACACAGTCAATAACGATGCAATGTAAAATAAAATTTAAGTTTTTAAAACAGTTATAAACGGTAAAATTAAATTAGGTAAAATTTAAGGGTTTTAATTAAGAGATGTAATAAAAATGTTTAAGATTCAAAAAATACATTCGAATCAATTAATGTGTGCAGTAAAGTACATGAAACTATAACGATGAAACTATCTAACTTGAAATGTTTAGATAAGGCGATTGAATGAGATGGGATTTATGGAAATAGCATACGAAACTTACGTATCGTCGACTTGCACCTGCCAAATAGTAAAGCATGGGGCAATAACCGGTCTATTATAACCGAAAACATGAGAATATCTTAAACGTGACACGTTTGGGCTATCAAAATTATCTTGTCTTTTACATATTTTATTATCTAGTAATAGTATGCAACGATTGACCATGTCCGAGTAAAAGAACAGCTTCGATTTTTATTTTAAAAGTATTGAGTTACCCTGACTAAAATGGTCAAGCGCTTAGAAAAATTGTTACAAAATATGTAACTTGTAGTATATGAAGTGACCGCGTGTGGTCCAAATGTTTTAGACGTATATGGCCGGTTATTGGTTCAAATTATTGAAGGTACTTCATATAAGGAATCGATTTGCACTTTGATAGACCGGTGCGATAATGCCAAATCACTGTAATTGCTCCATGATTGAGATATTTATGAATTTATTGAGGACGAAATGGATTATCTGAGACATACATGTATGGATAGATACTTACTTATAGAGAAACTTCATATACTAGGACAATATTTGATTTTTCACGGAACAAATACGCCAACATTTTGCTGATTTGACTTTTATTCGGCCTACAAAAAGGGTATACCAAAAATGTATAGCTAATACTGAAAAGTGAACCAACTGTTCAAATATTCACAACTTCTTAGAGACAGGGCGTTGGAAGCAGCTTCGCAGAACAATCTCGTGTCGCGAGCGGTCGATTGTCTCGAAACCAACACAGTTATTCCTGCCAATGCTGAACAGCTCGTCATAACACACATCGTAGGAATAAGGTTCAAAATGAAAGATGTAATAATGGAGCCAGCATGCTAAATATTAAGTGAGAAATTGGTCTTAGTTGAGATTTATAGGAGGGAGTACTGACCGTCGACTAGGGCTGACAAATAATAAGACAAAAATACACTTAAACCATTGAAAATCAAGAAGTTTTCATCTCACTCTTGTTCTTTGGTCAATAAATAATTAAATACTGAGTTGTTAATATTGATCAGCACATTATGACCCACATGGAAAACTAAATCATAACTATTTCTACAACTGTTTCCTAAATGATTATCTCTATTCTTTAAATTATTGAAGCCATTATTTTCTAACATTGATGCACATTTTTATAATAATAATAATAACCAGCAGCATCACCAACAGAAATTCACCAACGGTCGCTTATAATCAATGTATGCGATGCGAACCAAAAATCGAATTTGACAATTTTTGCCTATCAAAGCTAGAATTGTATTAATAAAATGTAGAAATATAATTAGCAAAGGCCATAAACTGAGATTGGACACCAACCCTGGTAGTGAACCCAATTGGCGAGCAGACAATTGACTGTTAATTGCGATTGTTTTAAAAGAGGAGCGTCGGTCGTGTTTATACAACAGTGACATAGGCATTTCGATACAAGCATGAACGTAATCAAAATCCGACGTGACTTACATTTACTTACTCCAACAAGTCGAGGTGATGTCATTGATCAAACGATTCGGGACGGCTAACAGGAATGATTCGAAGTGTGCTAGAATCTACATTACGCTGGCAGTAGTTGGTTTCCTTATTGTGGGAATCCTGTTGACCTTTCAAACTGTATTTGAATCTTAATCGTTTCTGAATTTGAATCGTATTTAAGAATCATAAATATTTTGGTCATTATCGTTATTGTTATTAATTTTTGTCGTCAAGCGAGGATTGTATTACTTACCAATATTACGAATTCTCAACATTTTATCGATTTTCTTATGTGTCATTTTAAACCTTTCTGTACCATGTTACATAATGTTAGGTTTAATGTCTGTCCGCTGGCCGTCTGACCACAATGTAATGTAGGCGTGCAAGAAAGCATCGTATCTGTGGTACGAGCACCATAAAACACAAATGCTTTCAACGACATTGTTACAACAGTGTCTATGATCAATGAACATGTACAGCCATAAACAACACCTTGAAATGTTTATCATGGGACATACCAACAATTCTTCGGGCGACGATGACACGAAGAGAAGATAGTTTGGGCACGCCATAAATTTAGTACATTTCTTGAGTTCCATGCTAATTGAATGATTCGGAATTTAAATCTATGGAAAGAATCGAATAAAACGTCGACAATGCATTACGGAATGGAAAATCTTTGAAGATAAGTATTCGAATTATGCATTAGGATTACCAGTAACATTATGTGAAAATTTCTACTAAAAGAAACTTGAAAGGTATTATAAATGAAGTGCACGCAACTTGGGAAACAACAACACGGGGTACATCTCAAGCACTACTTGGTATGAATCCCAAAGCAGAACTTTCCCTCAAAGCGTGGTTTTATCGCCCAAATTTGTCCCTTTCTAAACATAGTGAATAAAATAACACTAATATTGTGGGTTGATCAATATTCAAAAGTCCCACCAGGTCCCGACCACAGAAATCGTGTGGCAACGCGTCGAATACTAAAGGGGCGTTGAAATTTGTATGCAGCTAGGTAAGCTTAGGCGAAGACGTCGTGCGGACTACGTACGGAATTAAACTGTTGTCGTTATCAACACATCTAGTGTTTTGAATGTCCTTGCCCGTACGTTTCAGATGCCTATACGCATTTTGTGCCTTTTTGATACTCGCTGCAAGAAAGAGGCCTTCTAACACGCGGTAGCTTCTTTGCAATTAATTAATGTCAGTAACTTTTTTATGGAATAGGAATGATCATTAATATTACTACTTCTAAGTTTTAATTTTTATGATACTGATTTTTCATCTGTCGTTTACAAGTGTAGTTCATATTCTTTCTGTTTTTTTGAAACAAACTTGTAATACCTAGTCCATATACGAATTTCGTTCAATGATGAAAGCTTCATTTGATTTTAATTTTTTTTAATAGATTTTAATAAAGAAATAAGACTTTAAATATTAGTTTCAAGTTAGACTTTAGGAAAGTTTTAAGCAGATTTAATGTTTATTTATATTTTAAATAGTTCCTTCCCACAGTAACGATAGCATTGTTTGTCAATGTGATTAGTACTGTTACTTAATTTAAATCTCTAATGCAGTTATCTGGGAAGTTAATTAAGACAATAGATTATAAAAGACAATATTCATAATTCATCGCTTATCTGTTTACCAACTTTAATTTACTCAACTTCTCCTAAGTAAGTATTTCTCACAAGTTCTAATTTTTAAACTTTTGTGCTCGTTCTGAGAACTGAGCATAACAAATAGATGTCTCGGGTTGCATATCGCAATCTCGACGTCAGCAGGTATGATTAAAATACATTAAAAAACGATGCGCTGACTCCACTCCAGTTTTTAAAACGAGTAGTTACACAAGTACCACTAAACTGTGAGAACCAAGATATTACCCGACCGGATGAGAGGGCGCAGAACATACGTAAAGCTCCCTTCTTCGGTGCGCCAACGCAACGCGGCCGCGTTACCTCGCAGACCGCGCTTTCATAAGCTCGACCACTCTTCAAAATTACATACAACTACACAATATAACACTTACCTTCTACACCGTCGATTTTGGCGGCCAGAGTCGACAGCAGAACGCCGATCGTCAGCAAAGTAATCCCATAATCCGGTATAAAGTTTCTCGACCACATCTTGTAGCACAACATTCACACATGGATCACACACATTTGTTTTACTCCTTCTGTGTCGTTTAAGCACTAAAAAATCAACACTCACGGAACTAAATGTAAGAACTGACACTTCATTTTGTTTTTGAACTGTTGTTACGTCGAAAACATTGATGTATTGGTCATTTTAGCGGTAAAACACGTTCAAACGAAACGTAAAGCCCGGTAGGATCATGCGCAGCCGCGTCCTGCTCGCATCTGACGGCTTTGTTCGTAAATACACAGCGTACGGTAAATCAAAATGGCGGCGCCCGCCCTGGTGTGCGTGTGCGCAGCCCAAAACAATGAGTATTATCCCTTTTGATGCGTTTAATTTTTATAAGCTAGTAGTATGTATCGTATAATGCCTTAATAGTTACAATTTAAGTTATAAGTATATCGGTTTTCCGCGGGAAAACCGTGAGAACGCCGTTACGCACACATTCAAAGATACGCGAAGGAATGTTGATTCAATGGAGAAATCAAGCGATTCAACAGCGCTCGGCTATTGCAGCCAATGGTGAGCTTTCGAACTTTGTAGTTTTACAGCCATAACAGAGATGGCGCTGATCAAATAAATTGAGCAAAGTTAGGAGAATTTTAAAAAGCTCTTTTATTTTTAAAATAATTATTTAAAATTTAATGAGCAACATTTTTATCGGATGATATAATCAAAGATTCAAACCAAAATCTCCTTGATGGTATCATAAAATATTTGATCAATACTTAGGTTGCTACGCACGTACCACTAAGGTGCGAAAGTCGATCAAAATATAAAAAAGGTGATTTAATAGAAATTATTATTAAAAATGGCACTATGCTATCAAAAACATCCATTTGAAATAGAAACCGAAGATCGTTTAACTACTATTAACACGAAAATATTTGAAATTAAGAAGAAAATTCAATTGTCAGGTTTGTATGTGTTAACATTGATAATTAATAGATGTTTTTATTCTACGTTTCTAATCTTTATTCTTTACACATAAACAATATAATTTATATCACGTTTTAACTTGAACACTAACTTTAAGCTCTCCCAACATAATTCGTGAATATTTGTTTGTTTGTTGTTGTTATTGTTGTTGTTGTTTGACTCTTTCATGAATAAACTACTAGTCGAATTTCGCTCGCACACATATAGTTCATAACATAAATTAATACACAGGATAATCATTACCTTACGTGACGTTACCATCACGTGACGGAAGCGGGCGAAGCCACGGAATTATTCTAGTCTTCTTTTTCTTCTTTTTCATATAGAAATGATTGTTTGTCTGTATGTCCTTTATAGAATCGCAAACTATTCATTTGATCATGTGATGATCTTTAGCAAAGTCAAATTCATGAGCTCGCTAAGGTTTCTGGTGTTTTTTTTTTGATGGCGCGCAGAGTACAGCTAGTTATTTCATAAATATTCTATCAGCAGAAAAAGAGACAGTATGTAGGTCCGTTAGTTTATTCATATGGTTTTGAAATTAACGATTTCATTTCATATTCTGAATGTAGAAGGTCAAAGAAAGTCCCACTATGAAGAAAACGAAGCAGAGAAAAAACAAAACAATGATTTAATTGACACTCTTAAAAAGGAGATACGCGTACGTATCGATGAATTGACACAAGCGAAGGAGATCATTGGGGAAGAGGAAGTTCAGGTCAAGAAGTACTTGAACGAAGTATGTCCTGTCGGCAATAAAGGCGCAGATCTGGTAGGAGTCAAACATAAATATCCGCGAAAAGTTAAAATAGAAAACGAGCATGGAGTCCGTTTCATAGTAAGCGGTCACTACCGGTCACATGTGTAAGCAACTTTATGTAGAACAGGGGTTCTGTCTAAAGTCAATCATAGGAGCGTTACTACTTCCAAGTACTGAGACGGTCGCCTCATATAAAAAAGAGGCGGCCACCAAGCTTACACCGAAACGAAAAAACTGCGTTACGCTAGAAATAAGTGTGACCAGGTACTCACCGGACGAACTATACTGGTTGTTCATCTGGTAACGTATGTAAAAATACTAAAAGTAATAAGTAGTGGTACTCCAGTGTTTTGAATACTACAAGCACTTATCTTCATCGTAGTGATACACTCGAATGTTACTCAGTGTTTTGGTACTGCAGTGTTTTGAATACTACAAGCACTAATCTTAATTGTAGTGATACACTCGAATGTAGGCTTACAATATAATTATTTAATAACATACACTTAATCATGATATACTTCATGTGATGATATGTCTTGCTTATTTTACAGATAATTCACAATCTAGATCTAAAAGTAATAGAGCAGCGAAAGATGCTAGATTTGTTGAAGTACGAAAGAAGAAGCAAAAAGAACAAGCTAAAAGACCTGGAAAATGAGTACGAGAAGCTACTTATTGAGAGCACTAAGAGTGCTTTAGTCAAGTCTAAGATATCGACTAGAGCTAGAAAGGTAAGGATCTCCGCGAGCGACGATGCCCAAAGGACCCACCGTTCCGGGAGATACGCCGTCGGAGGCATCACAAGAGGATAGGGAGGGGGGAAGGGGGATAAACTGGCTCTCAGGTGCACTAACGAAACACGACGAGTCGTTATTAACGCTAGATTCCGACCTGAGGGTGGTAGCTAGCCAGGCAGATCCAGTGAAGGGATCTTACCACCAAGCGGGACACCTTTTGGAATTACGCCAGGCGGTGCCAAACCCAGCGACCAGTGGGACCGTCGCAGTAAGTGTTAAGTGCCAAATTAGACGCTGCTGCCCATCTACCTGATGGTAACCCTTAGACGCCTTCTACGACACCCACGGGTAGGAATGGGGTGGTCTATTCTATGGCGCCAGAGCCACACGGCTAGAAAGGTAAGGTAATTAGAGTAGGAAAAAGTAAAAGTGGAAAAATTATTAAAAATGAAACCTACTAATGGATGAAAGGAGCATGTGTAAGCAGTGCCGGATGTGGTAACACATAGCAAGTGTAGCAAATGCTACGTGTCCCGCGACTTAAGGGGCCCCGCGGTCCAACACTTACTAAGTATTTATATTTTAGGTACTATCTTTGCTATCCTGAAAATCTTAAACTGAAAGGAGTACATATAGAAAATGACATCTCTAAATTTTCCCAGATTGAAAAGTTTACTAGTAACAGTTTTGTTTTATTCATTACCCTTACTTAAGGCAAACTATGGGCCACTTGTCAGAATTTGCTACAGGCCGCGCTGGCTTAATCCAGCACTGTGTTAACCAAAGTTATATTGATTTTACGACTTGGAAACTCTTACACAACATAGAAGATATAATAGATCAAAGTAATTATGTAAATACCTAATAATAATAAATATTTTTAGCACGTGTCTCATTTAGAAAACGAGATTCATAAAGTTCTTATACAATGGACTGAAGCAGAACTAGTCAAGAAGAAATATTCGTCTATTAGGTATGTATTAGCAAATAATGTCACTAATTTACGATGATAATTACTTATTTGACGACAATTAAGTGGCGATTCGCTGGGTTTCTTGTCGGATCTTCTCAGGTGACTTTTTCTTTTGAATCCATATGTTTCTTTTATTCATTCATATTTTTTACTTTGATAGAAATCATAAAGAAAATTCATTTCCATCTCCACCTTCGTGAAGATATGATTATCTTTCACAGGCAAGCGCTGGTCGAAGATTCTGTGAAATTCGAAAGCTCTTTGTCAGGCATTGAACGGCTCTTAGAGAAGCAAAGAGAGGAAATAAAAAAACTGGAGGTAATATTTTATAAGGCTCGAAAAAGTGCACTTGTTCCAGCGCCAATTAGGGTGGATCCATTTAAATGAAAACTTAATTCAATTTAATAACTATTCCGTAGTAATTTAGAGATAATAATCACAATACTTAGTTACCATACGCTCTGATAAAAGCTATTGTAGAATGTACCTACACACTGGCCAGTCTGGATATTTAAATAATTTAAGGAATTAAATAATGGTCTTCTATAACATTAGTCCTCCTATTGAGGAAGTTTTGTAGCCGCCTTTAAAAATATCGGGTAGGATTAGGTAGTTGCAACATTTTTGGGTGTGAACTTTGACACGTGTGTGTGATCGGATATACGTGCGCGCGCGCACGACGCCGCGCGCGGTAATGAGTATCCGACTACTCTTACTACTACTACTACTACTACTACTTACTACGTAATAGCAATTACAGGGGGCAAAGCTGCCGGGAATAACGTAGTATTTCTACAATATTACTATAATTAACGTATATATTATTAGTAACAAAACGTTAACCTACCAATCCACAGTACGTGCGCGAAGAAGCCGCGGACATGCGTATCCGTGCGACCGCGGCGACGGCGGCGGAGGCTGCGCGCGCGCACGACGCCGAGCACGCGCGCGCAGCCGAGCGCGCCTACTTCGCGCAGCGGTTCGACGAGCGGAAACGCGAGCTCGAGAAGCTGGAGAAACGGATATTTCCTCCTGCTTGTAAGATTAAGCTTTAATTGATATTTAAACATGAAATTATTATAAGATGAAATAACCCGACAGGTAAAACTATTTTTTTTATTTATAAGATTGAAATAACAAGCGAACAGGTTATCCAATGGTAAGCGTGTAGTCTTCCTGTGTATGTTAACTGCCGCCCAAAGAGATTTCTAGGCCACTTCATACAGACTAAGGCATCTTTTTGAAGACAAGCGTAGGTAGGTTGCCACTCATAAAGACTAAGATGGTCGCCTCATATAAAAGTGAGCCGGAAACCACACTCCCCACCGAAGCCCTATTGCTTCACGCTAGAAATAGGTGCAGCAGTGGTATCTTCCCAATCGAACTACACTAGTTCTACCATATGGTATATTGCATACATATGTATGTCCACGGTAGTTCCCTCTTACCAGCAGGACTCCTTACCCTTTGCTATTTCAATCTCAAAAAAAGATAAGACCTATTTAAACCATGTGTACGATAACTGTGTAAGTTACATATATAGTAAATTTACATAACGATATATTCCAGTAAGACCAGTCCGTCAAGAGTCAAGGTCTACTGAGGGTGAAGCCGTAACTGAGGAGACATCCGCCGTCACTCAAATGGAAAACATCTTCCAGAGACTCATGAAGCTTACTGGTATGACGTTTAGTCAGTATGAATGTCTGTCACCACCGTTTCACTTAGTTCCTTCCTTTCATACACCATATTTTTTTAACAAAATATCGGTATCTCCACAACTTAAAATAAAATTATTTAAGCAATTTCCAAAAAAAATCCTTTATTTTTCCACTCCCTACGATTTTTTAATATTAACTTTCACTTAACTCTTAAACCTAAAAACTTAGCTAACTCAGATAATATTAACCAAAGTATAAAAGTAATTCAACCTTATTACGTAAAATTTTAAGCTCTACACATTTCATGAGAACTTTTTCATTTAATTATTACCGTTTTCGAGTTATTGCGAAAAAATGCTTATGACATTTTATTCAACCATTGAGCGTTGCCCGCACGATAATCTTCACACATTGTTTTTGTCTCATTAAAACTATACAAATATCATTGCACCAAAATGCTAAGTTGAGAGCCTAAATTACGATTTTAGACCTTATTTGGCTGGACTACAATATTGGTTACATATAAGCCATGTTGCATTGCTTTGCAGGCAGCTACAACAACAGGAAACAACTAATAGCAATTATAAAGTTTCATCATACCTTTCGCAGTTGCAAATACCTACAGGAAACAACTAATGGCACTTGAAAATAAACATCACCCACGTCATGTTTCATGATAAACAAATCTATTTTCAAGAAGTGTAAGTCTTATATACCCTACAAAATAAAACAATTTAATGTGAAATCCTGACTAAGGCTGCCCGTATAAAATTGCGAGGACCTTAAAACAGAAATGAAGTCCTAAAAATACCTCCTTGTCTTTGGCGAGGAATAAAAAAAACTAATGGCACTTAAACAGCTTACCATACCTCTGCTTCCAGGAGTAACAGACGCAGAGGAAGTGTTCGACCGGTTCCGTGCCCAGCGCGAGACGTCTAAGCGGCTGAACTTCCTGCAGCAGAGCACGGAGGAGGAGAAACTGCAGCTCGAGCAGACGCAGACCACGCTCATGGCGGAGCTCGAGGGGTACAAGTTCGCCTCCGTCAAGGATAAGGATGAGTATGATTCGCACTTTATTTTCCTTAATATATTTGTCCTGCAGCAGAGCACGGAGGAGGAGAAGCTGCAGCTCGAGCAGACTCAGACAACGCTCATGGCGGAGCTCGAGGGGTACAAGTTCGCCTCCGTCAAGGATAAGGATGAGTATGATTCTCACTTTATTTTCCTTAATATATTTGTCCTGCAGAAGAGCACTGAGGAGGAGAAGCTGCAACTCGAGCAGACGCAGACAACGCTCATGGCGGAGCTCGAGGGATACAAGTTCGCCTCCGTCAAGGATAAGGATGAGTACGGTTATCACTTTGTTTTATTTTCTTTAAGATATTTGTCCTGCAGCAGAGCACAGAGGAGGAGAAACTGCAGCTCGAGCAGTCGAAGACAACGGTCATGACAAAGCTCGAGGGTTACAAGTTCGCCTCCGTCAAGGATAAGGATAAGTACGGTTCTCATTTTATTTTCCTTATGATATTTGTCCTGCAGCAGAGCACTGAGGAGGAGAAGCTGCAGCTCTGGCAGACGCAGACCACGCTCATGGCGGAGCTCGAGGGGAACAAGTTCGCCTCCGTCAAGGACAAGGATGAGTACGGTTCTCACTGTATTTTATTTTCCTTATGATATTTGTCCTGCAGCAGAGCACGGAGGAGGAGAAGCTGCAGCTCGGGCAGACGCAGACCACGCTCATGGCGGAGCTCGAGGGGTACAAGTTCACCTCCGTCAAGGATAAGGACGAGTTTGATTCTTTAGTTTTTCAAATAAATCTCTATGATATTTGTTGACGTAATATATCAACTAATATTGTCGTGGAATTTATATATTTTGATATGTAACGGACACACGCGATAGGGGACAAAATATCTAAGCAAAGACGCAAATTATGAGTAGATAGATACCCGTTACACATAAAAATGTCGATGTGAAGTCGAAGGGTTGCGATAGCATTTGAGTACATTTTATATGACAAGGTAGAAAATGAACAAACAGTGCTCCAACTGGTAGTCAATACCCACGGACATCTGTTAACAATTTGATATATAACAAGTTTTCTATTTGAAATCAGTCACAAATTCGTTGCTGCTCTCAAGGACATCGATGGTCATTTCATAGAAAAGTGATCTAGCAACCACACCCTTCCTTTGGAACGCAAGAATCACTTCACGCTTGAAAATAAATGTGGCAGTGGATACTCCCAGGTCGAACTACACTGGTTCTATCACCTGCTTTTCACAATTTTTTACCTCCAAAAAATAAGGAACTAATTTTATTTATTTGTGACATATCAATTTAACACCAAAGGGGCCAGGATCAAATAACGGAATTGAAGCAGGAGATTGAAGAAGAAGAGAAAGTTTACTCGGAGCTGGAGAAGCAAATGGAGGAGATTGACAACTTCCTGCTGGAGATCAAACGATTGCTGTATGAATTATGCAAGCTTCTCGATGTGAGTTCTCTATCAAATTTTTATTAAGTTCTTTATCAAGTCTATGAAAAGATTAAAGAAGGATGTGGCACTGATTTCAGACTGCTGCTGCGGATTCATTTCTGCTTCTGAAAACTAAAAATATCTAGGTATATAGACTAGGCAGTAACAGATTTGTTTTTATAAGATTCAAGTAACAAACGAGCATGCACTACACTTGATGGCAAGTGGCCTCTGCCGTCTACATCTCTAAGCAACTTCATAAAGAACAAGGGTTTCATCTAAAGTCAATCATAGATACGTTACTACTGCCGGGGTCACGAAAGTTATATGAAAGTGAGTCGGACACCACAACATTCCACCGAAATGCAAGAATTGTTTCACGTAAGAACAATGTGTTGTGGTGGTTTCTCTTGGATTTAACCATATCTATTTCTTAAATGTCAGTGATATTTATAGACAGCAGTCACCAATTACTATCAGATAGCATGCTTGTTTGTTACTTCTAAATTACAGAAAAAAATGTGCGGCACTCGAGGACTGCCGCGGTAAAGCTATTGCAAAGATTTTTTTTATAAACTTATGCAATTATATTTATTAATTTATGCAGTATTTTTTTCTTTGATATTAATTCAAGTTTTTATCTTTGATACCATATACTTTTACACAAACAGCTGCTTACATATTCGTCCGATTTCCGAGCAGCTCGTCTCGATCCGTGCGAGCTCCGTACTATAGTACCATATACATACACATTAAGCGAACGCTCGGCCGCGCTACATGGTAGGCGGAGTGTGTTAGGTTTTTTCGTTACGGAATATCTTGATTCGGTCGCCGCGCTCAAAGCCCGCGATAAAAGTTATGCAATAGCTTAAAACTCCACGATTATAATTAAGACCTGTATTTCTAGGTGATCCCAGAACCACCAATGCCGGAGTGGACGGCCGAAGCTCGAGACATCCAGGAGATAATCCAAGTGCTCTCTACACGGTTCGAGCACGCACGCACCAGGGTCTTGATCATCAACGAAAAGCAGAGAGACCCCGCTGTCATTGTGGTGCCATCTAGTGTGAGTTTAGGAAACTAGTTTATACTAGGTTATTCCCGGTATCCTAAGTTGTCTATGTATGTGTTAATCTAGACTAGGAGTCGGCAAGTCGTCCCTGTAATTCCGGGATCAGAATAGGGCTACGGTATCCCCTGCCTATCGAAAGAGGCGACTAAAAGGGGCTTCCGGGGTTGCAGGCGGCTAGAGTGGGAGCTTGAACCGTCCAACCAGGCGATCCCGGAAAGGACGGCGGTATATATGGTCGCATACTGTCGTAAAGACTAGACGGAGCGGTGGGCCCCGCCGCCCATCTGAGAGGAACCCTGCGTCGCTCCCACGGCGTCGGGTACATTTTGAAGGTTTCCCCCTCAAGAACAAAAAAGAAAAAAAAAGGTTATCTAAAGGTTAAGGTCCAAAAAAACCTAATAACGATAAGTTTATGTTGCTTTCAAATTATTTAATAAACCAATTGTTAAATATAAATGAGATTATTGTTGTTAACTTGGCAATCCTAGAAGCGTCAATCCGTGGTCTGCGGACCGCGGTCCACCTGTTGCTGACCGCCGATGTAGACCGATAGTTTTTACGTGAAATCGTAAAAAACACATACATCCTAACAAATTTTCGTATTTATAATAGGCATACTAGCTTTTACCCGCGGGTTCGCTAGCGTAGAAGACTAGATTTTCAATTTTGACAAAACGTCTACAATTTTTTTTAATAAGATTTTTTTTTTAATAAAAGTATTCTATATTGTTTCTATTACCTCTAAGAATATGTGCACAAAGTTACATGATAATGGGTTGAGTAATTTTGGCGTGAAAGCGTAACAAACAAACATACACTCACATTTTTAATATTACGTGGGCTGGTACAGAAAGAGAGATAAGATGCGACACTTTTTTTTTATTATTCATCTGACTAAAGTAGCAAACAAGCATACAGTCCGACTGATGGTAAGTGGTCACTGCCGCCCATGGACATCTGTAATCAACTTCATACAGAACATGGGTTCCATCTGAAGTCGATCTCAGATGCGTTGCTACTCCCGAGGACTATGATGGTCGCCTCGTGTGAAAGTGTGCCGGTGTGAAAGTATTATATCTAAAGATAGAGATTGCAGAAACTTGTAACCATTTTTCAACCTTTATCATTACAAAATAGTTAAGCGCTACTGATTTAAAGTGTTAAGTAGATAGCCACGGGGCTTTCCTACTTAGTCTTCAGAGATAAGAACCCGTCTGTGGCGTCTTATCTGATTTAGGACACCAACCCTTTTCGGTGTTGACTATAAATTAATTGTATCACTTGATTTGCTACTTTAATCTTAGAAACAGCGCATTACATTTAAAGTAGGTAAATTATGATTTAAGTTATTCTTAGTTTTTTTTAAGTAAATATCGAGCATGCTGTCAAAACATGTTAAAAACATGAACATCTTTAAGAATTCCATGTAGAACATAACTTCTAATTAAACCAATCACAGAGGTTGAGATGCATAACATCCTGAGCATGGAAATGGGGTAGGTTGTTTTTTTTTTTGAAAAAATAAAATATAAATGTGGCGGTGGTAGATGCATGGGCGAAGCATATAGGTACTGAAATGAAATGTCTTTATTTTACATAGGCCTTCGGGAGCGCTTACAAATTGTCAGTTACATTTATATATTTTTTTTTACACTACCACCGGATCGGAACTACTATGTTACGTGTGTATGTACGTTCTACTATGCTATGTGTACGAATGTTAATATTTTTACCATTTCGAGAATGGTTTAGAGGGCTGAACCCTCTAAACCATCCCCCTGAATAGGTCTATGATTCTAGGTTCGATTCACGGTCAAGCAGATGCCTATGAATTACACAAGCATTTTTTTTTAATTTATGCATGTGGTGTGTGTGTGTGTGTGTGCGTGTGACGAAGTGTGCACGAAGAAGCGGGCGCAATCCTAAGTCAATCACATGTGCGTTGCCACTCCCGAGGACTATGATAATCGCCTCATATAAAAGAGTGCCGCCATCCCCTCCCATCGAAACGCAAGAAATAGGCGGTGGTACTTCCGCGGTCAAACTACACTGGTTCTATCACCCGGTGTGTGTGTCTAAATTTCCTCTTCCAAGCTAATGCATTTTTTTGTTTCCCAGTCGGCGAGCCGCGCGGCGTCGGTGGCGGGCGTGAGCGCGCACAGCCACAGCACGCAGCGCGACGAGCGGCTGCCCAGCTACCGCGACCTGGTGCAGCGCGAGCCCATCAAGCCGCCGCGTGAGAACTCTTATTTATGTATTTTTATTTAGCTATTTACTCAAAACTTAGGCCCGAACTCCACCAAAGCGGAGATGAGACGAGCGCATCCTAGCGCCGGCCTGAGGACTATCGAGGCAATTCGTCCGAGAAGGAAACCTTCAAAAGGTACACGACGCCGTGGCAGCGACGCAGGGTTATATGTGATTTTTACCGCACTAAAACGGGGGGTTTTAGTGCGGTGACCGTCCACCAATTCGCACTTGGCCAGCGCGGTGGACTATGGCCTAAAAACTCTCTCATTCTGAGAGGAGACCCGTGCCCAGCAGTGGGCCAATAATGGGTTGATGAGACCGTCCTCGGCGCTACAAAGAGGACTCCGGGATCTCCAAAGGAACGCAACCGGAGTCCTATGAGCGCGTTACCCCATCGGGCTTCTCACTGATGGGCGGCTGGGCCCACCGCTCCATCTGGTCTTTACCACGGTATCCGACCACATATACGGCCGTCCTTCGCGGGGTCGCCTGACCGAACAGTTCAAGCATCCCACTCTAGCCGTTCGCAACCCCGGAAGCCACCTTTTAGTCGCCTGTTACGACAGGCAGGAAATACCGTAGCCCTAATTCCAGAACTACAGGAACAAATACTTATTACCTACGTGTTAAAATGTATCAATTCCGCGACAATATTAGTTTAAATCATAAATTCCGCTCACCCAGATGGTCGTCTACATTCGGCAACATACCTAAATATCTGTAATGCAAAATAAATTCCTGTAAAGCAACGTTTTAAAGTATTTTCGTCCCATTTTCAGCTTCTGAAGACGAAGAGGATATTCCTTCCCGTTGTTACCTGAAGAGACAGGCGCAGCTCATAGTGGACACTAAATGCCGACGGAAAGGGTTCCGTACGCCTTACCCCAGGAAATAAACAAGATCCTCTAAAAAAATAATTTTCTTTTGAAATAAACTTTATTTTCTTCTTGAAATATTTTTTATAATTTACAACACAAGCATAACATCTTTGTTAAGGAGGTTCCGACAACAGCGGTCAGCGAAATTTCTCTAAAAATTTCAGTTCCCTAAGCTAAAAGCCGGACTAGGAATCATATAATTCGAAATCAGTAACAAAAAAGATCTAGGTCTTAAGATTTTTTCTCCACGCTAATGCGGTCTCAGTCTCTTGCCTAGCTAAAACTAGAATACGTCCATACATTCCACACACGTAAAACTAAAATCAAAGCTGAGAAAGTGGAAAACATTGCAAGAAAACCGACACAAAAAATCTAAGATTTTTCATCATTTTGTACTTGGCTAGGGCGGTAGACTCACTCACCCTTAAACTCCTCTCACTCTAAGAAAAGTCCGGCACCATGATCATATGCTGACGATAAAACCAATTAACAGATCTTGATATAGTGAATTTAATAAACATGTTAGTGCAATAAATAATTATATAGTATCCATTTTGGCCAAAAAACCCTTTTTTAAATAAATCCATAAATAACTTAACCTATTTTTAAATACCTACGTAATTGTTTAATATGCACCAAAATACAAAAAAAGTACTTATTTTACTAAACAAAATGTCAAAATGTCAACGTGCTTTCATTTCATGACAATTTGGATACAATTTACATAGTATTAATATAATTTTACCATATTTGAGACGATTTTACATTCATAATGTTTACGCCATACAAGAATTCGTACTTACAGCTAGTATGTTCTATGAACCCTCGGGTCATCAATAAGACGGTAGACCAAGCGATGCAGAGAGCACACATCGATCCACATGCAGGTAACTTAAAAAAAACGTGCGACACTCGGGGACTGCGGCGGTAAAGCTATTGCATAGCATTTTTTATCGACTTATGCAATTATAATTATTAATTTATGCAGTATTTTTTTATATTAATTCAAGTCTTTTTCTTTGGTAATATATTCTTTCTTACAAGCAGCTGTTAACATATTCGTCCGTTGGGTGGAGTGTTAGGTTTTTTCGTTACGGAATTTCCTGATTCGTTCGCGATTATTCGTTCGACGATAATAAAAAATTTAGGTTACAACGTTAAAAATTACAAAAAATGCGAGTTTATTTTCATAACATTGAAAGATGTCTGCAAAAACGCATGCAGTCCACCTGATAGTAAGTGGTCACTGCAGCTAACGACCGTCTATAAGCAAGTTCATATACGACAGAATTTCTATCTGAAGTCAATCCCAGATACATCGCTACTCCAGAAGTGTAAGATAGTCACGTAATATGTCAATGAGCTGATCACACATGCCTTGATACTTCCAATAACTAACATTAACGCTTCAAATCAAAGTGAGATTTATTTTAACATCATACGTGCCATAGGTATAGGAACTTTTAATTAGGAAGCTGACAGCCAACGACGATGATCAGACAAACTATTGCTCCCTATTGCTAGTGTGAGCTCTCTTAACATTTCACCCAATAAAGTTGTCTTTATCATAGAAATGCCACCTACTCAAAGGCTAGAATCCTTCCAACCGTCCTTATACGCACCGCATGTGGACATCACCCGCGCAAGATTGGGATTCGGCAGAGTGGGACTCCGAATTATTAACAGAGACCTTCACTCGCCAGATTATTTGGAGCAACTTCAAGCCTTGCATACCATATTGGATCAGGTAATACTTCTATTATTAAAATTCTCGTGTCACAGTTTTTGTTGCCATACTCCTCCGAAACGGCTTGACCGATTTTTACCAAATTTTATATGCTTATTCAGTAAGTCTGAGAATCGGCCAACATCTATTTTTCATACCCCTTAAGGGTTGTCCACCCTAAACATTTTTTTTATTTTTTATATGGCAAAACAACGTTTGTCGGGACAGCTAGTTTTTTAATAAAAATGATAGAAAAATAAGATAGGGTATTAGTGTTTCTCAGAAAACATCGCTTCTGAAATAAAACTTCTGTAGCAAACTTCTGGAATAAAATTCTCCATTTTTATTTCGATTTAAATTCATTTGTAAACTTACGTAAAAAGTAATGAGTTATATCAAGCTCTTCTACAATTTTTAAAGGTGATAAAACCAATACTTCAACCAGGGATGTCCCACCGCTACATCTATTTCTAACATACGTATGAGCCAACTATTTTAGTCCCCAAAAGTGATAACGCATCGTTATTTGCTACAGTTAGAACCGCTATCCTAGATGAAGTTGTTAACGAATGTAAATAGGTGGAATTGATCTTAAATCCTACTCACGTTTTAAGAAGACTAATATTATACAGCCATTTGAGCCGATAATTAGCCGCCTCACACTGGCGAGCCAAGGAGAGTTTTCCTCTAAAGTATATAATTATTTCATAAGACTTTAATAATAAATGCGTTCCTAGTCTCATACTAATCTTTCACCTCATACCAGGTACAAATATCAGAAAATGCAATGTGCCTTATCAACTTGCAAGTCGTTTACCGTCTAATAGACTTAATGATGAGCAGAGACCCTGTCGTTAAAGAAAAGGTGTGCATAATCCTTACCCATTTAGCTAACTACTACCAAGGAAGAAAGAGAATATTGTCACGGCCGCAACTTATTGAAAACCTCATCTGGCTTATTATGAGAGAACGCAGAGAGATACGATACGCTGCTGCCTACACTTTGAGAACACTTACAAGAGATCGGTGCTCACACGAAGTCATTCTAGCTCAAGATAAAATTATTGAAAACTTGTTGAAAATGGTCAAAAACGACCACACTGGTATCGTGCTACTGCACCTTAAGACATTAGAATCCTTATTCGAATGGGATCAAGTCAAACCGCTGAAAGCGAATGCCTTCCAAATAATGTTGGCGCTCTTCAAAAATTCCGACCCTAGAATAGTTTGCGCAGCAATGGAATGCATGATGCAGCTTTGTAAACACGACGTGGGGAAGAAACTCGCAGACGACTACGACCTGACGAACCTGTTGAGGCCTTACTTGCTGAACATGTCCTTGGAGGTCAGGATTAGCGCTGTCGGCCTGATGTGTTACACGACATTGACCACTCGGTCGAAATGGCGTGCAAAGGAATTTTGCGACGAATTAACCAGGAATCTGGTTCACTTGTGTCACTGTCCAAACAGTCCATTACTGCAATTGCGATCAATGCAAGTGCTGATCAACCTGTGCGACTGTCCGGACATACGGCGCCACATGAAGAGGCATTTAGATGGAAAAGTGAACAAGATACGTATCCGGACGCATGAGGAATGGGACGGGACTAGTGAAACTACCAGCTACGGGCTGGCCACTGGACACAACTACCGAACGATGTGCATTGAACGAGTAGAGACAATCAAAAATGATTACGGGGACAATGCAAAAGTCGTAAACGTTCATAGTTATTTATCAAAAGTGCAGGAAGTCAAACGGAACTTGCTATACGCTATACACTGGAAACCGTATAAACACTAAAGAATGATTATATGACATCTGGACATACATAAAATAACTTTAGGATTAAGATGATGCAATCCGATTTTTTTAGAAACTGATTTCAATAAACCTAATATCAATAATAATCATCAATCAAAAGTGATGATAAAGATAAGCTATTGTTTTTTGGAAATTTATTATAAAATATTTTATATTTGGAGGTTTTTATACATTAATGTTAGAAGTTTTGTGATTAGTCCAAATCAATAAATTGTTTAAGTTTAGTTCTAAACGTGTGGTTTATTTCATTGATCAATAATAATTCGTGATATTTTTTTTAATCTTACCAAATTAATTTTCTTGTACTTGGTAGGTATCGTTTTTTACTTTAAATATATTTTGTTTCCGTTCTATAATAATTTCCATTCTATAGTAGATATCAATATAGATTTATGAAATAAACAAAAATCTAAAATTATTAGTCTTCCCCCACTATAATATGCATGTATTATACATACAAACCTTCCTCTTGAATCACTCTTTCGATTAAAGAAAATGCATTAAAATCCGTTGCGTAGTTTTAAAATAAGCATACATATGGACAGACAAAGCCGAAAGTGACTTTGTTTCATACTATGTAGTGATAACAAACAATATACTTATATACCTATAGTCCGCCGTGTAACCTAATCATATACGTCCGCCGTGTTTTAGCAGTCACTGCATCTGATACGTTGGTCCCCTCAGTGGGTTGATGTTCTGCCTCCTGGAAGACACTGCTACTCAGCTCCTGGATTTGTTCCATACTCATCAGCTAATACATTAATACAGTGATTACTATACTACACCAGACGACAAGAACTGCTTGCACTAAACGCAATCCGTATAATGTGTAATACAATTATGTATGCATTATAAATTACTGGGAATAACTTATTTTCCCACCGTAAAAATTAGCTCCCTACCTAATTTTATGAAAATCACTTCAGCCGTTTAGACGTGAATAAGTAACAAACATACAGACTCACAAACTGTCGCCTTTATAATATTAGTATGGTGATTAGTATGATTATCATAATTATACAGTGCTGAATTAATTCGGCAGAATTTATTTGCTTCAATTCACAAGTCTATTTATCTGGTGTTTTTGTCTTTAAGTATCACTGTTAACTTCTCATCGACTTAAAACTTATACATGTACCTTCAGTTTCATATTTAAAAAGTGATAACAGATTATGCCAACAAATTCTTATATATTAAGCACTACTTGTTACTATAATATTGTAAATGTCTTCAAAATATCTTTTATCAACTCAATTATTATGTGACTATGTCAAGAACCACGCTTTTTTTAAAACATAAATAAAAGGTAACTGACATAAAAATAAGTTTTGACTACCCTCCAAATCAACTAGCAGCCTTGGACTTCCATTATTTTCATAAATCTTCATATAGGTACCCACCCACCCGCATACTTTCATTTATAAAAAAACACTGACAGATAAGTTTAAATTTTTTATAAATAAAACAATATTTTTTATAATAAGCACGTTTATTGTTCAGACCTACATACATTATTCGTTTGTATAATTAATTGAGCTACATTTGGTTTATAATACGCGACATTTTGTGCCTCTTGGCCAACTTAAAGCTATGGAATCAGTCGGTTACACTAAGATACATCATTCATACATTATTTTTTCATATAAATTGTAGCCTACGACATAATACACTTTCTTTAGGGGATTTATCGTTACAAAAATCAATAACTTTTGAATTTTACAGTATTAATGTTATAAGTTAGTTGAATTCAAATTAGGAATAACAAATACCAAAAATAAAACGTAATATCAATACAATATTTAATATGATGTGAAATTATTGCCATGTCTAAAATACCCTAAAAAAAGTATATTCGAAATAATACGTACACGAACCTATACATCGAAGACGTATATAACTAACTCTAACATTATCTATGTTTGTGAATGTTTATATATTGTATTTGAAACAAGAGACAGGACTATGTTTCATACTTCCTGTTATGTCCAGAATGCATTTGTTACGCCAGATAAGTGTTACAATAAATATGTGCGTGGACTTTACATTATACTTCTTTAAGTTCCGAGAAAACGCATGAACATCTTTGAAAACTCATTAAAAACACAAGCACAATTATTTTTTCTAAGATTTCTATAAGGTTACATGTATCATTAAATTATTAAAATACTCTAAATATTATTGCAATTACGATATTAATTTAGTACATTTTTGTGCTTATATTTAAAGGTACGTATATGATATATGCTTGTGTATCTAAAGACCGCCAATCACCTTAATATGGCACTCAAACTAATGATTATTTGGTAATTAAATTATCTGAACGTGTTTGGCACAAGCCACTAGCAAATATTTTTTTACCATGAGCTCTGCCCACCCGCTAATCGTATTTTACAAATAATAAAATAGCGAACAAACATGCTTGAGCTGATAGTAACTGTCCACTGCCAGCCATGGATAGCTTATAAGCATCTATTTTCTATGAAATTAATTACAGAAGTCCATGGGCGGTAGTAACCACTTACAATCATATAGTCACAGGATCGTTTGCTATTTTTATTGATTAAAAAACTGACAGTAACTGTCCACTGCCACGTGGCCATGGATACCTTATAAGCATCTGGTTTCTATGAAATTAATTACAAAAGTCCATGGGTAGTAGTAATCACTTACCATCATGTGGTCACATGGTCGTTCGCTATTTCTATTTCTATTGATTAAAAAATACATAAAAAATGTGTAAGTTCTTTTGTTGTAGGTTGGGTGGAGGTTTGAGTAAGCATTTCCTTATGTTAACTATTACATTATTTACTTATAGTGGAATTGCTGATGGAAAGTATAAATTTGCCTATTTGCACCATTTTATGCGCTATGTATATCCGTTTCATGAATAAAAAATAAACAAATTAATTAAATTTTCATACAATCATATTGTCTCATTTCTGAGTTCTTAAAGTCACGACTATTCGAATCGTGTCTCACATTAAAATATATTTATTACAGTATATAATTGTTACATTGACATATTGAACAACATAAGATTAATAGTAAAAAAAATATTCAGTGCTCCTGAAATAGCTTCATTCGAAAAATAAAATGTAATACATATAACAAAATAATTATTAACTTATTCTCCATAAATAATCACAGCATACTTTGGAATATTATAACATATTAAAAAAATATTAACATATAAAAGGCCCAACTTATACATAATATAAGGAACCTATATGGCAACATATATTATAATATTATAATTTGTACGATATGTCTACATATAATGTACTGCTTATAAAAATATCAAGTACTTTGTCTCGTTATAACTCTAATTAAATTGGGAAAGACATAATCGACCTTGTCAATTGAAAATTAATTTTGAAAAAATATTTTAAAACAAAGGTAGTTTGACAAAGTTGTTTGGAGGTACAATGCCATTCATTCCATTGTTTTTTGGATCTTTATAAATCGAAATAGTAAAAAAATAGTAGAAAATAAGAAATAGTATATCTTTGAAAATAAATTATATCACTAAGCTGTTGGAAGCAAGTTAAAAAAACTGTTTACAATGTAATCAAATGAAATATTTCATACCCGTGATATTGTATTAAATTTATTTATTGATAGCTTCGAAACATTCGCTTTACGCTGCAAGAGTTACGATGAGCGTTAAAAACAAATCGAGAACCGTGAAATTCAAAATTCATCAATCTTCAGTAAAAAATACTGATCTATCCAACAAAAGCCTAGAAACGAAAATTCTAGAATCGAAATCTATAATGTGGTTAAACTCAGTACATTAATAAGATAAAGATCAGAAGCGTTCAAATTAGCCTATTTTAACCGACTTTCCAAAGGAAGGAGGTTATCTATTTTACACATACTTATATATATTTTTTGTATTGTGTGTGTCAATCCAAGCACCGGAATGTGTCTGAACTTAATGACAAAAGGTCAAAATACGTCGACTCTCGCAGCGCTATGAAATGTTTCGTGGCCGAGCGGGAAGTTTCTAAGTTCTCATTTTTTTAATTAACGGACATTAATTCGATATCCTTCAGCAGCAGCTTTTAGCTATACAGTGCGCTATTTACTAACATAATAAGTATTTATAAGTTGGCAATTCGATATTTTTACAACCTAAACTAACCTAATCTATATTCGTTCATCACCATACATTCACAGCATATTATAACTACCCTACAACTACAATTTTGCTATATTCAGACTAAAGTCAAAGCGTTGAACCATTCACTGGTTTCGATAACAATATTCGTTTTGTCTAACTACTTTGGAGTCTCGAAATTATTAACTATGTTTAGCTCATGAATATGTATTGTCCATTGTAAAATAAATACCATTACGACTGTCTGGAAAAAAAATAATACAAACAATCTATGAGACATTGTTCTTAAAACAACTAACATAATCAAGAACACATACCTCCAGATGCAACAACATAAGAGGATATTCTGAAAGATGTTATTTATATAACCGGTGGTGTCCATGAACATCTGTAAGCGACTTCATATAGAACAAGAGTGCTATTTAAAGTCAATTATATATGCATTGCTACTACTGAGAACTAAGATCGTCGCCTCATATAAAAATGAACCCGTAAACTCACCTGCACCGAAACGTAAGAACAGCATTACGTTAGAAAAACGTACGACCATGTTTTTTTATAATAATGAAGTAGCAAACGAGCATGCAGTCCATCTGATGGTAAGTCACTGCTCATGGACACCTGTAAGCCACTTCAAATAGAACATGGGTTCTATCTGAAGTCAATCACAGACGCGTTGCTACTCCCGAGGATTAGGGTGATCGCCTCATAGAAGTGTACCATAAATTGTGTATAAAAAAAACACACACACACGCTTTCTACACTCATAGTCTCACAGTAGGATTTTCTCCTGTGTCGTGGGTACCATGAACACACATAAGACGAATACACAAACACCCAGACCCAGAACAGGAATCTAAACTCATCATCCAGATACCTGTCTGGCCGGGAATCGAACCCGGGACCCATTGCGATTCAGACCGGTATGGTAACCGCTGCACAACGCGGGTCGTCATGCTACCATGGTGCCTCTTAATGCCCACAATACATATTCAAGAGTTACTATAGCTACCATATTTATCACGTTACTGCTACACTGCCAAATTAGTGCATCTGATGATAGAGAAATCACCTCCACGACAACTCTGAACCTATAGTGCCCTGATCGAAAGCAGACAGTCGCTATTTACTTTATTATTAAGCTATTTGTTTATCCACTATAAATACGTGTGGGTTCGCAGTCAGCTTAGAATTTTGTAATACTAGACAATACTGCTTAGTTGGTCTTTGAGCACAGAGACATTAGACATAAACATTGTCTGGCTAGCACTAAGCTTTTGCATTAGACATTGTATTGTATAATTCGAGTCACTAAAGATAGAATCGTAGACGACTGTAATAATGCTAGTGGAGTAGAGATATTTTTTTTATGATAAGCATAGTAGAATTTTGTTTATATTACATAATTGAATATTTTACGTAAGTACATAAATCCAGAATAAGATTATTTTATTGTTATTTATAAGGTAAATAGTTACTACAGTTAAATATTGTGCTGCCCGTAATCACACTACTAAGTACTTGCCTCATCCGACTCTAATCTTCAATAACTTGGATTATATCTGTCATCCCCACAACATTGCACTATTCACGATACATCCGTATCCGGTTCGTTTCACTTTACACCAGTCGAGGCCGTCGCGCTACGATCGACGGCGCGCGCTTTGACGTACACGAACAGCATCCAGCAGAGTTCGCCAAACATAACTTAAACTAGCACTTTGTTGCTATCCGCTCCATTCTACCGTGCACCAATCGGGTTCGTACCACTGCTATAAGCGCAACGCTCGTTCGCATATACATACAGCGCCCAGTGGAGCGCAGACGACATCCACACTACACGTTATACGTCACAGTCCACACTGTTCCACTTCGTGCCGCTCGCACCCGTAGCGCTACAGCACAAAGCGCGCGCGATCGCGTACATCACGAGCGCCCAGTAGAGCACTACACCCTACACGTCACACTCCACACTGTTCCACTTCGTACCGTTCGCACCCGTAGCGCTACAGAACAAAGCGCGCGCGCTCACGTACATCACGAGCGCCCGGTAGAGCATAACACACTACACGTCACCGTCCGCTCCGTTCCACCTCGCGCCGCCCGCACCCGCGGCGCTACAGCCCGAGGCGCGCGCGCTCGCGTACGCGAACAGCGCCCGGCAGAGGTCGCCGCGCGCCGCGTCTCACCTGGCGCGCCGCGGCTGGAACACGTCCGCCTCGGAGTCGGGCTCCTCCTCCGACACGGACAGCGACCCGCCGACGCGACGCGTGCGCAGACCCTCCTGGGGAACCACCGGGATATTTGTGTTGCTATTTCGTGGAATGTTACATTTTAATTTGGGATTTTCATTTGTAAATTATTATGTTTGTGACAAATGTATTTCTGTAATTTTGAAATGATTTTATGTGGATTAAATTGCAAGAGGTATATTGTAGTATTTTAATTGATCGATAATCAGATAAGACTACGAACAACAATAGATAAATACATATTCTGTTTACTACTGATTCCTATATCTCCATAACTTACCTTTAAGCATGTTATTATCATAAAGACAAACAGGCCGCCAAAATTACCCCAAAATAAATAGACACACATCCATCACAAATATGGGTCTTGGAATGGACTGGCAATGCTTAAACACAAGATGGAGTGTTTAATATTTCCAGTGCAGCCAGCCCCGCTTCAGAAAATTTGCAAGGGAAATAATCTATATTCCATACACATATACATCATATTACGTTATTAAACTTTAAGAAAATACTGTAAATAATCTTAAATAGTGTAAAAAAAACATAAATAAGTAGTTAGACTAGCATGCACTACAATATCTTTGAGGATATAAAATTACTACGTACAAGAAAAGCAACAACAAACTTAGGACAAATTACATTAAATTAAAACTACATACATCTACACAATTATTAAAAAATATCTAAATATAAAAACGTGAAAAACGACACAAACTATTACTGTTTGCATAAACATAAATATCGGACAATAAGAGATACTAAACGAAAATAGGCGCTTTAATTTGACGAAAGGTTTATCTAAGCTTTTAGTGACAAGGAAGCCCTAAGCGATTCTTAAGAAGCCCCAATTTTGGTTAGAGCCAATGGCACGTAACATTTTATATTCGGTGACTTGAGAAGGCTACTATAATTTAAATGAATCATTATTTGTACAAGAGCAGAGATAGCCTAATGGTTGAAACCTGCGCTTTCAATCGGGAGGCCCGAGGTTCAAACCCAGGCACGCACCACTGATTTATGTGCGTATTAGAAATTAAATTATCACTGCTTTTCGGTGAAGGAAAACATCGTGAGGAAACCTACACACCCGAGAGTTCTTTAAAAAAAAAGTTGTGTAATATCCACCAATTTGCACTTGACCAGCGCGGTGGACTATGGCCTAACTCTCTCATTCTGAGAGAAGACCCGATTCCAGCAGTGGGACAATAATGGGTTGTCGAGATTATTTATATTAAGTTGTTTTCTTGTCCCCTTTCCATATTGCCCTTACCGTTTCAGAGGTCAAGGTCATTTTTAAATTAATAATTTTCTATTATTATATTGTCCCATCGAAGTGCAATATCAATATGACTGAACATGTATAATAGCGATGATAACAGCATTTGCAAATGTCATGCAAGCGGATGAATGTAAAACTACAACATCCAATTGCAATATGGATAAAATATGATCATATTGCAGTGCACCAAATAAACTGACATTACTAAAAAACGATTTAATTTGTTCTGATAACGATAACACTTGTTTTTTTTTTTCAAACAAGCATTCAGTCTACCTGATGGTAAGTGGTCACTGCCGCCCATGGACATCTGTAATCTACAACTACATACAGAACATGCGTTCCATCTGATGTCAATCACAGATGCGTTGCTACTTTCGAGGACTATGATGGTCGCCTCATGTGAAAGTGTGCCGGCAACCACACCCTTCTATCGAAACGCAAGAAATGCATCACGTTAGAAATAGGTGTGGCGGTGGTACTTCCTCGGTCGAACTACACTGGTTCTACCACCTTGAATTTATTGAACCATATAATTAAAAAAAAAACACTATTTTTTCTAACAAGTTACTCAGAATTATTCAAGGACAAACTACATTGTTTTTTTTTTTCATATATAACACTAGAAATGGGTGTAGCAGTAATGCCTCCCCGGTCAAATCATATACTTCCTACACCCTTTTCCTTCCCAAGTCACCATTCCAAGCTATTCCCAGCGACAAGCACAGACGCCGCAAAATTTGCCCCGCTCCCCCGAAACGGAAATAAAAATAAAAAAATGTGAACCGAAAACAGCGTGCAGCGTCAATATGTGCCCACCAATTCCGTGTCGCTGATCCACGCCGCGCCCTCCTCTACACTTGACGACATCTACGCATATAATAATCGTAATACAATTAATTTTCAAAAAATAGTATCGAAAAAATCTCGGAGAGCTATATTTCAAAAAATCGGAAAAATCGAAGAATTGAAAAATTTAAGACAAATACATCAATTTTGAAAGGACGTAAAGACTTATTTGCAGATAAAAGCTATAATACTATTATTTTGAACATATGTACCGAAAAATATCTCAAATAACACATTAAAAAAAATGGAAAAAATATCAATTTTGAATAGTAATATTTTATCAATCATTTTTTTGAAATAATCGTTAATTTTATGATATTAAACTTTTTAATAATATTTTTAAAACAACTCACTTGACTCAAAAATTACCTTAGTACTGATTAATAGCAGTAATAGTACTCGTAGCAATTTATAAACAATGTAAAATATTTTCCTAATAATTTAGGCTATCTATAAAACTCATAGTTAAAAAAACAATATCCCTAAATAACATGTCTAAATCACACAATACCAACTGTATCTACTCAAAAAATATCATACAATATTTATCAAAATCCCAAAAACACTTCAAAATAACCTCCAATCTACTCAACCACATGTTAACCACGATTCAAAAATTTTCAATCAACCCAACACTACAATCCAGACGTTGTGGGCATACCTCGAGTATCCCAGCGCTGGGCTCGGACGCGTACCCCTCGAAGTGGCGCTGGTCCTCCTCGTAGTCGGAGGACGAGGAGGAGTCGTTGTCCATGTCGCGCGCGGTGCGCACCGAACACACCATTTGTGCTAGATCAGTGAATGTGTAGCTGGAAATATAAAACACATTTTTTATAGAAGCTCTACTTTTAATGGCCTAAATTAAGACATAATTTAAGGTTAATATTACTATTTTTTTCTTTTTCTTTTTGCCCTACTTCTTTAGCGTTTAAGGTCAAGTCATGAACTCCATATTGCCTTTGGCCCTACTTCTTTAGGGTTTAAGGTCAAGTCATGAACTCCATATTGCCTTTGTGTAATTCGTTATAAATAAGTTATACATATATTGCCCTAAGAATTTTAACCAATAAAATGTTTAACTACTGGACTTTTGTGTGAATTGTCCCAATGGGAACATTATTAAAGGTACTTTCATGTGTCATACAACACATCTCTGCACTTACATTTTATTTTACTACGCCTGTACAGTAATAAAGGTCAACTGACCACATTAATCTTTAATCGTAGTCAAATACAAATATCAAAATCTGGTCTTTTACAATCCTCTCCAGTGTAATACAGTCTACTAAAATCCACTTCAGTTTTTACGTTCTACTAAAATCTACCACGTTCTTCTGTGGTCTACTATTCTGTTAACTTACAGACTACTCACTCGTTAAACGACGCTTGCGTGTCATGCTTATTGCCCTCAGCCGCCACGTCGCTCACCCCGCCCCCGCAACCCCACGAAGTACGCGGCCCCGTGCCGGTACCCCACTTTGCGGATCTCGTCCACTTAAATTTACCACGTTCTCCTACGGTCTACTAAGTTCTACTATATACAGGCTACTCACTCAGTAAGCGACGCTTGCATGTCATGCGTCTTGCCCTCCGCCACCGCGCCGCTCACCTCTCCCCCCCCCCCCCCCCGCTGCCCCTCTAAGCACGTGACCCCGTGCCGGTACCCCACTTTGCGGATCTCGTCGTACGTCCACTCAAATCTACCACGTTCTTCTACGGACTACTAAGGTCTATTGAACTCTGTATACAGTCTACTCACTCAGTAAACGATGCTCGCATGTCATGTTTCTTCCTCTCCGCCGCTGCCCCTCAAAGTACGCGGGTCTCGTCTTACGTACCACTCAAATCTACCAAGTTCTCCTACGGTCTCCTACGGTCTACTAAAGTCTACTATACTATCTATACAGTCTACTCACTCAGTAAGCGACGCTTGTGTGTCGTGCTTCTTCCCCTCCGCCGCCGCACCACTCACTCCCCCGCCCCCGCCCCGTCTCTGCCCTTCGAAGTACGCGGCCCCGTGCCGGTATCCCACTTCGCGGATCTCGTCGAACGAGCCGAATTGGAGGGTCTTGTACGCGTCGATAGGCGGGCGGATGTACTCGCAGTAGTCTGACTTCTTTACTTCCTATCGAATTATGAGTGAAAAGTATGAGCCAACGTTTCGAGGTCGAAGGTAACAGAATCGACAGGATCAAGGCCTATTTAACTTTCGCTGATCAATACTATTTTTTTTAACTCTTTTATACTATAAAAGTAGCTAACGAGCACGGTAAGTTGACACTGCCGTCCATGGTTCTCTGTGAAAAACTTCATATAGATATCTGATATTAATCACAAATACGTTCCTGAGGGCTAAGATGGTCGTCTCATATAAAAGTAACCAGACCGACAGGTCTTACCAACGCCACACAAATAGGTGTGACAGTGTTACCTCCCCAGCTAGACCATATACTACCGTACGCTACTCTGCAGTTTACAAAATATCTATAATAGACTAACTATACCCTGCGCGCGTTGCTACTAAATAAAAAATATATATACCAGAAACCTTCGCAAGCGCATGAATAACAACTTTGCTAAAGATCATCACATGATCAAATGAATAGTTTACAATTCTATGGAGGACATACAGACAAACATTCATTTTTATATATAAGACTAGCTGCACCCTGCGCGTTACTACGCCATCACAAAAAACGTACACCGGAAACCTTCGCGAGCTCATGAATAACCACTTTGCTAAAGATCATCACATGATCAATTGGATAGTTTACAATTCTATAAAGTACATACAGACAAATATTCATTTTTATATATAAGATGTAGTAGACCTCACCTCTAATTGTCGATTGCAAGAAACGTAAGCCAGCCTACTTTGAATGTCAGGCAAGTTGGGAACTTTGACTGGAGTTGTGAACGGGTTCCACCTGAAAAACAAAATAAAATTTGTATAAAACACTGCTCCAAAGCGCGTGGGCAAACACACAAGCCTATACCTAACAAAAATATACCTAACATTAAAAAAGTCATAAACGTTTTCTTTAAAATAAGCTATTGTATAATTTTTTCCTCATATCAGAATCATTGCAATAAATCTTAATATAAACAAGTAGCTGACCCGGCGAACTTAGTTCCACCTAAAAGTCAAAATTCTTAAATTATCAGTGTTCCTCCTCTACATTATGCATGTATTATACATACAAACCTTCCTATTGAATCACACGTATCTAATAAAAAAAACTGCATTAAAATCCGTAGCGTAGTTTTAAAAATCTAAGCATACATAGAGACAGACAGCGCGAAGCGACATTGTTTTATACTATGTAGTGATGAAATAAATAAAGGTATTTTTAAGAAACCCCATGATTGTGATGACAGTATTAAAGTAAGAAAAAATATTAATTTCGTCAGTTTTCACTACAACAGGTTTGTTTATAAGGTACAAAATTTTATTTCTACAAGTTTGAGGTTGCAGCGAGAACTAGACGAAAATGGAGTCGCACTCGACATAAGCCGCGGATCCCGTGCGGCATCCACGACGGCCGATTTTAAAGCGCCATTCCTTTTTTTCCTATGAATGCCGTAGGAGGCGAATAAGAAAATAATACCAAGAAACAGTCAGCAACGTCTTCCTGTATAACTTCAACGCCCTCTTTGCCCACCAACATACAAAACATGGTAACTATTGACAAAAAAAACTCATTCGAGTAGAATTATATTAAGCCATGGATCTCAAAGAGCTAATAGATATGTAGATATTTATATAAATGAATTAATTTGATGACCAACGTGGCGGAGCGGTTACAGACCGGTCTGACGCGCAATGGGTCCCGGGTTCGATTCCCGGCCAGACGGGTATCTGAATGATGAGTTTAAATTCATGTTCTGAGTCTGGGTGTTTGTGTATTCGTCTTGTGTATATCCATAGTACCCACGACACAGGAGAAAATGCTAGTATGGGGCTATGACGGTAGAAAGCGTATCTAATTTTACCTTTTCCATAGAAGCCACCAACCGGACAGATCATCCCCATAGTTGGTCAGATCGGTGTCGTCCTGTGAACCGACGTCGATGGCTAGAATGTGCTTCGCGCCCAACGACCGCATCACATCAGCTGTAATTATTAATAAAAACAATGCTTTAAATTTGAAAATAAACTTAATAATGTGTAAATTACTGGGAATGTAATACTTGATACTTACAATTAAGACTAATTCTGTACAACTTTATTAAGTATTATTAATATTAAGTGAAGTGATAAAAGTAATCATTTATTTAGTTCATTCAGTAAATATCTCACTCAATACTTCATTTCTAAATGATTTTAAATACATCTCTCAAAGATTAGCAGTAGAAATTTTGCGTTCCATTTCAGGAAAAACTGCCATTGGAAATTTATCTATACAGGAAAGCGAACTTTTCTCTCTTACAATAAGTCTAATCTTAATAGTTTTCAAATATATCCGTGCCGAATAGATAACTTCTTCCTTTTGGAAATACAGTTCAAAATGGTTCCATCGGTTAGATATATTAGTTTAAAAGAATAACTAAAATCGGTCCACTAACAGCGGAGTAATCCTTGTACATACATATAAAATATATATATATACCGGCCAAATTGAGAACCTTCTCCTTTTTGAAGTCGGTTAAAAACTAATTGACCCGGCGAACTTCGTTCCTCCTTAAAGTCTTAAATCTAAAATTATGAGGATTTCTATTAAAAAAACGACATTAAAATCTATAGCGTAGTTTTAAAGATCTAAGCATACATAGGAACAGATAGCGAGAAGCGACTTTGTTTTATACTATGTAGTAATTCAATTTTTTACGACATAAACCAGTAGGTAACCAAATCTAAAAGTTATGAATTCTTTAAATAGTTTTATGCTCTGGTCTAATGTTGCAATTTTAGAGATACAACAAATTGGCTTTCCTGCGTCGATATTTAAATTCCAATATGGAAAAAAAGTCATCATTAATAAAAACAGTCTTAAATTTCAATATGAAATGAACTATAAAAAACGAACCAGACTATATTATTTATTTATTTAATTAAGGTTCACCATCACAAGACACACCATCATTCCTTAATTTACAGCACATTAATTGCAATTGCAGGTGAACACAGCTTACATATTTATTTTCACAAAAAATGTTTACCATCACATAGGTATTACATTATTATTATTATTATAACTCTAAATATCAAAATTATTATTTTTATAATTCTCTTACACCTTAATATCGTCGGGTGACAAGAAAAACTAACTGCAGAATATGCAACATGAAGTTATCAGCATTTAATAATATTTTGATCCCAAAATTACATTTATATACAATGTCCAGAAGTTGTATCATTAATTAAAATATCGTACAGGTTATTGTATCCATATATTATTTACGTAATAATAATGTATTGTTAAAGAATAGTGCATTAAGTGAAAAAATCGGGATAATACAATTTTGTTGCTAGTGAGTTTTTCTTGTCACCCGACGATATATTCTTATTAGACTTTAAAAACACCACAACTACTCGCACTAACCTGGCACATTGTTCACGTAGCACCCGTCGAGCAGTAGATGTCCGTCCATGGGGTCGCAGATGGGTGGGAATATGCCCGCGATGCTCATCGATGCGCGACAGTAGCGCCACAGCATACCTACGTGCACTACACACTTGGCGGACGGACTTGATAACGGGGACTTTCAGTATAATGTCCTTATTGATTGATTGTTTGATTGGTTGATAAATGTCCTAATTGATAGATTGATTTCCTAATTGATTGATTACTGTCCTAATTGACTGATTGATTTCTTATTGATTGATAAACGTCCGAATTGATTGATTGGTTAATGTCCTATTTGATTGCTTGATTAATGTCCTAATTGATTTGTATAATGTCCTAATTGATTATTACTACAAATGTCCATATATTTAGTAAAATATTTACTTAAACGATTTTATTTAGGTTCCCCGGTTTATTTATGTTTATTTCTGTTATTTTAATATGCAATTGTTGACTTATTCAAACAATAATTTAGATGCAGCTTTATTAATTGCTTATGACCTTTTCATATTGTTTTTTTATTGCATATAAGTATTTTTTAATATTAATATGATCGTAAAATTAATTATTATTTTACTGCTTTGTTATTTTCAAATGAATAAATGAATCGAAGTCGTTGATTATTAATAAGTTACAATTTTTTTATTACCGGTTCACTTGTTCGCCGTTATCTTAAACATACAAAATATATATTTTCAATTGTTTCTTGTAAAGTCCATTCCTTCTGATATTAGCGAATTATTTATGCATTTTCATATCAACGAATCAAATTATAAACACTGATTTAACAATTATTATTTCCTTTAAAAAGTCTTTTAGCATACTTTTCAGTAATTTTTAAGAGGAAAGCGATTAAGTTTTAAACCCGATGTAATTTAATTGAATTAATTAATGCAACTCTAGTATATTTTCAGTACACTCTTAGCTACCTAACTTTGTATGAATGTTATCATAAATAGATACCCAAATTAATATTGTCATTACTTATTTAACATTTATTTTTTTATTATCTAACCTTTTATAAGACATTATACTTTACTTCCCACTGTCCATTTCGTATACTTTCCGCTTCAGTGCTTGTGTTGCCATTACTTACCTCTCAAAATAAGACTGAGTGTAAATATACTCGTAAATGTACTAGTTTATTAGTCATAATGGTATGCTTCAGTTAATTCCAATGTAATTATCTACTCACTACAGCTTGATGTTACAGTTAGAAAGTACTCTAGTGGTAAGACGGACAGATAAAGTGTAGAGGTGTCGTGAGATACGTGTCAGTTGTAATACGCCTCCAATAGAATTAAACCACCGAAAAATATAAAAAAATACCAGAGTTCATACGGAAATTTACATATTTACACTCAGCCTATCACACGAGCGTACGCGCGTAGCGAGCGTCCTCGCCGCTGATTGGCTGTTGCCGTGCCGCGTGCGCGTGCGTCGCGACGGCGCTTTGCAATTGGTTTACCTGGGAGGTTGTTGACGTAACCGCCGTCCAATAGGAGGTGGCCGTCTACCGGGTCGCAGAGGGGGGGCATGTAACCGCTGAGCGACATCGAAGCGCGAATGTAACGCCAGAGAGAACCTGCGGCGCCACAGGTGCGTTAGAATATAATAAGGACGTACTAGTTTGGACGAATCATTTCAAATGTAATTCAAAGACTTTTGTGTATTGTTTTAAACATTTTACCCCCTTGCTCCCTTTGCTTTTTTTGTGTTGCTATCAGAAAAATCACTTAAATTTCTTAAATTGAAAAATAAACCCAAGCACATAATAATTAAATTTTATACTCAAGAAATAAAAATCCACACATTTATTAACAAAATATTTTCAATACACCAGTACCAAAAATCCTGACCCAATGAGAAAAAGGGTTAAACCATAGAGTGCAGAGAGGGTACCAAAGACAATTGTGATACATAAACCGACAGTGTGTATTAGAGTAGAACACAATCCATGGAGAGGAAACGATGGTTGCGAAACAAAAGCCTTATAGAAAATTCTGAATATACACCCTGAAATTAAAGTACTTGTCTATATATTAATAGATATACTAAACAATGATTTATCTAAATGAATGAAGTTCCTAATTCCCCTATTTTTATGTTTTCTTTTAGTATTCCAAGTATATCATACCACTAGAATAATTTAAAGCTGTTATAAGCGAAAATGTACATCAACTATCATTTATCTGAGCCGCTTTAAAATGCTAATATTTAGAACATTTTTATGTCAAGCCAGAGCGCTATATATCGTGTTCTCAATGTTTCATAGGCTTCTGTTTTAAAAGGTGCATTGAAACATTGTTTTTTCTATTTTCTTTTACTCTCGTAAGAAAAATTACAATGATTCATCAAAATATTTGATTCGTAGTATGGCAACAGATAGCGGTTTTATGATTTAAATCAACCCGACGTGGATAGGTTACTATTCCCGCTAGAAAGCAAATAAATAATTAATCACCTCACAAAAACAACATTATTCAATGACTGGACACCTTAGTATATTGTATTTATGCATTAAAGGTAGCATTTAATCATTGCGACTTCATTGGAATGAAGCATATAATACATTTATTACTTGGTAACTGCAGTTAATGTAACAAATCAACCCAAGATACTATTTCAGTGATAATTATGTATTCAATGACTGGACACCTTAGTATATTGTATTTATGCATTAAAGGTAGCATTTAATCATTGCGACTTCATTGGAATGAAGCATATAATACATTCATTACTTGGTAACTGCAGTTAATGTAACAAATCAACCCAAGATACTATTTCAGTGATAATTATGTATATTTGTATTTAGTTTTCATATACGTTTTTATTTATTATAAAACCCCCAAAATATACTATTACTATCTTATAATATGAGTCTGATATATAACCTTTTCATAAGGTTTGTTAAAAAACAACCTAATATTTAAAAAAGTCTTATCAAAACGGGTGTATCTATCCATATGAAAATGTCCTATTAATATTATTGTCATGTAAAATGAATGGAGTTCTTAAAGAGAACATGCATTTCATGCATAAATACTCGTATAAAGCTAGAATTTTATTTATTAAATATGTATAGGATACTTAAACACATATATTGCATGTTACTCAATTGTATACAGGTACGTAATGTTATATTCTATTGTACCTGACTTAATATTATAATTAGGTACAATTAAAATACCTTCATCGACTTATGATTATCTTTAAACAAATCCATATATAGAGTTTTAATAGATTTCCGATCCGGTGGTAGTGTAAGAAAAAATATGTAACTGACAATTTTTAAATGCCTCCGTAGGCCTATGCAAAATAAAGACATTTCATTTCATTAATATCGCCTCGTAGTAAGCATTCGCACTCATCCACCGAAACGTAAGCACTGCATTAAGTATAGAAAGAGATTAAAGAGATTTCCGATCTGGTGGTAGTGTAAAAAAAATATGTAAGTGACAATTTGTAAGTTCCTCCGTAGGCCTATGCAAAATAAAGACATTTCGTTTCATTAAGATCGCCTCATAGTAAGTATTCGCACTCTTCCACCGAAACGTAACTGCGTTAAATTTAAATAGGTGTAGAAATGGTACCTCCCCGGCCAATCCTGGTGTTCCCACCACCTTACCCGATTGAAGCAGTGCAAACATTGGATTATAGTACAAACAGAGATTATCAATGTCCCTTATAATCGAATCAATAAAAGTTCAATCACGTCGCGGATAAATTCTATCCGATTTTTTTAATATATTACACTAGCTGAAACGACGAACTTCGTTTCACCTAAAAGTCAAAAATCTAAAATTATCAGTGCTCCTCCATTATATTGCACATGTATTATATCTAAAAACCTTCCTCTTGAATCACTCTATCCATTAAAAAAAACTTCACTAGAATCCGTAGCGCAGTTTTAAAGATCTAAGCGTACATCGGGACTGACAGCGCGATGCGACTTTGTTTTATACTTTGTAGTGATTAAGAGAAAATATTACATTAATGTCATAAAGGCCTTTACATTTATAGAACTTTTTATATAACCCGGGGTACCTTTAGTTTTCATTGTATTTTTTCTACAGTAACCACATGTTGAGTTTATCAAACCTTTTTATAAAATAACTTATCATTAACGTATATCATTGAAAAATACACAGTTTTATACTTATTGTCAGCTACTGAAAACTAAGATCGTATGACTTGTCTAAATATACACGGTATACTTTACATGATGACAACATACATGCAACAACTGATACGGCTACACTTAAACATCGACTACGAACGAACTACAGTGATGGAGATGACGAAAGAAAGAGATAAAAGATATGGGAAACTAAAAACCACACTCATGCATATACATGGAGAGATGCAGAGAAGATTGTATGAAGGAAATGTATGAAAATGATAATACATACAACATTTATCAATCACATCCAACCCGACATTGTAAATACGGCCCGATTGCATTTAAATTATTATTGAGTGAACAATTTTACTCCCAAATTCGTAAGCGTTAAGGTAAACCAATCACAAGCCCGCGCGTATTACAGTTTAAATATTACCTCGAGTAATGGCAACACCAAAGCAAATGTCGGATTCGTAACGTTACAAAAGGAAATTTCGAGAGAAATACAATAAAAAAAATATAATAAATTAATCGAGAAACAAATTGGAAATTCAAAAACATCAACTGGCAACACACATAAACAGACAAACAATTACGTATACATTGAACACACATTGGATACACTTCGGACATACAGACGGACACAATGCAAGTGAGTGTGGTTATGGGGAGGTAAATGTAAAAAATAATCACTGTAGCGGATTCGGGGAAACAAAACCAGCGTAAAACCTACGGTTGCGATGACAACAAAAGCATTACTGACAACATAGTGTTGCCATTGCCCATCGACTTGCCACCATAGATATGAAGAATCGTACGATGGCATAGACAATCCGCGTTAAATGTTGATAGCAACACTACGTGTATAACCAGCGTTGACATTGCACATAAATATTTGTCGTTGTGTTGCAAGCTTATGGTGTCTGGTCGGCAGACTTGGCACATAAACTACAATTATATTTCGTGTAAACGATAAATATAACATGCACATATTTATATAAATTAATATCCATACACAATAATGACGAATATATAACCTCTTTCCTTTGGAAAATTGGTTAAAATGGTAGTTGAACATGTCCGTACGTCGCGTATTTGCAAAAAATAGCTTGGGAGATAGACCATAAACAATGGTAGATTACTTTCTTTTTAAAATTTTGTCTGTCTGTATTTGCAATAGCATTAAACCAAAACTACTAAGATTAATTCAAGGAGTTTAAATAAAAATATTTGAACCCTTATCATGGTGTTATATTTAGTTACTATAGATTTAAAATCCGTGTTAACCAAAATTATAAAAAAATCAACTCAAAAGTGATTCCAGGTTCAAAAGGTTATTTCTAGCTATCATTTATATCATGACATATTGGACATAGGGCGCGTTCCAGAAGACGCTCACAAAGCCCCAATCGCCCAAAACGTCGTTCCACAAGACAAGAGCGGTAGTTGTGGTCGCGGCGAAATCGTCACTCATGACGTCATGACTTACGCTCACGACGACCCACCTAACAAGGTGGGTCGAAGTGATCGTTCCAGTAGAGAATACGTCAGTAAATCTCACAAGCTAATGGAACGGGTAAAACTACGGTCGTGAACGTGCGCTTTGTGAACATCTAGTGGAACGCACCCATAGTGTATAACTAAATGTAATAAATGTATAATAATATACACCATATGACGTATTAGGTTTAGGTTAGTAGGAGTGCGAGTAAGCATTATCACATTTACCAAATAACAATATATAGAAACACACAAATATATTTCCTGTCCATGAATGTTGTGTTAAATTGTGTTCTAATCTAAATTTTTGTATGAAATCCAGTTTTTTGAAGCACTGATCAACGGAATTCGTTGGGAGTTTAAATGTCGAATGACAAAAACATAGGAATTCGTAAAAAAAAACTTAGATTTAATAAAAAATCCTAATCCATAATATTTTATATGCCAAATTATTATATTATCTGGTAGCTATAAAGCATGTTTTTTTTACCAATCTTACATGGGCAGCGAGTAAAGATTACTCGGAGAGTAACTTGAATACCGGTCGCAGCAATGGCGGATCTAGTAAGGTCTTACTTAGAGCCCAAAACCCCCTCCCCACAATGCATTTTAATTACACAAATAAAAAAAAATAAGAAAGATAAAATAGAAATAGAAAAATAAATATAATATAACATTTATTAAATTAATTAAAATTTATTTTTATTTATTAATAAAAATAGTATTTATATTATTTTTATTTTCTGTCGGTTCTGCTTAGCTTAAAGACTGCAAACTTATTTCTTTCCTTTAGAAAAACTTTTCATAATTTAATTATTCAAAAGTCTTTCTCAGAACTCAAATTAAATACGCTAGTGCTCTGTGGTCTTCCAACCACACCTTTAAACCAAATAAACATATAAAACTGTACAAGAGACAACCATTTTTTAAATAAAAGATAACACCCTAAAACCATTACTACCAGTTTAAAAAAATACTTCTAATAAAGTACCCGTTGATCAGTACTTCCGAAAACCTCAGGGACACACTTAAAGTAAATAATTTCTAGATCTATAGATCTAATAGCGGAGACCAAATCTGAATATATAACAAAATCATTCCGAATAATAAAACCTTTGAAACTTAAAAAATAATCTACATTATTAAAATTACACATAGAAATAATCATTATCTATATTTATGACAGCTGTTAATCAACCAAGCATGACACATAAATCTTAATAGGTGTCCAATATTAGCAAGAGACCTACAGGAGATTTTTAACTAAAATTCAATGATTATCATTTACTAAGGTATTTCGATAACTTTCGAAGGTTTTTTCTATCAAAAGTTAAAACCACATATCCAAAATGACAATTTTATTAGGAGTTTGTCCCGTGCCAGTCCAATATTAAGAGCGATCAAACAAAAAATTATATTTAAAACATTAATTATTCGCCTACACTAGAACGGTTAATATTCAGTTCAGACTTTATAGTAAAATCATATTGAGTGAGCCCAGGGTCCATAACTTAGGTCTCCCCAAACTAACTAGGAAGCCCCTCGAAGACTAGCTTTGACGAAAAGAGCTCAATTAAATTTTATTCTTAAAACTACTAAATTTATTACTATTTTTATGACAAGCGTTTACACGCTTGAGTGATTAAATTTTTTAAATACGGGACCTCAAGGACCCAAAATTCTTTGTTAATTAGTAATAATTAACAAAGAATTTTGCGCCCCCTTAGCGTTCAGGTCCCGTATTTAAAAAACGGACCTGTATAAATAGACTTGTTTGCAAATTTACAAAAAAAAAACCTACATAAGGTCAAATTACAAATGATTAATGCTCAGACCAACCCAGCGACAATGAAACAAACCCCACTCTTAACCAACCACTCACCGTGCCGATGTATCCTCATGCAACTGGAGCTGATGTCCGTGGTGACCGTGAAGTATGGCAGCCACAGGTCTTCGATGTGGACGTCCCCGAAGGTGGTGCGGATGGTCGTGTTGAACTGGCGGCCGGAGAACATGGACGTCGCCGGGTACGTCAGGTCGAGGAGTTGCTTGCCCCATTGCGTCATTTTCTGGAACGGATTGAGTTTGTGAAATTACTTTGTTATATTGGTAAATTTTTGAAGTTATACTTCGATTGGCGCGTTAAAGAAAAATGATGAGACATTTTTTACAATACGCGCGCACTCCGTCACGAAAAACCGACACCTGAAATTAGCTATAGTCAACATTTTAGTTTTTCTATTGTTAGTGTAGTTTTTCTGCAAACGTAAAATTAGCAGAAATATATTTTAAAAGGTTTTTATCTAGTTACGCCAAAGAAGTATAACTTCTAACGAATGATCTTACGAATCTTCTAAGGAATCTAACGAATTTAGATACTTTTTACATTTTAATTAAATTGAGTTTCATGAGTGAACCTGAATACAATTTTCCGACACCAAAACTCTATTAAAGAATTAAAATACTAATTAATTTATTCAGAACAAAATATAAAGTATTGTAGTTATAAATATAATGTGCAGGATAAATCTTAGTGTAAATTTAAAACGCGTCATAATCTAGTAATATTGTAGAGAGCTAAAAGAAACAATCGAGCTCTAAGCTGAGTACCTTAGACCACTCCCGTGCTTTCTGCGTGACGGTGGTGATGTTCCTCTCCATGCACCACAACGCTCCCATAAATGCACCGATGCTCACACCTCCCACCATGTCTATCGGAATGCCGGCTTCCTGTAAGTTTGTATGTCTTTATGTTAGGTATATGTGTATTTAAGCTGAAAAATCATACAAAAATAATCAATTACTAACACTTTAATTCTCAAGTTTTATGGTATTTATTAAACATACACCTTATAATATATCATTTAATTAAAACAGGCATCATTGTACATACTACCATCAGTCTTCATTGGACATATTAATTTTATTCCTAATTCGTTTCAATAATTGATGCCTAACGTAACTTAAACTTGTGTTTCTATTTATTTCATTCATTCGAACGAATGAACGAAATAAAAAGAACCAAATTGAATGAATATTCATTCATAATACCATCAACCATTCAAACATTTCATCACATCGATATAATTTTACTTCTGTCCATTCAAAATACGGATCACGCACGTATATCACGTGCTGGATCTTCTCAATTAATGGCGTGTTCCAATCCGATGGCAAAGTAAGAAACAAATGTTGTAACTGACAAATCATCCTCCGTAAGGCCGATACAAAAGGTAGATATTACATTTATTACGTCCCGCTGATATAAGCCTCGCCCAATACCATAGTCTTCTTGGCATATACCAGTGACCCTGCGTAACACCAGCCCTTTCCCCCAGTGGCTCCCGACCCACCTGTATAACACGTATCACCGTACCACGGCTCTTGACCCCGCCCTATATCAGCGCGGTCCTGCAGAACTTGACATCTTCCAATGCATGCCCGCCATGTGTTTTAATGCCAGTGGCTCTCAACCAACCCGTATAAAACGTATCATCGTCCCACTGACCTTGACCTCGCCTAACACCAGCCCTTCGGGTGTTTTCTCCCCCAGTGGCGGTTCCCAAACCACCTGTCACTGTACCACTGACCCCGTCCTATATCAGCGCGCCATTAAATACCAGCGGTTATCAACCCACCTGTATAAGACTATCACCTTACCGCGGCTTTTTACCCCTCCCTATATCAGCGTGTTATTAAACATCAGCGGTTCTCAACCCACCTGTATAACACGTATCACCGAACCATGGCTCTTGACCCCGACCTATATCAGCGCGCTATTATACACCAGCGGTTCCCAACCCACCTGTATAGCTCGTATCATCCCGACGTGCGCGGCCCCGCGCGCGCCGCCGCCGCCCAGCACCAGCCCCACGGAGGTGGCCGTCAGCCAGCGGGCCAGCCGGCTGAAGTCCGAGTGCACGCTCGCCTCGGACATCAGCACTTTGCTGTACAGCTCGCTCTGCGGACACAAATGATGGATCGTATAAGAGCAAATATAATACATCATTTAGAGCTAGCATAATTTTGGTTACAAATATGCGGGCATTCTTTGATACGCAATTCACAAACAACAATTTTAAGAGGGTGTCTAAAGGTGTATCTATTAAGTAGTAGACATGTTTTTTAGTAAAATTAAATACGTTTGACGACCCGCGTAGCGGAGCGATTACCATACCGGTCTGACGTGCATTGGGTCTTAGGTTCGATTCCCGGCCAGACAGATATCTGAATGATGAGTTTAGATTCATGTTCTGGGTCTGGGTGTTTGTGTATTCGTCTTGTATGTGTCCATCGTACCCACGACACAGGAGAAAATCCTAGTGTGGTGCTATGAATGTAGAAAGCGTGTAAAAAAAATATACGTGATTCACGTATTTTTTTATCAGTTACTGTATATTTTTCTTTTCTTTGAGATACTAAATATTGCGCAACATATGATACTGGTAGACTATGTAACCAAGAAATTATTTTTATAATTATTTTGTCTCCGATGCAAACTCTCATTTTCCAAGATTCAAGTTCACATTCCGCATCGATTTACGCTCTAGACCCGACACCAGGCACTCCAAGCCTATCAAAACCACCCAAAGCACCCAATCCACTCACGATCCGGTACTGGCTCTTCCTCGTGAACATGCGGTGCGGGCAGCGCACGTGGTGGTGCTGGCTGACCCACGTGCGCATGTTCAGCGCGTGCACGGTGCCGCACGGGTTGGGCCCGCCCTCGCGGTGCAG